>JAYDZK010000268.1:1310335-1325191 GCA_034509185.1 Euphonia xanthogaster
TTATTATTATTATTATTATTATTATTATTATTATTATTATTATTATTATTATTATTATTATTATTATTATTATGTTAATGACTTTAATGCTGCTTATCAGAAACAACCAAACAGCTTGTAAAGTCAGTATCAATACTAGCTGGCAGGGAAAACTTCAGTTCTTATTAAAGTAACAGAATTTATGATGAATGATGACTATTATGAATAATTTTTTGTAGAAGAATTGTTCATATTCTGGAATGTCTCTGAAGATAAGCCTTTTTTCTTTGGAGACAGCTATTGTACTTCACCCCCAATTTTGTTCTATTTCTTTGTCTTCCTGGTTCCATATTGAGTGGTCTGACATGGACTTTCACTTTCTTCTCTTCTCCAGCCTTTTCTTTGTAAAACTGTATTGAAGGTTGACTTGCAACTCCTGTTGTCTCCATGAAAAATCAAAAATTGACTGGTGGGATGAGGATCCATGCCTAATAATCACAGATTGACTTTTGCTGATCTCTGATTAAAAAAGGAAGTAAAAGCACCTACTTCCCAGTCCAGTGGAAGAAGCAGAGCACAGCTTCTCATTCTGCCCCCAAAGAGATTTTTGGTAAGTGCAATTTCATTCTTCTTCCCTTACTGTGGCATAATGGAAAGGAATTTCACCACCCTTTTGCTTGCACAGATTTTCCCTGCCTTTATTTTCATGATGAAAATGCAGAGTAAAGATGATGTCCTCTCCTTCCTTATCCCTGCCAGCCTATTTTCTGCCCACGGGTTTGGAAAAGGAAAAATAGAGAACAATCAGTGACTGGGTGGGAAGCTTGAAATGAGGCAAAACCTCAAGATATTCCAATTTAGTTGCTCTAGATTTGTTTGGTGTCATCCAAGCCTATATAGAGGATGGATTTATTCTTCCCTTAGAGAGAACCTCCTTGACTGCAGTGTTTATTTCTCAGATAATCCAAAGGGGTTGGGGTACAGGTAATACTTTTTATAAATTCTGAAACTTTCTAAAGAAAAGAGATGTTTTCTTCCAATTTTCTTTGTTTTTCTAATATATGATTCCTTTTGCTCGTAAGCCAATTTTTAGAAGAGATTTTTCAAGAGAGCAAAATATTCAGTATTCAGTTAAGAATTTAAGTAGCTCTTTGCTTTTGTTAGAACATTGTTGCTCTTACTACAAACTTTAAACTCTGTTCTTTTCTTTTCATGGAAAAATGTAGTTTACCATGTCAAGATTCAGTAAGCTAATAATAAGATTATGCGGGAAATATTATAATGAAAAGCTATTAAATCAAGCATTTTTCTTACAATATCTCATGCTGTGAAATTGTCAGCAGGTTCTATAAATGAAATATTAATACAAAATTGATGGCAGTTAAAAGTGAAGAATTATTTCAGAGTAGGTTTCTTGATGGCAAAAAGAAATAAGCCCTTCAGATATTGTATTATTAATACATGCATCTTATCAGAATGCTACCTGTAAATGTATATTAATGGATATTATTCCATTTCTTGGAATAATTAAAAACATTTATAGAATTATATCAATGTCTCCACCAGTAACTTGTAATTGAGGTTAGCTTGTCTCAGTAATAACACTTTTCCTTGTTATTTAGTAATTTCTAACACATCAAACTTTTCTTTAATAGAACAGACTCACTAAACATTACATGTAGACCTCAATCCTGATCTCATTACTTTGGCAGAAATTCTAAATTATTCTAATTATTCTAAATTATCTGCCTGAGGTCAGCAGGAATTGCTCTTCCAGTTCCATGTACTTGGCAATTTTCTCTCTTCCTGCTAAAAGGAGTGTACCAAAACAATAAGTTTTTAATGAACCATCACTTATTACAAGAAATATGGAAATATTTATTATTACCACAACCAAAATATTGCCCTGAACTATCCTCAAAATGTTTAGAAGGCCATAAAAATAAAAACAGAGCAGTGAAATTCATGTGGATGAGGAGAGAAATATGTATTGTATTAAAATTTCAAAATTATAAATATTAAAATATATATAAATATTGGGCGCATATTAATTTTTTGTTCTAGATTTTCCAATAAATATTGTTATTAATATATATGGTAGTGAATTACTACATATGTATATTAACATATAAATGTATTATTAATATTTATTTCCAATAAATATTATATATTATAATATCACTATTAATAGAGAATAATATATTATTAATTAATTATTGTTTCACATATATTAATATATAGCTATATTATTAGTATTTATTTCCAATAAATAAAATTATTAGATATTCCAATACATATTATTCATTTAGAGACACCAAATTTTCTCTTTGGAGCATGTCAATTGAGAAGCCACATATACAAATCCATTTGATTTATTATGATGTTGGGAATTGACTCTGTGCTGGCAAGCACTGACCCTCAAGAGAACACTGCATTTGACCTGAGGCTGTGGAGAAGGCTTCCAAAATGGAATGACAGAGCTGGGACTGTGGGTGTGGAGTTTGAACAGAAGTATGTAATATCACAGGGTGGAAAACTTAGAGTTTAAGGGTTTAGAATATAGTAATATATATAAAGCAAGATGAAGGTTTTAGGGTGGAGGCTGATCCTTCTTCTTCACCTTCTTCTCCACCTTCTTCTCCGTGGGTTTGGGTGGGTTTGTGTAACTGGATAAAAAAGTCTGCATTGTGTGGTTGGTTATTGGGTTAAAAGTAAAAATTATTTAGGTGTCATTTTTTAGTTGGACAGTTTATCCTTAAAAGGCCTTGTAGAGAGGAAGATACAGCTCCATTTTTGGTTTATTCGAGTGAAGTGCTGCAGAACTCACAGTTTGTGAGACTGTAACATAGATAAGAACTAATAAACATCTGAGTCTGAACAAAAAATACCTTCTCACACATTTAATCCCGACCTTGGCAAAAAAGAAGCAAAGAATCCACATTTATTCAAGACCTAGCCTATTCCCCAAAGCTTCAATTCATTTGCAACATACATTATTATTATTGTTGTTGTTGTTGTTATTATTATTATTATTATTATTATTATTATTATGCTAGTATCTTATTTCTTGTAAAAAGCACGCAAGTAGAAGCAACCATGAAACTCAGCCACATAAGACAAACTAGAAAAAAGGAAAATCTGATTAAATCATTTACTGTCAGAGTCAGAAGTGAGGAATCACATGTTTGCTCCCCTCGATTCAGGGGAACTAATACCATTGTTTGGAAGGAGGCATGGATCATGCTCACGGAGCCAGATTTTTGGAGCTCAGAACAGATTTTCAAGCACTTGGTACCAGCAATCAGTGCCAGATCTTCCAAATAAACATACTGGGTGCTGAGCTCCCTTAAAAATGCAGCCCCATACTGTGGTGTCTTCACAGAAGTTAGGCTCTCTTACAAAATCTGTCCCACTGTGACTTGCCAAAAATCCCACGTAGGATTGCATCAAAGCTAGCTGCTCCTGCCTTCCCCACAAGCCTGATTTCTTCGTCTCATACCTTATCCTTCATTTTGGTGTTTATTACTGAGAATGATTTAGAAATGGTTGGGTTTGTCATGGGGATTTCTGTGCAGTTTGGTTTTGTTTTTGTTTTTGTTTTTTTTTTTCCTCATAAAGGCAGCAAAATGAAATAGAAATCTTTGGGTCTGTCTTCCAGGTCTGGAACTCACAACACCTGTCCCAGGGAAGACAGAATCAGATGTTACACATTTCTTGTGAGTACAGTGCTCCTGAACAGAAGTGGCTTTGCTAGTTTAAAACTTGTCTTTCAACTTTTGAAACTGTTTGGTTTGGGTTCTTTTCAAAAGCGAGCCCCAGAGTAAAGCTGTAAGTATGTACAACAAGATTAACTTTCCCCCTAAATAGGACTTACAGGGGAACTAGTCAGAACCCTCTGCTTTTTCAGCATTCACAGCACAGAAACAGGAATTACACGAGGCATATATGCAAACACCATCTCTGCAAAATTAGTGAATTCTGGATGGAAAACCAAAAAGCTACAAGTCCCTTGAAAAAACCAAGCAGACTATGTTTTTCATAGGCACCTCAGGTCTGAATAAAATACATATTCATAACTCTCTGTGGTGCTGCATTAGAATAAAAGTTGGGGAGATGCAATAAATGCTCCTCTACAGTTTTTGACTCACTCCTTTCCCACTTTCCTCCCCCTGCCCATCTCTACTACGTGCTGCTCTGCAATGCATTTTTATTTAAAAACTCTGTGCGGCATGTACCTACAATTCCTGCTCTCTGTGACTCCTGGGCACAAGATAAAACTGCTATTTTCTCTTCTCCCAGGAAACATAAAAGATATCACCAGCATGAAATTTGATACACTTGTCATAACCATCAATCCCCCAAAACAAGCTAGGTGTGATAATATTCTCAGAGAAGTGGGATGGAGGAGTTAAATCCAGGTTTCAGCTAAGTTATCAACATTTGCCTGTTTGAACACAGAAAACTCTTCATCTGACTTGATACATGTCCAAGCTTTACACTTTCATTTATTTTGACAGACTTGAAAACCAGCACGTTTTGCTGATATTATGCCTAATTAAACCTGGAGCATTTTTGCCCAGTATTTTTTTATCATGACATTTTAAAAATAAGGGCTTACTTTGGAGGCACACAGGACATGCAAAAGCAAACTAATGGTGACATCAGTAATTATTAAAACACATAAATGTAGCATTGTACATGTTATATAAGCACCTGAAATCTGTAGGGGGAACCCACACAGTATTTCTTGCAATTGGTGTGAAGACAGATGTTGGTATTTTTAGGACTAAGACACATCAAAAGCCAGGGCAGCAACAAGGCAAAGTCTCATTCAATTCTTCTCTCTTCCTTGAGGAAAAGGACTATATAGCACTATTCCTCATATAGCACTAATCGCAGTAATAAATTACCTGCAATCAGATCAGCTATTTATTCATCACTTTCTGGTTTTTTTCCTTCTTGAAAGGCCCCATGGCATTGCACAACATCCACTCTCTCTGATATAATTTCTGAGATGTTTTGTTTTCTTTTGGCAGACCTGCCCTTTGTCTATAATCTGTTGACCTTGTGTTTAATATGGAAATAGAAACAGTCATCTTCAAAAATCTCCTACTCCATGGTAATTTAGTTTTATCTTGACCAGATTAATCTCTGTGTCTCTGCATCAGTGCTGCCTGTACAGCACAACGCACAGGTTGGAAGGCTTTTCTTCATTTTCCCTCACTAAATCTTTGTTAGCCACATGTGGTCTTTATTAGTCTGATTTCCTAACTATCAAATCTTCCATTATGCATCAGCAACATCATCCATTCTAAATTTATACTGTGACTCTGGAAAACAATTAGAAGAATCCTTTTCCAAACTAGAAAAAGTGGGATCTGTTTGCTGGGCTGAGCATTTCAGAACCCCCCATTATTAACTCCCAGCATAATAACTGAGTTTATTTAAAATACTTAAATGCTTAACAGAGATCAAAAGGCTAAAATTACAGCTACCAAAAACAAGCAGGGCACTAAGTCTGTGAAGCAGAGTCACTTATACTGGAGTATTTGAAACCCATATTTATGTGTCTGTACACACACACACACACACACACATAGACAGGGTGTGCACATGTGTATCTTCAAAATATATCTATTATTTTGGTTCAGATGTTTTTCAACAACTCTTAACAGTCCAAGCCAGGGCACAATGTAATCATTGATCAAGAAAATACTGCAATTAAACAAATTGTTCTCTTTTGGAAGCCAAAAGGTCAATACTGCTCTTGCTCAAACAAAGGCAACAATGGTTATCTCTGAATGCCTTGGAAAAATTGAGTTGTTTACAGTAAATGCATTAATCTGGGAGTCTCAGAAAACTTCTGTGACTGGTCTAACAAGTCAACCCTCAAGCTATAGTCCCAGGTACCTTTGTCCCCCAGAGGTTCATCTTTACTTCTGTGCCATGACACCTTCCTGCCCACACAAGGATTTGGTGGGCACAGAGAGAGTGCATCAGATGAAAATGAAAAATGGGCAAAAGATGAAAAATGATGTGGCAAAAAAGGAGTGGGGGTCTGAAAGCTGCTAAGGCAGAACTCCTATTGCTGGCTGCAGCCACTTACACCACTGCAAGCGTCAGCTGAACAACAGACTGACTTCAAATATATCTATTACATGGGACAAGAGGGCAAGCTTGGGGGCCAGGGGGCTGTGGGGTTTTTTTAACCTACCTAAGGAGTTGTTTCAGTGGCTTTCTTTAAATTCAACTTAAGCACTTGGAGCCTAGGAAGCCTTAATCTGTTGAACAGCCATTCCCATTTTAATAGCATGCTTCATATGAGTACAGTTTAGTCACACAGCCCAAGTTCTGCAGAGGTGCCAGACATGAAAAGGAGTGTGCCTGGCAGTGAACGTTAACTGCTGAGCCCCTATAAAAATAGAAAATCACATTATTTTCTACTACTGTTACCTGCAAACCCCACAGGGAAGTAGGGGAATAATGTGATACTAGCTGTCTGTAGAGTGGTACAAACCTGTATTTATGCACAAATGATATGCAAGTGGTTTTGATGCAAAGCTCTGAATATGCATACGCATGCATTAACTATTCAAACCACACAACACTTCCATGAAACATGGAGCTTCTTTCATGCCTGTTTCATAGCCTCATAAACCCTTTGGCCATATGCTGAGAAACAGGCTGAGAAGCCTTGAAGTATAAATCTTAAAAAGAGGGAAAACCGCACAAGAGAGAGATGTGCATGCAAGTGAATCATCTCAAATTTAAGGTATTACGTGTACGCCCCAAAACTGCCAAACTGGTCATGGAGCATTCCCCTAAAACAGCCCCATACACATCCAGGGGTAAACACAGAAGAAGCAGATTTTGTGTTTTCTCCTTCAGTCCCCACAGCTGCAGCTGCTGAGGGCAACCAGCAGAGCCCAGCTCTGGTCAGCAGCTCTGCAACTTCTTCCTAAGAGGTTTCTCATGGAAAGCCCTTGGCATCACAGGGCCATGGTCACTCTCTCTTCCCAGCATTTACAGCACAGTCCCAACACACAGAGGTTCCTTTCAGCTTTTTGAAACAAAGGTAGAATGGCTCAAAGGCTGCTGTTTCTCCTTCAGCAGCAATAAGTGAGTTAGACTGCATAAGTACAGTTATACAGACTTGAGCTTCCACAGGATAAGCTGGGCCTATCCCACCAACAATCCACTTCAGATACTGAGATCCAAAACTGGGCAAGAAAAACATCATTTCTAAGATGAGACTGACCAACTGACTATGAAAATATTTTGGCTGTTTTAATCAAGTCAGCCTTCACAAAAAGTCCTCAACAGAACAGCTCAAACTGGTATCAACCAACACACTGGCTGAAAACATAGGCCATGAATTTCTATGCAGCTTAGCTCCCTGTGTCTGTAGAAACCTACACAATGAAACAATTAAAAGCAAAAAAAAAAAAAAAAAAAGCAGCAAATAAGAAACAGAACATGCACAAAACCAGAGCATGCTTCTAAAACAGTATAAAGAACTGAAGCACAAGATCTCTCAAAGTCTTCCCAGTGAAAAGCATTCCACCATCAGTTCTGATGCCACTTTTTTTTCTTTTTTTTTTTTTTCTTTTCCCCTCTAGTTTTGGGGAAGAAAAAAATAAAGGCAAAACACACATGGGCAACACAGCAAGAAGAGAGGTTGAATGAACATGTAACTGTTTTGCCTTTATGCAAAGAAAACATCGCATCGCAGCACAGGGAGAAGCAAAGGCTGGGACCCCAGTATCCCTGCGATAAATCCAACGCTTGTACATTAAAGCTCCCCTTTGTTGAGAGCACTGTTAGACACAACAAAACAGAAATGTTAGGTGAGTGCAAGCTCTGCCTGTGACCTTTCCCTCTGTAGCCGTCAGGCTTCATTAATTTCCACAAGGCCTGACAGCTCCAGCGTTAATACTCACGCTTGCGGATCGAGCCACACAGCAGGTTCAGAGTCTGCTGCCTTCTCCTCTCAAACTCATGCATTAGGATTTCCTCCATGCTGGCAATGGAAAACCAAGTCTAAGGAACATTAAACACAAAAAACTACGTTACAATAATGCCGGGGCTGAGCCATAAACCCATGAAAGCAAGGAAGCACTGGGTGGATGTGGAGCTCGGCCGAGCGGTGCCGAGGGAGCACAGGTGCTGCTCCACCCGTGCAGGCACTGTGCACAGCTCTAATGTGCACCATCACTGGTGCCTAACACCAAGTTTCCACTCATTCTCTCTCTTCCACAAGACAGCCTAGTGAATTTTGCACAACACAAGGCCAAAACATCCCCACGTGCGCTGCAGAACCTGCTCGGCCACAGGTCTGATCCAACCACGCTTTTGCACTGGTCACCATTCCTTGCTTTGATGTTTTTATGTCTCAACCATAACATTATTCTAATGTAACTGTTTGTGATTAATATCTCCCTCCTGTCTGCTGAAATGAGAAATGCAGCGACAAGCTTTTGTTTCCCTTCAGCGTTCCACGGCTTCCTTTGCGTTATTCTGACATAACTTGTCCTGTTTTTTGATCTCCAGCTTGTTTTGAACTTCAGTGGGGTGCTGTTATTGAAATATGGAAATCTTCACTAAAGTTTTAACAATTAATATGTGACATTTCTTTGTTTTGAAAGAGAATCTGAAGGTTTTGTTCAGCCTAACCTCAAAAGCAAAAGGAAAAAGAAAAAAAAAAAACCTCCAGATTTTGCAGCTCACAGCACTGCCAACTTTAGGTGTAAAAAGTCCCCCCAAATTGACTTTAAAATTATGAAATCTGAAACGCAAGCAGCACAGATTGCTTGCTAGTCCCTGGAAAGGCTCTCTTTTCAGGCTTTTAATTATGCAACCTAAAAGATCAAGCTTTTAAGAGGAAAAAAAAAATCACGTAACTTAAAATCAAAGGAGCTGGCAGCTGTGAAATTTCTCTTTAAATTTGGCAAATTCTGAGACCACCCTACCTGGAAATCGCAATAGCCTTGTCTGTTCCTTTTCATTTTCACAAGTGCTTCCTGCATTCACAGGAGTTCCTGCTCCTCTCCTCTTTGCCACAGCAAACTGGTACCTGAAGGACTCCCAGGTCTGTGCTGCTGCCCTGGGCCCCTTCCAAGGGATCCTTTAGGGGAAACCATCAGAGATTTTCAGGCCAGAACACCTTTTGTCTGGCAGAGCTGAAGGGTGCTTCCCTAAACAGAATTACCCTGTATTTACAGCGACAGAGCCACCTGCATCAAGCCCCTGCAGTTCAGGGTCTGTGCGTGCACTGTGCACACAGATAAATAAATCCCGTTTTGTCCAACAGAACTTTGGATTTTTCTCCTGCAATTGAGATCTTAACGTAGCAGGGCTGACCAATTTTAGACCAATTTCAGCACCTCGTATGGTTTCAAATGCCTGTGACCTTGAACTCCAAATACTAAGGCTGGAACTTAAGCTCTGCCTTCACAGTGCCAGTAGGGCTAAGTAGAAATGTCTTTCTTGGACTTAATTTAGACTTAATTGAAAAGAAACATTTTTGGTTACTATTGCATTAGGCTAAAACATAAAAACGAACCCTAATACTATCTAAATCTAATAAGAGAAAGGCATCTCTCTCTCAAAACTTTCAAAGCATTCTCTATAAATGCATCACGGATCAATTTACATGGTGCTTTTGCCAATAAGCAAAACAAAATCACAGGTTCCAATTGGCTTAACTCTTATTGGAAAGCACGAAAGCAAATGCTAGAAAATGCAATTACTGCAAACAAACTCCATTTTCTCCACTCAGGAGGGAATTCCAGAGAACATTTTACTGCCCTCAAATAATATTTCTAAAGGCATCAATACACAATTCTATTTTCTTTTCAGAGCCCACCACACTATATAACCTAATCCTCCATGAAGAAATTCACCAGATTTTGAAATAATATATTGGTTGTTGATATTACCTTGTGCACGCACGTACTGTATCAATTCAAATTATTTTTCTCCATGAATCTTAAGAATATAAAAACCAACTTCCACTGCCTGACACAAACAGATCTGGACCTATTTCCCAGAACATCCCCTTTATCCCTGTCATCTACAATTCCAATTAAGTCTTCTTTTTCCCCCCTAAAATAAATGAATAAAGCCACCAAAAAGGAGGTCATCTTGAGAAACAATTATACAGAAGGTAATTAAGCTAATCATAATTATCACAGACAATGTCTTGGTATTTTAATGTACATGGATTTTCACACTGCAAAAGGCCAGGGAAAGCTAAAAGGATGAAATTTTCCAGAAAAAGTTTATTTAAAACAGAAACAAGGTTTGATATCATTTCTTCACTACTTAGTAAAGGAAATGAGAATTATGAGTGCAGGAGCCAGATCAAGATTCTGCCCCAAATTCTTCTATCTTACTGACAGAGACCTTCAAACAAGCAGCTGAACTTCCCTTCCTGCCCACAGGACTGACCAACACACCCCAACCCCCGCATCAGGATCCTCCCAGTACCTGCCCACCTATCTAAATATGAACAAATAAATGCACCAACCAGGGAAACACATGATCTCCAAAACATTTTCCTGTTTCCCAAGTCCTTGAGCTAGTTCCCATCATTTGTTTTCACATTTTTAGAAGAAAGTCTCTAGGACTTACAAATGCACAAAGCAGTAGGAAGTCACCTTCCTCTGTCTTCTGGCCTGGCAGAGCCCAGTCAGTATTTCTGAAAAAAAAATCCCTTCAAATATCTCCTTTTTTCTGTATCCCAGGAAAGTATCCAGAGCATTTCTTACAAAGAGGAAAATGTCAAAATACATAAACAAGAAGCTCCTAAAAACTATTTTATTTATATGATACATTATATCCTGCATAACTTCTCGATTTTATACATGAAACTGAAGTCTTTCCTTTAAAAATATTATTTTTGAGCATATTGTTGGGAAACTACAAAACATACTGGGGTTTATAATTATCCAGCTGTCAGTACCAGTGTTATGTGAATAAATATCCGTAATGATAAGAGGAAAGATAAAAGCAGGAATAGCAAAAATATTCAGAAGGAAAATAAACAGAAGAAATTAGATAAAATATTTTTTTAATATCCCAGAGGCTTTAAAAGCAGGAACTACAGCCTAAAAGCAGGACTACTGCTTTTTAATAACTCTGAGAATGTAACATTCTCCAGTGTGCTAAAGCAATTAACTGCTCTTGAAATTTTGCCCTGTGACCAAGGCTTGTGCTTTTATTTGTAAACACTGAAGTATAAGAAGCAAGTTTGATATTCCAAGGTAGTTTTAAATATATTTTCACGTGGCAATACTGATGCTTGTTGGGAACTGTTCCTTCCTTCCTTCCTGTTGCTCCTTCCTTTTCTAATTGTTCCTTCTTTTTCTAAGTTGGAAAGGGCAGAAATCAAAAGCTTGAGCTTAAACTCCACTTCTAGAGTACAATATCCAGCAGGGATATGCCTGTTCCAGAACCACCTCCATAGGCCTTTTCTGAGCTGTTTGTGGAGGACAGAACACAAAGAGAAGGTGCACAGAGAATGCAAGCAGAAATCAGTCAGCTCAGATGTCCAGGCAGGTCTTTAGGAACCTCCAGCACTATCTTCTGAACCCCCTGTTTAAATTGAGCATTCCAAATAAAGCTAAATATTCCATTGCAGTCTTCCAAGTGGAACTTGGATGCCAGGAATCTCCTGAGCCCCCTAAGGAAATTCCTTTTGAGGAATCCAGCTCACAGAGAGGTTCCTTAGCTACTGAGAGAGACAACCAAGTCACTGCAGCTGTATCATGTTATTGCAAGGAGCTGAATTCCTCTTGTGCAGGTTTTCTTCCTGGCCATCCAGAATTCCCTGAGCAGGAGGGCATTCCAGAATTCCCTGAGCAGGAGGGCACAGATCCCTTCCTTGTGAGTTAAAGCACAAACACTAAAAAGAGTGAGAAGAAGGCTCGAAGCCTGATAAAGGTTTGGAGTGGTAGCTATGGACACTGGCACCAGTGATTTCCCAGTTCTCTGCCTCACCCCTGCTACCGTTTCTTGCCACCTCCTCTTTTCTACTGGCTTTGCAGAATTTCCATTTCCAGTTTATTGGCTGTAATTTGTGCTGCAGCATCCCAGGACCTCACAGCAGACTGGTCAAATTCACACTGAAGTTTTTTTTACTTTGAATTTCATTGCAGAAAACTGAAATACCTCCTAATTCTCCTTCCAAAGGCAGGACAAAACAGAAAAAATGAAAAACGGTGTATGCAATGTAAACCCCCTTCTGCAACAGAGAGTTTGCATGCTTTTATTTATCAAGTGACAGAATTCAGGTGAAACTCTTGATCTTCCCTGCCCCTGTTACCGGAAAAGGAAAGATCTGCTGCTGCCATCTCTTCTCCTCAATAAGGATAATTGTAAGCCTCTAACCTAGGAGGGAAACATTTTTAAACTGAATGTGTGTGATTTATGGCACTTATTGTTGTGAATTTGAAAATGCTCAAGCAACATTTTCACAAGGTGCTTGAAAATGTGTATGATGCAGCATCTGCACCCTAGTGTAGAGAAGGACACTGGCAATTCTGGTCCACCAATAAATACTTCTCTGTAATTAAATGCTATGGTTAATTGTTGGAGCATGCAATTTTTCACCTAGTGTGCTTTCTGCAGAGTAGGAATCTCTCTTGACTTACCCATTTTAGCCATCTTTTCTAGCCTTTAAAACAAAAAAAATGGGATGAGAAACCTGCTGTAAAAAGCCATGATATGCAGGCAAACTACAGTTTTGTAGTCACACGACAACTACAGTTAATCAGAGCTGGTCATTGGCACAAAGCATCCAGAGAGCAGCTATTTCAGTCGCTTAAGGCAAAGGTAACAATTTATTCCTTATTTATTCTCCTTTCTGCCCAGGTTTTGCCCTCTCACCTTGCAGGCAAGCATCATTGTTTTCACAGCTGGTCTCAGGGAAGCAGTTGTTTATGAATGGCTGTATTGCTTCCCCTCTAGCTGGACACACTCTGGTACCTCACTGCAATGCCAGACCCCTTCCACCACCAGAGCAGAGGTGTCTGCCTCCTCCCCCTGCCCCTGTGCAGCCTGGGTGCCCAGCACAGCAGGGCATGCCCTCCTGCCCTTCCCACTCCAGCTAATGGCACAGGATTGTCATTTACAGCAAATGGGGAGTGGCTTTCTGTACAGTGTGAGTTACAGAATTCACAGGATTCACATGGTTGGAAGAGACCTTCAAGATCATCAAATCCAACCCACCCCCAACACCTCAACCAAACCCTGGCACCCAGTGCCACATCCAGTCTGTTTTTAAACACACCCAGGGATGGTGACTCCAGCACCTCCTTGGGAATTCCCAAAATTCCCAGACTTCCCAGAATGACCGGGTTGGGAGAGACCTTCAAGACCATGGAGCCCAACCCACCCCCAGCACCTCAACCAAATGCTGGCACCCAGTGCCACATCCAGGCTTTGTTAAACACACCCAGGGATGGGGACTCCACCACCTCCCTGGGCAGCCATTCCAGAACTTCACCACCCTTTCTGTAAAAAACTTTTTCCTAATATCCAACATATATTCCCCTTGGGCAGCTTAAGACTGTGTCCTCTGGTTCTGTCAGTTCCTGGAGAAAGAGACCAACCCCACCTGATCACAGCCACCTTTCAGGGAGTTGTAGAGAGTGATAAGGTCACCTCTCAGTCTCCTTTTCTCCCCCAGCTCCCTCACAGGGCTCGTGTTCCAAGCCCCTCACCAGCCTCATGGGGTTTGAGAGGGGACAGCAGTCCAGGACCTTTACTCTCAGCACCACAGCATCATTTTATCCCCTGCAACCACTGAAACTTGGGGCAGAGGAGAGGAGAAGGAGCAAATTCCTTCCCTGCCATGCTCAGGAGACATCTCCTGCACAAAGCTGCAGCAAATCCGTGCCTGCCTTGCAGCTTCTCTGCTCATCTCTCAGGAGTGAAGGCAAATGCCAAGCGCTGCTGAGGGAGCAGGGAGCCTTCAGAGTAACATATGGGGGAGAGCAGCTCAGGGAAAAGTAAGGACATGTGGGTAATTCTTTATCATTTGCAGCTCTGTTTTAAAATTAGAACCCTTTGTGTCGGCTGGTTATGCCAAAAAAATGTAATGGCAACATTCAAGAGAAAAGGAGCTACTGCACTCTGAGACCCAGCCTGCCCTGTGATGTGAAAGCTTCTGGTTCATTAGAAAGGATGCACATAATTCTGAGGTCTTTATGGTTCACTTACCAAAAATTACAGGAAATTCAAAGTACAGAGTGTTCCTGAGCTCTCATATCCTAATTTTATTAACTCGAGAAGAGATGAAGCTCTGGAAAAAGCAAGTGAAAAAGAGCAGGTCCAGTACTTTATGTCCCTGTGCTCTCATTTGTCTCCCTCTTCTTTGTAGTCTCCACCCCACCCCCAGTTTGATGTTATTTTGTTCTCTCCACGTTGGCTTTCCATGGCCTCTCTCCTTACACTGCTGTTCCCTGGTGTGCTGCTTTGTTCCTTCTCCACCAAAGGCACCATCAGTGGCCAGAGAGCCTTTGGTGACTGTCCCCTCTCAGCTGGGGTGCACAACGAGCAAAGAGACCAGAACAGTCCAGTGAAGTGAGGCACTGACGTGACCTGAGCCTCAGAGCCACCGCAAGTCCTGAGAAACATCCCAAACATTCCCAAAGCTGCGGCAGGGCCACCACAACCCTGCCCCCCCGTGAGCCAGCGCTGAGCCCAGCCTGGTGTCACTGGCTGAGGAGCACAGAGAGGTGCCTCATGTGAAGAATTTCCTGATGCCTCATGTGAAAAATTTCATATTTTTCACATTCTGTGCTGCTTTAGTGGGTGGGTCTGGGCTTCACATGAGGGGATGCTGAGCTCTCTGCACAGAGCAGGGAGACAAAA
>JAYDZK010000268.1:1335912-1359982 GCA_034509185.1 Euphonia xanthogaster
CCTGTCCTGCACAGCTGGAGCCAGTTAGGGATGAGGCTGGGCCCCACTCCCAATCACCACAAACTCTGTGCCTACACTCTCTGGCTAGGCAAAATGACCTCTAGTAGTGCTGCTCAAAGATCTGTAACATCAAGCATTGCTCACACAGGTTGTAGGTTCCTTGGCATTTTGCTTATTTGTGCTTTTCCTTCCCAACCTTACAGCTCTTTAGACCATAACCTTGTGTGGACTCGCACCCTCCAAACTATAGTTGAATCTGTAGAAGCCTTCATAGGGTAAAATTAATTATGTCACAGGTATATTCTGTCTCTCCACTGATATAACTCCAGTCACAATCTCTAGACAAGTGGTAGCTGTTTATCTAGAGATACATCCAATATGAGATTAACTCTACCTCAAGTCACTAGAAAAATAACAAGGATTGAAGGAAAAAAAAAATAAGGACATCAGATTAACTATAAAAAGAGTTCCCTCTATCCATGAAATAAAGGTGTCACATCTTCCATTTTTAATTTTTCTAAAGGATTGGGCAGACGCCTCTAACACATGGTCCTTAAGTAAAGTTCTGCTAGACAAGAAAAACTGATGATTTACTAGTAAGTTGCCAATTTTCCACCAGCAAGTCCTATCATTACCCAAACCAGTAACAGCAGCCAGCCCCTGCTGCCTATTGGCACCCACAAACACTTCCCAGCACTACATGACTAACCAGAAACTAAATCTCACCCCCATACCTAGATTACTTCTGTAATTTTAGAAAACCAATCAAAACCAAAACAATGTGATTCAATCAAAATGAAATAATAGACAACCAGAAGTTCACTTTTGTTTGCATTTACATTTGCAACATTTTACAGTCTGCGCTTTGGCAAGTTCTGTTGTCATATACACAGAAATAGTTGTAAGAAATAAACATGTCCAAGCCCTCTCTGCAGGTCATTATCATGTGTACAAGTTTTGAGAATGCAAGCTGTAGCTCACATATACATAGAAGAATCCCAGGGACCCGCCCAATTCATAGCCCTGGGGAACCTGGCAGTTCACAGGGGCAATATCAGAAGATGAGATATTTACGGTGACAAACTGGCACCACTGAGGCAAATACTAATGAAGCAATGTCAGAACAGAGCCCACAGGGCTCAGGAGCTTCGACAGGTATTTTAAGAGAAACTTATGATCTCTGCTATCAATAGCCACAGGAAGATCAGTAAGAATTAAAATTGACAATGTGCCAGAATCCACCTACTATGAAACAGAAGGTCACTACAAATCCTCATTAAAGCTGTCTCTCTGCTTTGGCCTGATTGAAATTTTTCAAACAGTTTATTATTACCATGAAGGTAAGGGCTGCAGTTGCCCTGCTGCAACCTTTTTTCGGGACCTTTGCTAGAAAAGTAGATTTGAAACAAGGTGGAAAACTGAGAAATTGCCTGAGGACAGCAAAAGGCTTCTTAATCAACTGCTCCAATCTCCAGCAAAGAAGAAATGCTTCGAGATGCCAAAGAGGTGTTAATGATAGATATTATAAAAGGGACCTGCTACGGTGCATCTTCCAAGGACTGCTACAAAAGACTTGCTGGCAAAAGATCAAGAAAACAGCTTGCAAGTGCAAGACCATATCTATAATAAAAGTACAATGTGACAGGTTTAAAATCCATAAGCTATGCTGAAGTACATAGTTCAGAATCCCAACGACCCAGCTGGAACTGAAGTTATTGAAAGCCTTGGCATTTAACCACCACAGGAAAAGACCCCAAAGCCTTCTCTCATCTTCTCACATCTCTCCACTAGTAGACCTTAGGCCAGGAAGTGCAGCAGACCAGATTGCTTCTGTGTAACCAGCTTGGAAAACCACCATGCTCTGAAAACTTGAGCAAGTGTTAATCACAAAGAATGTTAATCACAAAGAACAGCAACATTGAGTAACCCAACACAAAACTCCGAAGCCCACCACAGGTCCTTGAAACAATGGGACAAGCTGAGCAATGGTCTCCCACGAGCTTCCCTGGCTTCCGAGGCAGTGCCTTAGCAGGCAGTGAGGCCATGCACTCATGTACAGCAAGTTCCTCCCAGATCAGCTCCTCTGACTCTTCACTCACACTGCTTCAGTTCCTTCTGCTCACCAGGATCATTGCTGTTCTCCCTGTTCCATGCGCGTCTACTTAATAAAGGAGTCGCCTTTCTGGGTCAGAAACCAAAGACTTGGGAACATCAGCTGGTTGCTCCCTCAGGACTAGCAGAGTATCACCATACCCATCACATTCATATTTTCTGAAAAATCCCTTGGCCCAGGATTTTTCTCCTGGGAAGCTGAGAAGCCTCAGAGAAAATGGGAAACAATAATTATCTGATTTGCTTCTCCTGTGTTTTGCTGCTTTGGAATGTGTTTGGACATTGTTTACCCACAGGTGATTGTTTCATTGGTTTCATGTGAATTGTTTTGACTCTTTGGCCAATCACAGCCAGCTCTGTCAGGGCTCTGCAAACAGTCACGAGTTTCATTATTATCTTTTTAGCCTTCTGTCTGTATCCTTTCTCTATTCTTTAGTATAGTTTAGTATAGCATTCTTTAATATAATATGGTATCATAAAATAATAAATTACCCTTCTAAGAACAGGGAGTCAGATTCATCATTCCTTCCTGCCACGGGGGTCCCAGCAAATGCAATACTCAGCAGCTGATTTTGTTCAAGGGCACAGGTTCTCCGACAGATCCCAGCAGAGAGCATTTGTTTACACACAGTAAGGTACATTCAGGAGTGCTTTGATGGAGGCTGGAAACTGCAGAACCAAGTCTAGTGGCAGCTTCCTAAACTCAAACAAAATCCTGAGCTCATCATCCCAGAATCTATAAAGTCAGGGCTGATGTGCTATCACACATATAAAACTTTTTTTTTTTCTATAGCCAACAATGCTAGAAATTTAGTTCAATTGCTTATTTGCAAGCTGTATTTGGTAATTTGATTTTATCGACTACATGTAACCTATCATGGAAGTCTGGTCATTTGGTTTTTGGTGACTTTTTTTTTTTTTAAGCACAATAGAGGAAAAAAAATAGGTAATCAAAATGCTTTATGCATTCTTAGTGGTTAGAAGCTCTAATTTGTAACAGAGAACTTAAATACAAAAGGCAATCCATTGCCTACTTTGGAATAGCAATTATTTCTGTGCAGAGTTACCATAATTTGATTTGCTCAACACTTGAATAGCGCAGCATCTGGATTAGTGCCACAGAAAATCCCATCCCAATTCCACAAAACTTCAGCTCATTCCATTGATGTGCCACTTTGATCATGGTTAGAGCTTAGCTTCAGCTAGAAATGTTGAGGTATTTAGGAGTTATGTCAGAATAATAGTCCACTTACATCTCAAATTATCAGGCTAGTGAAACCAAGCTCCAGCTACTTGAAAGCATCCCAAAATAATGCTGTTCTAAGATTATTTGGGCAAACTGGCACAACAGGCATTCAAAAATCAGTGCCTGAAAGTAAAAATAAAATTAAACAGGTTTTATTAGTTGTGCTCTCCACACTGAAAAAAAACACCAATAGAGATCACTGTGAATTTGTTTGTCCTAAATCCCCACAGCTATGATGAGATGTATGGTCAGTAATAGATAATAAAGCACAAACCTTAAGAAAACACTGACTTTTGAAGTATTGCTTTTGTTTACTGAACTGTAAACTAAATTAGCATTTAGTTTTTACTGTACACTGAACTGTGTAAAAACTTCTGCCAGTGCCTTGAATTTCAGCTCCCTGCACAGGTGAGAAAGACCAGAAGCATTCTCCAGGGTTCAAATCAGTTCCCTGCCCTGGGGAGATTTAGAGGGGCTCCAGAAATCAGACTCCATATGGATATGTCCTGGTCTCCAGTGGAAAACTGCCCCTGGGAATGCACTTACTAACAAGATCTTACTGAGTTAGAATTTAATTTTGTTAGAATTTTTAAACTATATAATATTAATTATTATATTTGTTAGATATTATATATATTATACTACATTAATATATACCAAATATATATAATATTAATTATTTATTCTATTTTTTAGACTACTCACATCAAAAATATTAGTGGGGGAAGCAGTAGGGGGGGAGATATTTGTTAGACTGACTTTTCCTAAGTACCATGATTAGATCTTTCCAATCAAGCTGTATTTACCATCCAAGTACCATACCTTGTTAACATGGGCCACGGAATTAATTTGCAAAATTCAGGCTCTCCAAGATGATGCTTACTTTAAAACCAGATTCTACTGCCAGCTGGACTGGAGAGCAGAGAATTTGGTGGATGACTCTTCTGAGGTTTGGTGTTGTACCTCCTGTTCCACCCAAAGCACCAGGTACAATTACCTGAGCCATGAAACTGTTACCACTGCAGAAACCCAGGAGAAAAATCCAACAATCAAAGGATTTTATTTTCTCAGCAAGGGTCTGAAATTAACACAGTTATTATTCCTGAGAAAAATTAATTTACCCATTGTAATTGCACTGGCAAGCTGGGCAGAACTGCAGTCATAGTGCTTTCCTACATGGTGTCTTCCTTCCAAAATATGGGGGTCCCCAAATCAACATTTCCCTACTTCCCAGCATGTTTACTCCAGACAGCACAAAAAGTGAACACCAGCTTCCATCACCAGCACAGAACTTGTTCAGAGCATCTCTGCTGGAGCTAAACCTGCACTGCCTGCCCTGGGGAGCCCAATTTTGTTTGTACACAGCAGCCAGGCTTTGCTCTTCTCTGCAGCTTCCAACCAAACCCTGCTCTGCATTGGAGTATGGCACTGACACCTGGTTTAGGATTTTTCCATTCATGCCATGACTTACAGAAAAGTCTATCATCAAAATTCATTAAGTCCCTGACCCTTCTTTCTCTCCTTTACAAACACTATGATGTTGCCAAGTAACCTTTTTTCTACATCTTAGCTTCCTTCTCTCATTCAGTATTTCTCTACTAAGTATTTCCAAGTGAGATACTGCAGGCGATTGTGCTCAGTCCATCCATTTATCATACTCAAAGCAGTCCTTCAATAGAAACTTAATAAAAGTGCTGTTATTGCCAGCCCTAAAGGCTCAAGTTTTCTTTTCACCCAGGGCTGCAGCATGGCAAACAGCAATATGAGAGCCTCCTTTCCCACTGCAGCCCGAGAGGATTGGACTCTGAAGGCAAGGCACTGCCCTGCCACAGCTCTGGTGACACCCTGGGCTGTGAGCATCACCCTTCCTCCTGATCTACCTTCTTCCTTTTCTACTTTCACCCTTCTTTCTGATCCACTCACAACCCAGCAGCTGGGGGCTGCACACTGGCATTGCTGAAATCTCTGGGACAGTTCTGCATCTGACCCTTCCTGCAGTTCAAGCAGAAATAATAATAAATAATAAAATAATTATTTGGGCCCTAATCATTATAATTAGTCATAACAATAATTATAATTAATCTGAATTATTTATGTCCACCACCATTTTGCTGAATCAGAGCATGTACCTAAGAAATTCAACTTGTTCTTTACCTTTGCTGAAAACACAATGCATCTACCTTACTCTGACATCCTCCATCATCACCAACAATTTGGTTTTTTCAGTCTTCTTGACGTGGCAGACTGAAACACTTCACAGATTATTTGATTACTCCATTTGGAGCAGCATGCTCACAGAAAGAGCAGTAAGAGATATTTCAGAATAATTTAAATCTTTACATATTAGGATTAATACAGTAATCAGGAAACAACATAAGATATGTTGCACCTTAGAAAATCAGGCACTTGGCTGGTTTTTAAAAAGCTTATCTAAGACCCAGAATGAAATCCCATAAGGCAGCTGAGCAATGACTGCTTTGTGAGATCACGACAGTAATGTAAGATCTGTCACATTTAATGCATTTATGACAAGGGTCCAGCAATTAGAAGGGACAATGTAACCTCCATACACTTCTACAAGAACACTGTTTATCAGATAAATACTTTACCAAACTGCCCTTACCACCAGTGGTTCTCACTTGGAGTCTAAGAGTCCCTCAGATCTGCAAAATATGGGGGTTCCTACAAAATATGCATTTCCTCCCACCCTGCCTGAAAGGACAGCATTATCCAGGCTCTGATTTGGCTTGCTCAGGTGGCACTCAGCAATCCCTTCCCCGGACCCCCAGCACCTCCCAAGGTGGATCAGTGCAGGTCAGGGGTGGAGTGCTGCCCCTTGCCCTGCCAGCTGAGCACACAGCAGCCCAGGCACTGCTCCATCCTGGGGCTGCACCCTGCCCTCACCATCAGACAGCAAACCCCAGGCTGGCTTTCAAAGTGAGAGATGAAACAAGCAAGAACAAGCAACACACACCATACCAGGGGGGTTTGACCAGCAAGGGAGTGGGGGCTGAATTCAGGAACTCACAGAAGAGGAGCACCTTGGGCCTTGCACATGCACAGGGGTGTGGATGCTGACAGCCTGGTCACAGACAAAGCCAGATAAAATTCTCCAAGCATTGTTCTGGGGAGTTTTGAGAAAGCTCAGAGAAAGAATTAAAAGAATCCTAAATCTTTACAACTGGTGTTTTAAACTGCTTGTTTACTTGCAAGAAGTGCACAAGGAGAGCACTTTTCTCATTACCCTCTCTAAGTACACTACACGTGTACAAGAAGAGTGTTGTTCCTATTACCCTGTACTCAGGACAATAATAATGTGTTGTTCCTACATCCTGTACTCCTGTACTTACTGGGTACATCTGTGACTCAATTTGTGGGTTCATTTTTTATGACATCTAAATCAGTATTCATTATACATCCATTTAAGCACAGGCTTCAAGTCTGTGTGCCACATCAAATTCAAGGGTGTTGTTGCACTTCTTTATTTCTAAGATGTGTACAAGAAGAGTGCTGCTCCTAATTAGCCAATAATGTGAGGAGTGTTAATTGAGGACTAATCAGGTCCGACCTTCTCAGAGCTGTCTATAAAAAGAATGTGATGTATAATAAAATTCACATTTATCTATTAACAACATAAAAATCTGTGTCACTTTATTCAGCCATCCCTGATGCAACAACAACACAGGGGCAAAGGACTTGATTTAGGATGTCTTGCCACAGAGGAGACACGTTAACTGTGCATTTCAGCCCAAGCCTACCCCAGTTACTCATAAGGATGTCTCATAAATCAGCAGGGCTGGAAAGCTCCTCTGAGACAGGCAGGGCAGTGCAGCCCCCCTACAGACACAGCTGCAGCCACACCGAGGCCCTGCTGCAAAAAGCCTCAGAAAACACACAAGCACCACCTTCCTGAAAGGAGTCAGTTTTGATGATAAAGGATAACTCTGCATGGGTGAGATCAAATGCTGAAAATAAGGGTCTTGGGGGGTGTGCGAAATGAATTTGTAGAGAATTTTTAAAGTTTAACAGAAAGTTTATATAGTATCTATTTGTGCACAAACTTTGAGATAAGAAATGTTAATTTAGAAATACTATGGAATAAGATATTGTTGAGAGAGAAAAAGCACTAGAAATAAGTTTTAAAGGTTGGTTTAGTAAATAAGACTAGATATCTTAGAGAAATAGAACTATGAAAGAAGTATTGTAATAAGACTTATGAGGGGGTCATTTTAGATTATTAGTTTTAAAACATCTGTAGCATAGTGTGATTAAAATCAGTAAGTTAAGAAACACAATGTATTGTAATTAAGAAATAGGTTTTGATTGTTATAGTGTAAATTGTAACATTTGTATTTTTTACGTGAGACTGAAATTAGAACAAAAGCTTCTAAAATGTTTTTTAGTTATTTTATTTCTGAGTCAGAAAAAACTTAATCTAACAGGGGTGGGTTAGCCTGGGAATGCCTGTGGCTGGAGAGCCCAGCCCCACAGACTGTTCACTGCCCTGCTCTCTCAGGTTTTGAGATATGCAGACTCCAAATCCCCTCTCACAGAGGGATTCCCAAGAAACCAATTCATCCTTGAAGATGGAATAAAAACCTTTAACATTGAGCCAGGAAAGTTTCCAGCTCCTGCCATGAAGTAAATCACGCGGCACCCACGATGGACAAAACACGACCAGATGCTGCAAACCCTCCTGCAGCCCCACAACCCAAACCAGCATCATTCCTGCTCACAGCCCACCCCTCTGCAAGCTGCCTCTGCTACAGGTGAACAGCAAAGCAGGTAATTTTCCTGTGCCCAGGCTCTCCAGATGCATGAACAGTCCCATGACACACGGGCCCACGTCCTTCCCAGCCTGTGTCACATCACATGCTGGCTTTTCATCTCACTAATTGCTCCACTGGGTACATCTGTGACTGGATTTGTGGGTTTACTCTTTATGACATCTAAATAAGTATTCATTATGCATCCATTTAAGCACAGGCTTCACGTCTGTGTGCCACATCAAATCCACGTGTGTTGTTGCACTTACTCTGTTTTGGGAGTCACTTGGAGACTTCCTCTCCAGTAACTAGGTATTTAAAACAGACCTATATAACTAGCTTTTAAAAAGCATCCCACTCATGCTTCCTGGGAATAGTCATCACTGTATTTATTTACAGTTTAGCTTCCTCTCGTATAATTTCATTATTTTCTTGCTACTCCTATTTTCAAAATTTGCAAACAAAATACTTCTTCAAAGAGCAAATTAGCTTGGTGTGTTTATTTCAGGATTCAAATACAAATATTTTCTGAAAAAAAACACACTTTTAAAAGCTTGTTTCTTAGTGCTTAGTTCTCAGCTAAGTCAATGGAAGAATTTTTTTTGAAATGGGAAAACAAAAGAAATATATTTTCTATATTTTCAGGTTTTTGTTTCTTTTAATTCCTACCTCTGTATCTACACATGCTCCCTCTGGCATGGAAAATTCAGGGGAAAATAATGGATTTTTCTGTGAAAACTTCTGTGTAAATCTATTAGTTTCTGTATCCAAACCTCACAGCTTTGTTATGTTGTGATATTTGTTACTGCTCTTAGAGCCAGTCCCAAGTCCTGGAATAGGGCAATCATGTGAAACTTCTTCATTAATTAATTTCTGTTACAATTTATCAGTAAGTCTCTCTGCTGAAGGAAAAAGCATGAAATGCACCTGCATGCCTGGCAGCATCCAAGAAATGGAATGAAAGTAACAGATGTGTAATTGTTCTTATTTAAAACAAACAAACCAACCAAACCTCAATGCTACTAGGCCAACTTCACAATTCCCAACTGAGTTTTTAAGGCCACAGACTAGAAGGACTATAGCAAACTGTACATGTGCCTACATTTTGAAACAAAAATTTAATATCCTAATTTCCAAACCTTCAAAACATGAACATAAATGTCATGTAAGTTCTCCCATCAGAAAAACGTTTACATGCCCATAGCTGATTTTGTGATACAACACATGCTGAAGACACAAAGCCAAACACTAATTTCCTCTGAATACACAAAATTAATGCCCAAATATAGCATTGCTTTAGTTGGGCACTGTCAGCCATTAATTGTTTAAATCATACATATTAATGCTTTTGTTAACTTGATTCTCTCTTCCAGTGTGCTCAAACACCAAGCCAACATCTGGTTTCTTGTCTGACTGAAAACAAAGGGATGCAAATACCTTTCCACACTCTCTCTGGCAGATTTGATTTGTGCAAGCACACACATGTAAGAACAGACTCCCCCAAACCTGCGGGAAAGCCCCACCTCTCCTGGAAACCTCCACGTCACCCACCAAAGCCTCAGAGGAGTCTGGAGAGCTGTAAAACAGAAGTCTGATATTTATTACAGAAATGGCATTAATTGTGTCTTGGTGCAATGTGGGGGGAAAAAAAAATAAATTACATTTCCAAAGCCACAGGAGGATTCAGTGCAGTGCTCAGCAGCTTACTGCCAACGCTTCCAACAATTATAGCTGCAGGGAAATGATGGATCTTTTTATTACAGGTTCTGGAGCTGTTTTACTTCCAGTGAGATTTATGAGATTAAACAGAAAAACCTATATTACCCACTGTCATCATCTGGGCAAATTTAAGAAAACTCTCCTTTATAAGGAATTTATAATAATATATCTTCTCAGCCCGATTTAAACCTTAACTAATTAAAGACTCCAAACTCTGCTAAACCCAGATTCTGGTCAGTAATAAAAGCAGAAAGAGCTAAAATCCAGATTTGCCATGGTGTTCTTTGAGGGGCAAACAGACAGCTGGCCTTTTCTGAAGTACCTGACCTCTGCCTTTGATACTAATGGAAATTCAGAAACAGAATTGCTTGAGCATTTTTGAAAATCCTACTAACCATACCTTCGCAGAAAAAAATTTCTTTAAAGTCAACAAGATACCTTCTAAAATTTAGCTATCAGTGGCTTTATAAAGGTTAGAGAAGTAAAACAGAACTGAAATAGTTTCAATACCAGTGTCAGCATCACTCTAAGGCCCAGACAGAAGTTTTCTTTAAATAAAATAACCCTTCTTATGCTGGTGTGGTTTCAATTCAAATTCATTAAGAAGCACTTTTCCCCTATTCTTTTGCTGCTGTTGTTGGGGGACTGCTATAAAATATCTGTCTCCCACCCTGACAGAACTTATTTGCTGGCAAAACTGCACCTACTAGGAGGGTAAGTCAATTAGCTCTCTAAAAAAAAAAAAATCTAAAGATTTTTATTATTTCCCTACTATAAGCTATCCAGATCCCAACTCATGAAATACACTCAGAAAGGACAACCCAAATGAAAAACACACAGAAAGTACAATCTAAAGCAAGTTTAGATCCAACTTTAATTTAAGGACAATGAGGTTTGAAAACTGCACATTTTGGTATATTTAGCAAGGCTAAATTAATGTGTGGTATCCCTCCAATCATTTCATTTTAACTCCAGGAATCATAAAATGTGCTGGATTTACTTCTAGGATGGAAACCACAGAGCCCTTCTTTCAACAGTAAAACAGTTTTTCCAAAATGCAGTGGAAAAAAAGGCACCCCAAAACAAGCAGAGGCAGATCTCCAGGACAGATCACATTGCTCTAACTTGACAAGCCATCCTCCTCAGAAATTAGGGCAATTCTGATCAGAGGCACCAAGCTCACAAGGTTCTGCCAAAACAGAACTGCACAAGCATGTACTGCAGCAGGTATTCCATTGCTGATGCCCATTTATATCAAGAATCATATCTGGAATGTCATAAAATGTACAGAATCCATCTATATAATTCACTATATATCTGTATAATTCATCTGCATAGTTCATTCTATTTTCTTGGAGATGGTAAATTCTCCAAATAGACAATAACTCTTATGTAACAGGGAAACTGGGCAAGTGGAACTGAAGGTGCACAAAATTTTAGAATTTGCTATTAAACCTTTCTTCAAGTTTCAGAAACAAATACTCATTGTTCAGATACTCACAGGATTAAGCCCAGACTGTTTGCAAAGAACCACTTGAGGCTGGTTCTGATTCTTTTCCCCCCAGCACATATTTGGTCTAAGATATAGTGGCTACTTGAAATTGCAGCTCCAGAAGCACAAGGGTTCTTCTTTAAGCCACAAGTTAAGGACACAGTGCAAGCCAGAAGCTCTCTCCTCAGCCTGCTCAGTCATTTTGCTCCCTGACCTGCAGGTAACACCCTCTCCAAGGCATGAGATGCAATTCCGTCCTCTCCTAAACACACTGCTAACCACGGGCCTCTCTGCTGCTCTCCCTCCTGGCTTGGCTTCCACAGGCCTGATGGAAATGAGTCACAAGAGCCCTGCTCAAAGGAGAGGCAACTCATGCTGGGCAAACAGCACTTGGGAGTTCCTGAAGGCACAGAATGCCACCAAACAGCACTTTGGAGTTCCTGAAGGCACAGAATGCCATAAACACCACTTGGGAGTTACTGAAGGCACAGAATGCCACCAAACACCACTTGGGAGTTCCTGAAGGCACAGAATGCCATAAACACCACTTGGGAGTTCCTGAAGGACAGAATGCCATGAACACCACTTTGGAGTTCCTGAAGGCACAGAATGCCATAAACACCACTTGGGAGTTCCTGAAGGCACAGAATGCCACCAAACAGCACTTTGGAGTTCCTGAAGGCAGAAAATGCCACCAAACAGCACTTTGGAGTTCCTGAAGGCACAGAATGCCACCAAACAGCACTTGGGAGTTCCTGAAGGCACAGAATGCCAGCAGCATGCCTGTGGGATTGTCACTGATGTTAGGAGGAACAAGCAGACTGAAGCACAGAGCTCAAAAGCAATGTCCTAGCAGCTGTGCAGCACGACATGCATTTTAAGCATGACATACTACTGTAAAGTAAATTGGCAGACATCGTGTGTCACCTGCAATATGAATGTGTGCATGTGAACCAGTGTGGCTGCTGTATGGAGGATGGGTGAATACAGTGACATACAGACTCCAAGGTTTCAGAAGGTAAAATGTTGAGCTTATTAGAAGCTACACATTTTTTTATAGGCAGTTATGATAAAAGTGGACTTGATTGGTCATTAATTAATACTCTTTACACTGTTGATTAATTAGAAATAACACTCTTTTTGTAAACACTTTACAATTAACAATAAGTTCAAAACACTAGGTGTATGATTGTTTTAATTCTAATTAATACTCGTTACACTACTGGTTAATTAGGAATAACACTCTTTTTGTAAACATTTTACAAGAAGTTCAAAACACGAGGTGTAGGACTGCTTTAATTCTTACTCTGAGCTTTCTCAAAACTTCCCAGAGGCATGTCTGGTAAAGCCTATCTGACTTTTTTCTCTGACTAGCTCCCAGAATCCACAAACCACTACAAAAACCTGTCTCTGTTAGGATGCACCTGAGCTCCAACAAGCTTCTCCAAGGTGTTAGCCATAAAATGCTTCCCATCAAACCACGAGCATTTAACACTGTGTTCCTACTAAATAAAACCCTGCAGAACAGCCCTGCTGTCTTAAAAGGCACTCAGTCTCATCTGTATGAGCCATTTCAGCCCTTGTCAAAGGTTCCTTTTCATTTGTCTGCCTCCTGAGGTTTAAGGAGCTTTCCACAGGGAAGATGATAATATTCAGACACCATTTAGCTCTCGCTCCGAAGTTAAGCCCTAGTGTCTAACAGGAACAGAGAGGAGATTATGGACTGCCTTCTACCAGCACCAAACAGAGGTCTCTACCCAGCACCCAGGGTAACAAAAGGCTCGGTACCACATTAAAAACTGGAATTAGGTAAGCTTTCATGCCCTCATAGTCACACAGCTGGCCTAATATTTGTGTACTGCTAGAAATTCCACTGCAAAAATTTTTGACACCAGTTGTCTTAAGCTCAAGTTGAACTCTAGATATAGACTAGTGAGAGATCTGAAGCAGTCCCAGGGTGTATAGAAAAATATATACTTATAAAATTTTCTTTGCTGCAGAGGAGGAAACAAAAAAAAACCAAAAAACAAACAAACAAAAAAAAAAAACAAAAACAAAAAAAAAACCCAACCCAATGAAACAAAACAAAAACAGGAAAAAAAATCCCCACCTAACTGCCAAAAACCAATTTCTGCTCTTAAGATATGCTCTCAACCTTTCACAGGAACTTTGCTGGAGACACAGAAAGGTAAGCGACAACTTTGGGCTTAAAATTCTGCTGGAGAAAATTTAGCACTTTAATCTTTCTATCCTTTATGTTTCCAGTGCAATTTTCTTCATTACTAACAGAGTCTCCCTGACACACATCTGACATGAAATCCAGTCCCAGGCAGAACTGGATTCAATCAACAAAACTGCAATTCCTTGGTGGCTGGGTTGGAGGTGCTGCAGTGGGCTGGACCACAGACACTGAAAGCAGGTTCTTTTATTTGTAAAACACTGGGCCAAATACATCCCCAGCTAAAAAGATTCTACCTGATAGCTCTCCCCACCTTTTCTCTCTCTCTCTCTCTCTCCAGTATTAAATAACTTATGACCAGGAAACCTCAGGTCAAACAGTACACATTCCACAATAATTCAAGACACAAACATTAGTTCAAGTGAGAAAAAGCTTGGTGGATAAAGCTGTGGGACAAAAAAAAAAATCTCATATTTTCACTAGCAGAAAGCTGCACAAAGGAAACTTCAGCTGGAGATACTCCTTGGAAATGCACAATTCATTCTGATTTGCTCTCTCCCCCCTTTTATTTTTTTTTTTAATCTCTCCTATTATTTGGTGTTCTCATTCATTTTCCATGAGTACTTCTACGTGACAAAGGCTGCTGAAATCCAGACCACCATCTTCTCATGGAAAATACAAAATATCTCATGGATAAAAACCAGCACTGACTGTTTCAGTTGTGCCATCACTTTAACTTGACTGTGGCATTTATTTGACACGCATCACGTTTATACAATATTATGAGAAGCAGTGCTGCATACAGAATCAGGAGGTTTTATCAATAATGTAGTTAATAGGCAGAGTGTTTGTGGGCAGCCACAGTGCCACAGGTTATCTCAGAACATTTGTGTTTTGCTTATACTTCTATAATAAAAATTAATGACTTCAAAGTCCTCAGTGGGAGTATCTAGGACATTCATATTTATCAGAACTGTTACTGGCTCCTGCAGTAAGCAATTATTCTTATTGCATTAAACCATTCATTTCCAAAGATGTATCCCCAAAAATCAAATAAATCCAAGAATGAATTATAGTCAAGATAGAAATTTACCTCAGGGATACTTTGAGAAAACTCAATTTAAAAACACATTTACTTTTGCCTCTGTGCCAGCAACAAAGGCAGGAGAAAAGGGGGAAGAACAACAGAATCATTTTGATTTCAGTGTTTCCTACAAGAAAATTCCAAAGCCAAACCTCTCAATATCCAGTTTCCATCTGTGAAGGGTAGGAAAGCATTGCCACCTATGACTCAGAGGTTGCTGCTAATTGTACAGACCAAATGAATAATGCTGAATATGCAACAGAATATTGCTTTCAATGTTGCCCTTGAAAGCTTTGAAAACTCGCTTGCTTCCCAGCCCTTGTGCCGAGCAGTACCAGGATTTTAGCTGGCATGACAGATGTAGGAGCACACTGCAGAAAGTAATTCCTGTGTCAAGTACACAAGGCAAATAGTTGCAGTTTGAGATTTAGAGAAAGAACATCACAAGGAGAAGCCCTGGGAAGGAGGAAAACAAGCTGCAGCACATAACATTTTACGGTACAAAATGAGATGTGGGCAATGCAATTTCACTTCCGTGATTCATTTTATAAGCAATGCAAATGCAATCTCACTGATTATGCTCCAAAACAAAAGAGGGAATTTCATTACTTCAGCCAGTGCAATTAAACATGCAAAAATCACAAAACATCCTATCTGCAGCAGAACAAATAGAAACCAGCATTTCCCATTTAGATGGGAATAACCAAGGTGGGTGAAATGCATTCTGTGGTGGTGGGTGTTGGGGAGGCATAAACTGAATTGTGCAGCCTTTAAGCTCACACAGTCTGTGCTACATACAGACACTCACAGAGATTAATTCTACCACATCTGTCATAAATGAGCTAAAGATACCTCAGAACCCACATGACATGAGGTTAAAAACCCCAAACTACAACAAAACTAACAAAAAAAAACCTCCAATGTCTTCCCCAGCAAAACAAAACACCACTAAAAAAACCCACCCCAAAACTGCACACACATTTTTTATACAAGAGTCTTTTCCAGTTTTTATTTATCTTCTGGTTTCTCAAAGCTTGAAAACAGGCAGTTACTCTGAAATCAGGCAGGCTGTGTGAATTAAGAGTTCCATTGCTTTCCCTATATGGCTCCCTGGGGAACCTATTTATTAGGCACAGGCCTGTTTTCTGATTTAGCTGAAGCACTTTTCCTAGAGAATATCACTGTCCACACCAAGAGGAATTTTCAAGTAACAGCTGCAGAACAGCCTTTTTCTATAGGAACTGTCTTGAGTCAGTTCTTCTATATGGATACACAGCATTGATTTCCAGCCTCATACTCCTCTTAGTACTTAAAAGGAGAAGAAAATTATGTTTTTAATAGGTAGTCCAATAATAGAAACTTCAGAAAAGCTTCAGCTTCTTGAAAATTAGCAATAAAACTGACACTGACAAAACCAAAACACACAAATAGATGAAATATCAGGGCACTCAGCTATACTAATTCAGGTATGTTGCTTTCAGTTTAACAATCAAAACCGCTTTTGCTTTGACTAAGAATACGTGTAAAATTGCACCCACCCACCCATCCACAGTCATATTTCTCAGTAAATGCAAAGGAAATCCTAGTTCTTTTGATTTCATCCATTAAGGAGCAGGAAAAGGTACCTTCCAGGGACGGACTACAACAGAATTCCACAGCTCTGCAAGGCTATGGGCAAGTGCAAAGGAGAAAAGAACAAGAATGCTTCTATGAGCTTGCAGCAAAAAATCATTACTGAGCACTCTGTAAAAGATACAACTATTAGGGTAGTTTTTAAGGAAACAGGCCAATTCACTAAGTTCCTTAAGGAGACAAAAAGAAGAGAAAAAAAAACTTGAAAAAACATGGAACTTAAAGCCTGGGAACAGCTGTCTTAACCATTTCTTTCTTCACATCTGGATCCACTGGGCTGTAATTTTTCTGTACATTTCTGCACTCTGGCAGTGCCAGTGAAATCCCCAGTTGCACAGCACCAGGGCTGCCTGTGCTGGGGCTGGCTGCAGTCAATAAAGTCAAAGTTCACAGTGACCATAATAGGACAGGAATGTGAGCTGGGTGAAACCACTCTGGTCACATCAATACTCTTACAGTCACCTACATTACACAAAATTAGCAGTCTCAGTTCTTTGACTGAAATGACTAATTTCCTGCAACCTTTCTCCTCCTTCCTCCCTCCAAACGTTTTGGCAGCCAAGAACAGGCTTAGGGACTGTTTCATAATGAACACAGCCCTTAAGGGTAAAACTGGCAAGATACTCCAGTCTGTTCCAGAAATCCCTTCTGCAATTCATTATTCCATCTAGTTCTACCCTACTGGTTTACTCCAGCCTATAAAATCCTGAGATCCTTCATCTTCTGCAGATTGTGAAGACTTGAGACTAACTATACTCCTAAAGGCCAAAACCATGTCTTTCTAGAATTAAAATGCTCTAGTCTCTCTACCTCCTGGAAAATCAACTCAGCTCTAAATCTTTCCTCAAGAAAGGCTTTGCCTGCATGTTGCTGTAGAAAATGAAAGGTGACATGCTCAGAGGCTTTCCACTAGTGACTCTTTTGCCTCAGAACCCATCTCTAGCACTTGCTTTTTCCCACTGTTGTTACCTACAGTAACAAGAACCACATCTATTCCTCTCCTTATCAAATAACATGACAGATTTTTTATTTAACAATCCCCTTCAAGTGATGAAGAGAATCCCATGCAGCTCCAAAGAGCTGTGCTCATCTCACCCACACAAATGACATTTCCTGTCTGAAACATCACCATCTCCCCAAAGACCCTTCCTCACCAAAGCAACACTTTGCTGTTACTGTGGCTTGAGAGCTGCATACCCTTTACAGTGTCACCCAGAGAGCAGCAAATACAACTCAGTTTAACAAGCACAGGTGCATATTTTCCGCAAAAGCAGCAAAATCCCTTCACTTAGATCACTGTGTCACCATACCTGTCCTTACAAGCCACGCTGTGCACCCCCCAGCAAACACCAGCCAGTCAATGGCTCTGCCCTTGACCTGTGCTAAGCAAGCAGGCCCGGAGAATAGCCTGAATTACAGACTTGCCTTTGAACCACAGCTTGAGGTGTATGCACCAAGCCATCAGGGAGCAGGGGCTGGCCTTGCTGTGCTCAGCTCAGGCAAGCAGCTGTCTGAAGGGAACCTAACCTCGCAGGAATTTAACAAGGTCTGGCTCGTGGCATGTGCCACTCGCTTTTTCAGTTCCCAGCCAGATGGCAAAAATGGAACTCCAGTCCAAGCCCGATGGGAACGTGTGGAGGGAGTGTGGGACAAAGAGAATTCAGCCCTGGGACTGCCACCAGTGTACCAGATGTCAGAGCTGCACTCTGGGGCTAAGACAATGCACAGCCACTTTTACAGCCAGGAGCAAGCACGGGAAGTGCTGCTGAACTCAAACCCTGCTGTCATTTTTCACACTGCTAAGCAAAACAGACCCAAGTGTTAACCACAAGGACCTGTTGTGCCCTGGATTTTCCCTGATCATTCTTAGTGTGTGATTCTGTTTTATGAGTGTCTGAGCAAGCTCTGGCCCAGGGGAGATAATACATCAGGAAGCCTGTCAAGGGTTAAATGCCTTTAACACCCATTCCACTCACAGGTAAAGGCCACTATTCCTTCTTCCTCTCCCCCAAAGCCAGAACCTACACCTGGAGCTCACATCCTCCCAAGAGCAGCTATGTGCTCAGCCAAGCCTCCTCCCATGCTCAGCCAAGCCTCCTCCCAGCCCCACTCACAGAGCAGCTGCTCCACTGACTGAGAGTCAAGACTCGCACATCACAGCCCAGAGAGGCGGATTCCCACAACAGCCAGGCAGACCTGCTCTCCTGTGCTCCACCTGCCCCTTCCCATGGCATGGCTGCTGACTTGGGCTGGTCCTGGAAGCTGCCTGGCCCCTCCAGGACTGGATCCAGCTCACCAGACTCAGCTGGGTCTGAGCACAAGTGAAGCCAAGGAGCAGCAGGGCACAGCTGCCTCCTTTCTGCTGCACACTGCATCAGCACAGCCATTCTCCCAGGTGTTGAGTGGGGTGGTGTTTTTTCCTCTTAAGGCAAAAATGAGGAGCTCTTTGGTCTAATGAGAGTTTTCTCTATCTGCAGACACAGTTTGATCTTGCTCTGCATGTTCAACTTGCAGATGACTCCTGTTAGAGATGGTGTTAGGCTTGGGTGGGAGGCAGCCTCCTGAGCCGGCAAGTTAAAAGCAAACAAAACAAATGAAGGAAGAAAAAAAGTAAAGCAAATATTTTTAATATATTAGAGATAATGAGAGTCCTGGCTGCAGCTTCCTAATTGTTCTAAGGGACTGTATTTCATAACCTTCTTCACACCTTCCAGTCACACCATCTCAGCCCTGACCCGACAGGCTTTTCTGTCACTTCACTCATTTATATCTTCCTTGGCCAAAACTGTATCCTCACATGGTCTCATGTAGCTCCTTAAGCAGTAAAAGCACCAAGGGACCGTGCTATACACAAAAAACCAAATGACGCTCTGCCCCGTTTCACAGACTCTGCTTTTTCTTTGTTTTCCTGCAGCCACCTCCTTTTTCCTGAGGGACACAGTGACAGGAATGCCACATTAACTGCCAGCCCCATGAGAAGAACATCTCAATCACCCATTAGAACCAAGGATCAGACCTCTCCAGTCCCCAGGCCAGGCTGTTTCGTGCCCTTCCAGTAACCCTGCAGCATGGCTATCACTGCCACTTCTTATCTTATCTGCTCAAACATTGTCTGCCAGGGGCAGACAGGGAGCCAGACCTCAACAATGATGTTAAGTGAAGGCTTCCTCCCAACACAGTCTTGAACTTCTGATACAACTGATCACTCCTCAGCAAGATAACAAGCCCTGCTGGGGGTTTAACGGCTTTAAAACCCAGCTCAAGAGAATGCAAATAGGAAGCAGGCTTCCAAAAAAACAGCAAAGCTCTCAGTGCATGCAAACATTCTTCTCTGGGTACCAGCTATATGTACATGAACACACACAGACACATGTGGAAACAAATAACAAATATACACCATGGAGATGTTTGGATTCTTCAGTAAAATTCTTCTCTGTAAAAAAAAAATTAAAATTAAAGGAGGCATTTTAGCTCATTAGACTTGAAAACACAGCTGAAGAAGCAGCAACTTTTCCAAAGGAAGGAGCTGGTATTTTTTAATTCCATTAAAATTCAGACAACTCTGCACTAGAATTTGATGCTCATTAGAGAAAATAAGTTTTTCAATGTTTTTATAAGAGTAAAAAAAAAAAAAAAACCATGAAACAAAACAAAAACCCTAAACCTAGGAAGTAGTAAGACTTTTGCCTCCATCAGGCTACTTCCTACCAAGACCATAAGCTTTACCAGCACAATCTGGGTCATTCTTGGGCAGATCTGTTGACATGATTAACATCAGAAGTACACTAGCTGCACTGAAGTGCACATCTGGCCTCTGCTCAGATTAACTGCCCTGGTACAAGTTCTAAGTGGAGATTTAGGGTTTCCAAGGGTGGAAGGCATCCCACCCTGCCCAAGGCCCCATTCATTCCACCTGCAGTGGGACCATGTGAGGAGAGGAGACAAAGGACTCTGCAGATTCAATGTCAATCAAGCATAAGCCATTTATTGTGCTTCTAAACGTTGTTTATATGTACTTCTTATCTTGTCACGCATTGTTCCATTGGTAGCTCTGCTTTGTCCATGAGGCAAGCAGGCATCTTTTTATCAATCTGACTGGTAGATGCTGTAAGCATCATTTTACTGGGGTTGACACCCTTCTGTCTGTTAACAGCTTTCCTGCTGCTTCTTTCTTCTCACAGCATCAGCTTTTTTATCCATGAAAATGGCCTTGTTCTTTAGCTCCAGAGGGTCAGGCTGGTTCATTCAGTACATGTCCATTTTCCTGCAGATATGATCCCACAACCATGGCCACAGCCTCAGCACAGGCAAGCTCCAGAGCCCCTCTGGGGCTTTGTGGGGGGTAGGTACCTTCTTACAGATTATATAGACTAGAGATTTATTTGGATTATAGATTTCTGTAGAGTTTTTCATTTTTTCATCCTGGAGACAAGTCTTTCACTTTCTATGCAAGTTAGTTTATCATGCACAGTCTGCTCTTCCAGGCCTTTCTGGCAATGGGCTGCAGGACTCTGGGGGTGTCGGGTGGCCCTGTTCCCCCCCTACAGCCCATGTCCATTCTGAATCTCATTTGTCATTTGTGTTGTGCTTATCTCCAGGCACTAGAACGAGGGTATTTGTCCCAGAAAAGTGCTGCCTACCTCCACATGGCCCCTGTCTCCAGCCGCATCCTGTCCCTTCTCACATGATGTTATTACCAACAACCCTTGGTTGGCTCCACAGCCAGCTGACCATGGGTGCTTGAGACAAACACAGAGCCCTTCTGGGCTCTGCAGACACTGTCCCACAGTGCAAAATGCACTGGCACATCTGTATTCCTGCACCAACCCCTGCACCATCACCACTGTGGCAACACCTGGCAGCTCAGCACTCTGCATGCTCCAAAAGCACTGCAGAAACTCAAGGTTCTCACTGATCCCCCCACAGGTGCTCTCAGGCCCTTCAGCAGGTAGAAATTATCTCAGATTAAAGGAGATAACCTTGAGCAATGTTGGGAAATTCTTCATGTCCTTCTGGGAAATCACACAGAGGTCTCGTGTGGGTTCATTCCACCCTTGGACTTCAGGCAGTGAACTCTAAAGCAGCTGACACCACAGGACATCACAACCCAGCCACTTCATAGCTGTGTCTCGTGAAGGAAGCACCTTTGAAGCACCACAACCACAGGACAGCACAACCCAGCCACTTCATAGCTGTGTCTCGTGAAGGAAGCACCTTTGCAAACCCTCAGGCACACATTAAACACAGGGAATCACTGATCTGTGCAGGGATGCAGATCAATAACCTCACCTTCCACCAACACGGCCAACCCCTGCAGCTCCCAGTCCCCTTCCTGCTGTGCCCAGCTCCTCCTCCAGGCTGCTGTGCCAGAACAGGGACAGATGGTGACCAGGGCTGGAGAGCTGAACTGGGCACCAAACTCCAGGGATTTCTCTGAATTCCCAACTTTGCTGTACAATACAGGCACGTGGGCTGCTCCAGCTAGCAGCACCACAACCCCCAAACAAGCAGGGCAAAAGAGACCTCATAAAACCTCTCTTCACACACCTCTTGGCATTAGGAGTGTAACAACAATGGCTGGAAGCACTCAAGCCATGCTGGATGTTACAAGAGAACTCAGTGAGTGAAGCCAAAGGCAGCCCCAAGGTGCAGGTCTTTGTGAAATCCCTGCGCAGATCAGACTGCTGGCCCAGAGTTCAGCATCACACCCAAGCCTTGACTAGGTGTGCAAGCAAATGCTTCCTTTCATCTGTGATTAAGCCATACAAAAAAGGCAAAAGTACCACAAGAAAAGAAAAACACCAAAATATTATTTTTTCCTTTTTAGCACTACAGGTCTGGAGAATATTCCATGGCATCTTGCTGTTTCTGCAAGGACAGTGAACACAATCTCAAAAATTTTGATCCCATAGGAAATCGCCACAAAAACTTCCATGCACAGAAGCTGCATTTCACCACTCCAAAACATTTCCCCAGCAACAATTGCAAGCTGGCCTTTCAAATGTGCATGATGGGGCAGTGGAAGGACACAGCATGGAAGTTCTACCCTCTTTACCATTCCCATAAACATTTAAGTCAGGTGCTGCAGAGCAGCATCACTGAAAACTCCTTCAAGCTTCATTCCAAGAGGGGTCAGGATCAGCCACCCTCTCAGTGAGTGCAGGAAGCAGAAGAATGAGAAGGCAAGTGAAGCTGTCAATACAGGGAATTGCCTGTATGCCGTTCCTCTCTGAAAACACAGGCAGCGTGGAACTCTCAAAGACCTTTCCAGGCACTGTGTCACAGCTAATACAGCAGGGAATTTTGAGCCAAATACTGTATTAGCCAAAAGTACAACAAATAAACAGCAAATTAATAAACAGCCTCGAATAAAATGAAGCCCAGTACAGTTTGTTGATAGCATGTGCAGTCTAGGCTACATGCATAATGTAACAGTGCAACTGCTAACAGCAGGCTCACAGAAGATAATTTACACTTGTTTTTATGGACATGAGGAGCTGATCTTTGAAGTTGTCCCTAATGAGATGCTGCTTGGCCCTAACAGCATCCTGAGAGGACGTGTTGGGGTTTTTTTTTCTTCCCTCCCCTGCATCCGGTGCATATTTATGATGCAGAATCCAGAGCTATTTAAATTGCACGCATGCACTGGTGTCCCCTCCCTGTGCCATCTCTCAGTGGGGGAAATACCTCCTAAAATGTCTCCACGCAGCTTTGGGCCTTTGCTGTAATTACCCAGCCCACCTTTGCCAAGTACCAGAAGATGCTGGGGGGTTAATGAAGGTGGTTCTTTTTTCCCTGTACTGCTGCCCTCCCGAGCTGATGGAGCTGCCAGGTCAATTGGCAGCTGGATCACACATGGCAGAGGGCACACCCAAAGCACAGGCACAAGGCTCCCCTGAGAAAACACAAGTGCAGCTCTGCAGCTGATTCCAAACACATAGGCAGCAGCATATTGTGAAAAACTTCACAATAACCAATTTCCCCCAGCACCTACTGTTTTCATAAAAGAACCACAGAAAACCTGTTTCTTTCATCTTGTAGAGAAATCTCCATAACATTAGCATGAGAGATTTCTCCCCCTAAGTAAACTAAAAAAAAAGGCTATTTTAAATGTAGTAAACTAACAATAAATTTTAGGGTTTGTTCCTTTACATTATCTGTAAAAAAAGTTGTAAAGAGAAGAAAGGTATTCTAGAAATTTGTTTTAATTCTTACTACTTTTTTTCTTTCAGTTATCAACAGCTTACCTCAGGCTATTTCTGGGTATTTTAGATCATTTATACATTTCTCTACTTCCATTTATTGGTCATCTAATAAAATTTTCTTTATCCCCATTTAAAATGTTAAGCCTACTTTACCTTTCTCCTAATCCTGTTTTCCTACCTCACAACAAAAAATAAGTAACTAAGTAATTAACCAACACTAAAACCCACCACGCTCATCAACACGTTAGTTAAAAAACCTCAACATTACAGAAATCTTAAATTAACAAACCAAAAACCACTACTGTAAGGCAAATAGGAAAAGGCTTTTGTTGTGACCTGTGTGGTCACTGCTCCACCCACATGTGACAGCCTAAATTTTTTACTCTCTCTTCCATAGGTCTCCCAGACAGAGCCATCCATATTCCTGGCTTCTTGATTAGCACTGCTTCAGGTCCAAATGTTCAAGTAAACTAAGTGCAAACTAAGGCAGTTCAAGAAACTTTCTCATACTCCATTCAAATGTTTCTTCTACAGCTTTTGGGAGGGTGCTAAAATCAGAATATTATTATATTATATTATATTATATTATATTATATTATATTATATTATATTATATTATATTATATTATATTATA
>JAYDZK010000268.1:1363857-1375556 GCA_034509185.1 Euphonia xanthogaster
ATCAAGGGAGAAATATTCCTCTGACCATAAGTGATTTAATTTCTGATGTTTTGGAAGGGATTTAATGCCAGACCATACATTCATCCACAGGAAATGAATTCCAACAGAATCTTATTGCTCTCAACAGGTTTAAATATACAATTGGACTTCAGCTAGAGAAACCTGAAGTCTCCTTTGAAATTCACACCAGTCACCAACAGAACTCTGGCTTCCCAGGGTGGGCAGGGAATGTAAATAAAGTGCTGGTAGCACTATTTTTTGAATCTCTTATGGGTCGGCAGGTGCTTTCTGACTTCTGTTAGTAGTTGGATAATTGTGACATAATCACCATTGAATTTTTGCCAACTGTGGAGCAAAAAATTAAGGAAAACAAAAGAAACAAAATTGAAAAATAAAAACATGACAATAATGCTGAAGACTAAACTGCCCTACTAGTTTTTTGTCTCTGGTATTGTTGCTTTAAGGTCATCTCACCAGAGGTTGCATTTTATAAAAGAATAGAATGCTACAGAAATGAATTTTACTCCTCTTTAGCAAACTACTAACACATCTGCTGTTTGCATCACAATGGGTAAATATCTTTGTTACTAAATGTGTCTTGATTATAAAAATTATTTCAGTGACCAAAGGTTACACTAAGGGCTGGTCTATCTGGTGAAGCAGGGTTGACACAGTGGGAAAAAAATTTTCATGGCACTGTTATTCTACCCAAATATCCCTGGAGAACAGACCGCCTATCTCTGTAAAATTAAGGGGGTTTTCAGTCCTCAAATACATGCTCTGGTGAGAGTACAGTGGGTGATGGAAAAACCTCACTTGTTCCTGAGGGAAGAATTCAGGATACATGAGACATTTCTCTGACAGATTAACTCAATCAGTGCAGCCCTCAGCTCCCACTACACCACAGAGCATCTGCCAAAAAAATGGAATTACACCCTATCAAATCCTAAAGCTAATCTGAAAATCACACCCAAAAGGGGCAGAGTTAGCAGAACAGAGCAATCAATGCACATTAAGAGGTGAAAGCTGTGGGGTAGGTGCAGGACTTGGTGAGTCTCCTTTGTACTGTAGTCCTTTTCACAGGCTCTGCAGGCAATGCAAAATAAATTGCAATTTAAGAGGTGGCTCCCTTGTACTTAAATGCAGGAAAGGAAAACCTGAAGCTAAGTAGAGGAGCAGTCACTTATCCCAGGCATTTTGGTACAGGTGCCCTTAGCTCTGAGACCAGAGATGAAGATCAGATCAACAGTATGTCTGTGCTATTTTATTGAAGATTTTCTCCAATGCTTTGTTCCAGCTACTAAATAAGGAAACTAAGAAATCCACACCAGTGATACTGGACAAGCAGCCACTAAACCCACTGGGCCTGTACTGCAGTGACCTCTTACCTGGAGTGAGACCTCAATCACACACTCCCTAAAGCAGGGGGGGCACAAATCAATTAAATTTCACTATGAAAAAGTAAGACAAACATTTGAAAATTTCGGGGCCAATAGTCTTACTTCTGCAGACTGGCAGCAAGGCACATCCAGTTCACAGCTGGCTCTGAAATGCCACTTGGCTGGGTTCAATCTCTAGGAAAAGGTTTCTTTGCTTTGAAATTTGCCACATAAATTTTTGTATGGTTATCAGTAGATTCAAATGATATAAAATCTTCCTAGCTGGTTCAATTTCAGTATAGCTATAAAAGTATTATACATGTAAGAACATTTATAACTCTCTGATTATGTCCCTCATTAGCAAAATCACCTCATAATAACATTTTTAAATTATTGTTTCAAGCTTCCTTAGATTTTAGTGGCCATCTCAAGAATACCACATCTGCTTCTCTATTTTAGCCACTTGCATAAAAAAAGGGAGGTGTCTGTTTACTTCAGCATTTGTCATGAAGCATCATAAAATATCTGACATTTTTATTCCCATAATTCTCACAAACTGGGCACCACTTTTTTTAGAACTTCAGTCTAGTACAAAAGTAACTGATGCCTTAACTACTGAAACATTTTCTGTGTTACAAATACATGTCAAGAATCCCAAATATCCCTGAAAACAGGGACTTTTGAAAAAAATCCATATTGCTATAATAAGGTTAGCATTCTGCCTGTGTGCATTTACTCACATGAGCCCAGCAGTGACAGGTAACAGTTTGAGAGAGCACTGGATGAATAACAGCCTGTCCAAAGACTGTCTTGGGTTTCCCAGTGGGATTTCCAGCTAACTAGTACAGAAAGATTCTAAGAAAACTTCAAATCTATTTTTATGATCAGTATTGATCCTCACTGCAACCCTCTGATTTCAGAAAATATCCAATATTTGTTGAGGTGAACTGAAAACTTTCAAATCATCATTCAGTTGTTCATGATATCACAGAAAAGCCTTTTTTCCTTTTCCTATTGAGTAATGTGGAGTACTACACCCTGTAAATGCTTGTTCTACCTATTTGTCTAATAATAGCTCCATTTTTTAAGGGAACACAAGTATATGGAACATCTTAGTTGTGACAGCCATTCTGCTCTCTGATGAAGCTGCTGGTGATTGCATGTTTCTAGGCATTGATCTTAACTTTTTAAAAAAGTTTTATTATTATGTGCTGTGTGGATTCATGACATTTATACTCATCACTCATTTCACTCAAGTAATTGTGTTTTTCCTCAGTTTGAATGAGGGGAAAAAAAACACATTTCAAGAAGAGGTGCTTGTTTAAAACATGCATTTGCTTAGCTTTTGGGGAAAGAGCACCTATTGACACAACCACATCTCCTTGCACTTCAAAAATAAATACAAGAGCAAATCTGACCAAGGTAAACCAAAACCAACACATTCTTCTTCAAAGACAAAGAGCCAAAACCAGCTTTAAAATAGTGCAAATCCCCACCTCATATTAGAGCCCTAAAAAGCACATATAATGCTCATGGACAGGTGTTTGTAAGGAAGAGGGTACCTGGGGAACACAAGAAACGCACAGCAGTGAAGTTTCCAAATGGGGGTATAGTGAATGGAGGAATAGTGAATGGATTGAAGACCAATGGAAGGAAAGCTGCTGAATTTTTGTTCCCTGTCAGGGCAAGACTCACTAAATGGCACTGTGAAAAATCCAGAGGAGATGCTGCAGAGGTTGTTATCCCAAAGGTAGGAGCCAGGTTACAGTTTGGGAGGAATGAAAAGCTACATTTTTGCAGTTCCTTGTTGGCATTTGTCTCTCTGGGATGCTGGCTGAACTGTGAATGCTTTAAGGTGTTCTGCTTAAGCAGAAAGGCTCTCTGGGAATAGCAATATGCTTTAGGTAGAACATCCCACACTGCCTGAATGCTGTAAATAGGTCAAGTGGCATCAAGAATACACCAAGCATTACTTCCCATTCCAAGCATTGTTTTCATTCGAGTGTAAGTTTCTTACATCAGTTACTGTACTTACTTTCCAAATTTTTCACATTGTGTATATTTTAAATTTACTTCCAATTTACTACTCATTTGCTCGTCTGGGCAACGATGGGCAGGAACTGCTAAGAAATTCAGAATTCAAGTTCAGCAGCTATGGTAACCTTTCTTTGGGACAGCCCATTCACAGAATCACAGAATAATGAGGTTGGAAGAGACCTCTAAGATCATCAAGTCCAACCTATGCCTTAGCACCTCACCTAGACCATAGCACCAAGCGCCATGTCCAGTCTTTTTTTAAACACCTCCAGAGATGGTGACTCTAGAACCTCCCTGGGAAGAGCATTCCAGTACTTTATTATTCTTTGGGTGAAAAATTTCTTCCTAATATCCAGCCTGTACCTTCCCTGATGTAGCTGGAGACTGTCCTCTGGTTCTGTCAGTGCTGCCCGGTGGAAGAGAGCGACCCCACCTGCCTCAAACCTCCCTTCAGGAAGGTGTGGAGAGCAATAAGGGCACCTCTGAGCCTCCTCTTCTCCAGGCTAAACACCCCCAGCTCCTTCAAACATTCCTCACAGGGTTTGTGTTCCCAGCCCCTCTCCAGCCTCGTTGCCTGCTCTGGACAAGCTCAAGCATCTCAAGATCCTTCCCAAACTGAGGGGCCAGAACTGGACACAGCACTCAGGGTTTGGCCTCACCAGTGCCAAGTGCAGGGGGAGAATGACCTCCCTGCTCCTGCTGGCCACACAATTCCTAATGCAGGCAGGGAGCCACTGGCCTTCTTGGCCCAGGGCACACTGCTGGCTGGTGTTCCACTGGCTGTGGACCAGCACCCCCAGGTCCCTTTGTGCCTGGGCACTGTCCAGCCACACTGTCCCAGCTTGGAACATTGTAGGGGATTTTTGTGGCCAAAATGTAGAACTGGGCACTTAGACTGATTAAACTTCATGCTGTTGGACTCTGCCCATCCATCCAACCGATCTGAGTCTCTCTGCAGAGCCCTCCTTCCTTCCAATAGATCAACATCCAGCCCCAGGGCTAGGGGAACCTCCAGCTTTATTGAGGTTATGACCAGGCTTTATGGCCAACTCTTCAGGAGATAAATAAAATTACTGCAATGCCAGGTACCTAAACTTTATTGTTTGGAACCCAAACTTGCTGTTTTCTGCTCCAACCACTTGGTACTGCTCCAGGAACATTATTGATTGCAAGATTATCCTACCCTAGGTTTTTGTCTGAAAAAGGCAGCAAAATAAAAACCATTAAATGGAGTCTAGTCTCATTTACAACAGGACAGAATTGGTTTGACTTCAGTGTTTTAAATGCACACACATTCGCTGTTTTCTTTTATGTCATCTTAACTTGCTGGATTTTTTTTTAACATATTGGTTAAAATTTTTGAACATTTAAATTTATTTTTTTTTAACATTTAACCAAATGTTATGTTAAATGTTATGTTTTTTTAACCAAAATGTATTGGTTTCTATTGTGGTGGACCTGACAGTGCTAGATTAATGGCTGGAGTTGTTAAATCCAGCCTCAGCAAATCCATAATTCAGTCACAGCTTCCTCCTAATTAAGAACAATCACACAGTAACACAAAACTTCAGCTACAAACTGCAACCTGCATGGCCCACACCAAAACTGCAAGGAAATGGGTAAGACTTGAATTTCCAAATCCCCACAAACAAGCTGTGTCTTCGGAAGTAGCTGCCATGAAGGGTGCACATGCAGCCTCTTCTGCACTGCTGTGATGCTCGCTCGCACCACGGAGGAGAGCTCAGAGCCACTCTCAGGCCCTCTGCAAGCAGGAACAACCTCCTCAAGGCCATAAAACTGCAGCTGCACGCGCCAAGTATGAGTCAAACCACTGGAAACAAGAAGTCATTGCTCCAAGGACCAAAACTCACAGCTTGCTGGAAAATCCACTCCTAGGGACTCAGGAAATTATGAATTGTGCAGGGAATGATTTCCCCATGCAGGACAGAGGGGACTGCCCACCCAGCAGGTAATGCTGGGCTCTGCCTTCCCAGCAGCAGCTTCACAAGCTCACTGCCCATCGATGCTCTGAAGATATTCAGAGATGTTTTAAAGGCACGTCCCTCCCTCACTGTACTTCTGCTGGGCCTAAAAGCATTTATTTTCTCAAGTTATACCGTGGCATGTTACAGAATTCAAAAGCAAGCTGTTCAAGTGTTCCTTTGACAGGGAGACATGCTAGCCCTCCATTTCTGAATTTTTCCATGATGTTAGGCAACTGACTCCAAAATTAGGCCACCTCTGGGAGCTCAAGATCAGAAAGGTAAACCCAAAAAATTAAAATGCCAACACTGAGTACCAAAAAAATCAGCATCCAGAACCAACACTTGATCACTTCTGAAATAAACTTCTTGCACCATTAAACTTCTTGCATCAAACATAAGCGTATAAAAATTTAACATATAACACAGACATCTAAACTCACATTATTTACAGGGCTTTCCTTCTGCTTATTGGTCCAACAAAAAAAATCTAGCAAGGGTTTGCAAAAGAAAAGAGTCAGATGTGTGATAGGTAGGTAGCTGCAGCATTTTGCTTGGAATAGCTATGTGTCACAGCAAAGGGAACAGGCTCCCTCATCACTGCTGCCAGGGAAGAGCAGCCTCATCCTGCCACTGGGAGAAAACCATGAGCCAAAAATTCTCCAGTGGGATTTGCAGCGTGGGGCCTGCAGACTTAGTTGTTAACTCTCTGTTTGGAAATCCACCCTCTAGAAGTTGTTTCACGGGACAGATTGTATCTCACCCTTCAAGCACTAAATAAAAGCAAGAATCTGCTCCAATTCTGCAAGAATAATTCCACAACAATATCCCTACTTCCCTGGTATTGAAAAAAAAAGAAATTCACCAGTTTCCAGGGACAGCACAACATCCTGATTGCAACATATTTCCATCTTTTTTGTCAAACAGCTTCACAGCAAAGAGTTTCCTGGGTGAGCACAAGGTACTGTGGCAGGAGCCCCGGCTGCCCAAAGCATTCCTGGCCACATCCCATCACACTTCTCCCAAAAGGTTTTTGGGAGACACACGCACTTTTGTGTGCTGTACATGAACTTGGAAGTGCAACTCAGCTGTGTCTCAGTGTCACTGAATGAACCCTTCAGTCAACACCACAGAGCAGAGTCAGATCATGTAAAGAAAATTTCCTCTTTTAGTGCTCAGCTACTGAGTGGAACCTTACAGATCAAGTGTTTGTGACCTGAAGACTTCTCTGCAGGATTAATGCAGCATGAAAGAACACCAACACACAAAAAAACTTCTCTTCCCTCCCTCTCAGGGTTCAGCAACAGCAGCCAGGCTGACTCCACAAGGTGTTTTAGCAGCACATTTTCATCAATGAAAAACCTTCCTCAGTCTTATTTCTGCACCAAAGGTGAACAAATACCCCCTTCCTCCTCTCCCTGCCCACTGGTGATCCATGAGCACACCCTTCATGGCAGGTATTTCAGCAGATACAAACAGCTTGCTTGCTGGCATTTGGAAATTCAAGTCTCACCCATTTATTTTCAGTTTTGATGGGGTTGCAATGAAGGTTGCAACTTTCAGGTGGCGTGTTGTAGCTGAAGTTTTGTCTGGCTGTTCTTAATTAGGAAGAAACTGTGACTGAATCATGGATTTGTTGAGGCTGGATTATCAACTCCAGCCATTAACCTAGCACTGCCAGGCCCAACACAATATAAACCAATATGTTAAATGCTAAAGATAGTTAAAAAAAAAAAAAAAATCCAGCAAGTTAAGATCACACTAAGCCAGCCCCCTGTGCTGGCTGCCCCTGTGACCCTCCACTGGTGAGGCTACACCAGGAGAGAGATCACTGGAAGTAGCTCACTAGGAAAAAAAAAAAACAAAAACAAAACAAAAACAAACCAAAAATCCAACAAAATCAAAAACCCCATCCCACTAGAAGGACATTTATATCCTGGACTGTTCCTGGGGGTCTTTGTGGTTAGGATGACCCCAAGATGTGTCAGAGAGTCTCTTTTCCCAGCCCAGTCTCTTTTCTCACCTTGGCAACCAAAGAAGGAGTCAGGATTCTTCTGTTCTGGTTCTCAAGGTTGTTTATTTTCTGTTATCTGTTACATTCTTTCTCAGACCTGCTGAGATCTGTCCAGCAGGCCAGTCAGGGGCACACTGCCTGCCTTCAGGGTGGTGCTGTCTTTTTATACTAAGAACTATGTGTACTTTATTTACAATAATTTTCTAATACTTATGTTAGACGGTTTGTCTCTACTTTAATCTAAAAGTGTCACCATCACTCAGAAGATGGAGGACAAGAAGAAGGAGAAAGAAGGACAAGTCACACCCAAATTCTTCCATCTTGGGACTTCGAACCCCCATCCTAAAAACTCTAAAATTCTACTTTTCACTCTGTGACAAACTAACTATTGTTCTCCTTAAACTTTTGTGGCTTGTAAATCCTCATATAAGGTTGGTATTTTTTTTTAATGGGTCAAGATCAAAGGCACAGGGGTCTTGGGGTCTGTGCCAGGGTCTCTGAGCCCCCTGGAAGGGGCTGGAGGGATCCAGGGCAGCCAGAGGAATTTCTTGGGTTCTGACAGACTGTCTCAGTGTCCATCCAGCAGCCCCCAAAAGGCTCTGCCAGCTCTCCAGGGGCAGGCAGGAGCAGCAGCTGCAGCCCTGAAATCTCTCATTGTAGCAGGGATCTCCCCCCTGAGGAACTCCAGGGACTGATGGATTGGTTTTGATAGGCACAAACTGCTCTGGCAGCCTGGTCCCCCAGCACAAGAGGGGTTAATCCCCACCTGAAACCAGACCTCCCTTCTGTTTTAGGGCAGGGTGATGTGCCAAGACAGTAATAACAGGGCAACGGTGACAAAAATAAATTATTTTAAACCTGTCCTACATTTATTATAATAATAATAATAATATTGGCACTTTTACAGCATTAGCCTTCCAGGGATGTCAGGCCATTTTTTTAAAGGTAGGTTGGTATTACTCCTTTTTACAATGACAAAAAGGTCAGAAATTTAATCAATTTTTCAAGAGTGCTTAGCAGCACATGATGACTGCACTGTATAAACGCAATACAAGGGGCCTAAATTTGAATTTTAATTACAAAACTGAGCCTTACACCACCACTGTGTGAACACTTGCAGTATGCTCCACACTCCAGCATCCCAAATAAGTGTAGCTTCTTTAAAAACTTCTTTTCATTTTACACCTAAAATTTAAGTTTAGAACTTCGGTGCTGCTTAGATTTTTGCACAAGTAACTTTGAACAGCGTAAAAATCAGTGAGATGGCAGAGATCTTCACTCACACAGATATGAACAGGCACCAGTAAGAGTTTTCTTAATGGCTAAACCTGCACCAAGGTGAGCTGAGCATGAGCCAGGACCCCAGGAAAAAATCCCTGGTTTAAGTGCACTCATTCAAAGTACTCCTGTTTCCACAGCTTAAATGTCACTGGATTGTTTCAGAGACTATTTATTATATATTTATAATAAGTATAGATTTATTATATTATATACATAGTATATATATTATAATAAAAATAAGTAAATATTTATATATACTTCTTTATATAAGATTTTATAATAAATAGATGTATAGTATTTATGTATTTTATATTTATTTACTTAATAATAAATATTTATTTATTTGGAAAAATCAGTAGTGAAAACAAACCTGAATAGTTATAAGCTGTGTATGTTTTTGCAAAAAAATTATATATATATAAAAGATATATATTATATATATCTTTTATATATTTATATATTTTAGATATATTTTAGATAGATAGATAGATAGATAGATAGATAGATAGATAGATAGATAGATAGATAGATAGATAGATAGATGAGAGTTATTAATGGCCAGACCAACAATTTCCAGCAAAACTCCAGCAACTCTCTCACATCAGGAGCAGCTGAAACAGCCCTGCCCAGTCAGTCACACAGGCACAGCTGACTGCTGTAAGACTGAGTCTCTTTTTCTCTCAACCAATAACATCACATGCACCAGCTCCACTTTTCTGTAAATGCCAAAGGAGTTCATATTTTGCGAATGCCAAATATCACACAGCTCACATAAAACAAAAATCCAGGCTGCTGCAAATCAAGTCCATGATTTCCCACTAATCTGAGGGGGAGTTTATAAAGCCCATTAAATGCAGGATGGTTTCCCCAAGAAAAGAAAAGGAAAAAAAAAAAAACAACAAACCAAGATCCTCTCTTGTCAAGGTTGGTAGTCTCATAAGATTCTGACAATGTAAGGTTTCATCACAGCTGAAAGTTTTGCCTTCTATGATCAAACACCTGTGGTTTTTTTTTTTTTTTTATTATTATTTTCTGATTTTAAACCAAAATTTTTAACCAAATTTCTGATTTTAAGGAAGTTGCAGTATTTAGGTTTAAAATTATTTAAAATTCAGTCACTGTACCCTACTTTGAAGTTTCAGGGTTTATATATAGATATAAACACATATTTATATATATACATTTACACACAGACATTTACATACTTTATTCAACCAGACATATATTTCTACCAATATAAAACTATGCTTATACTCTTTAAAATAAGAATATTCACATGGGGGATTGCTCTAGTACAGAAAAGGCAGTAAAATTATATAGTTACAGCTTGAAAAATGTATCTCCAGGTATGAATAAACTTATTTAGAGGACTTTTGCTCTGGCACAGAAACTCCTATCTTTCTCATTCCCCTATTATTGAATTTAAACCATAACAAAGTGTGAACATGCATTCAAACTACCCTAAAAAAGAAGCCACCACTACTCCAAAGGCTCAGCCTACAGCTATTTTATTATTTTATCTTCATAAAATTCCCTCATCCTCAGCAGACAGGCCTGTCCAAAGGGGCATTTTCCATAATAGAAACACCAGGTTTATTTCACTCTTCTCTTTTCCCACCTCCCCCCACCCCCCCCCCCCGGAATGTAAATGAGATGTTGTACCTAAAAAGGAAGATTTTTCTGTCTGGTTAAAAATTAAGGAAAGAGTTTTTCATTTGGATTTGTCCCCAGGCTGCATCCTGGTATTGTTGGTACCACTGCTAGCAGCCCCATACAGAATTTTTAAGAAGTCTAAACAGGCTTAAAAGCTGGTTTAGTTTAAAAAATAAACAAACACCTAAAAAACCCCTCAAACATACTCTTACACACCTAACGAGCAAAAAGCACTTCCCTCTTTAAGTCACAATTCTTGCCAAAAAATTTGGAAGTATGAAAACTTTCAAAAGAATAATAATCAACACGAAGCACAGAGAAGCATATTGCAGGTGTTATAATATTAATCACTATATTATAGCTATTTATTATTTTGCAGCTGCCCTTGAAAGCAGGCAACTAAGATGATGCTGTTAATTAAAACTAAACCCTAAGTGGACAAGGCAATCAAATACAAGCACTTTGTAACAGTCTAAGTAACTAAGAGTTACAGTCTAAATGTAAGTTAGAGTCGAACTGTAACTAAGTAACTGAAACCCGTGGGTGGGAGCATTGCTTCAAGATGACAAAATAATATTTAAGATTACATCCCTTTATGCAAAACAATTGTGCAGCAAAAACTGCCTTTAGAATACCTGTTCAAATATTAATTAGTAGAGAAATGAAATAAAATTAAATGAAATTAAATGGTTGGACAAGCTGATTCAAAAGTTACGCAGAAAAAACTGCTGTTGCTGCCAGCCCAAGCAAAGGGAGCTGTAACAAATACTCTGTTGTTAACTGACACTGTGCTTAAACAAATTGACTAAGGAGTATAAAAAATACATATAAAGATAATAGAACTCTATCCCAGCTGATCGAACTACGTGAAAGGCACCAAATAAAAGTGGGAGAAGGAGCCCAGGACGTGTGAAGTGGCAAAATAGTGCCAGTAGTGCCCTACTCACCAGATTTATGCTGGTGATATTCCATGGGTTCTCCTCGGCTCTCTGTAAAACCAGTTAGGCCCAGAGGATACAGGAAGAGGATACAGGACCTTGTAAATAGCTCAGTGTAGGCCAAGAAACCAATTCTCACCTTTGCACAGCGTATCCATAAAGGAATTACTTCTAAAACCAAAATTTCCTTTAGCAAAGAACGCTGTCCTTAAGCTGCACCCAGCTCCTGATTCGTGTCCTGGAGCAATAGGTTGCCCTGCTGTTCACATACATGGCACAAAACTCAGCCCCCATGTTGCTCCACTCACTTCTCTTCATCCCATGATTTTTAAAATAAATTTTTCACTAGAGAATAAATCCTCTTCAAACTCCCTTTTAGGGAAAAAAAAAAAACAAATAAAAACCGCCCCCCCCC
>JAYDZK010000268.1:1382804-1396846 GCA_034509185.1 Euphonia xanthogaster
GCCGCAGCCGCAGAGCCCCGGCCCGGCCCGGCCCGGCCCCGCACCTGCCCCGCTCACAAAATGGCAGGTGAACAGCGCGGGCAGGCCCGCGGCCGCTCCCACCCGGCCCCTCGCACTCACGATCTCCAGGAAGATGACGGCTCCCGAGAAGGTGCGCAGGATCTCCAGGCCGGAGGGCAGCGTGACCCGCGGAGGCGGGAAGTAGGGAGCGGGGTTGGGAGGCGGCGGCATGGACGAGGCTCCCCTGGGCAACATGTTGCTGCGGCGGCGGCTGCTGTGCCGAGCGCGGCCAGGTGGGCGAGCGGGCGGCGGCGAGGGCGGGCGCGGTGCAGTGAGCGGGGCTGCCACTGGGGTCAGGGAGCAGGCACCAGGAAACACGGCGGCCACGGCGCTGCTCGCTCGCACACACACACAGAGACACACACAGACACGCACGGCTCCTCCCGCTGCCTCGCACTTCACCCCCCCGGGCAGGGAGGGAGCGAGCGAGCGAGCGCTGCTGCATTTCCCAAGTGCCGCACAGGCTCCCCGCGCTGGCGCACGGCTCTGCCTGCCGGGGTCACAGAGCCGGAGCCCCCCGGGACCCCCTTTCTTCCAAGGCTCGCTCGCTCAAACACGGCCGGCCCCGCACCACGCATCGCCGAGCGGCTCCGTCCGCTGCCCACCGAGATAGCAAAATAAATAAGTAATAACAGCAGCAATTAAAAACCCCAAATCCTCGGAACGGGTTTTCGCATCTTCAGCCGCACCTTTCGTCAGTGGGTGTTGATGCGGTGCCCTGCTCCTTTGTAGGTAAGCTCACCTCAGCGACCAGAAACACCAGGGTTCGCCTTTCAGGCCGAGCATTGTCTCAGGGTAACTGGGGCTTTCCTAAGCAAAAATAACATCAGGGATGTGCCCGTTATCTTCTTTTTTTTTTTTTTTTCCCTTTTTTCTCCCCCTTCTCATCCCCGCCAAAATCACAGCAATTGTGTCCACAGCCACAACAGTAACAAAGCAAAGATTTGACATGTTTGTTCTTTTACTTTCAAGACAGCAAATGGAAAGGGGAGATTTCCAAAAATATATTACAATGAGGAGAAAGAAGGAAAGAAAGACAGAAGGAAAGAAAGACAGAAGGAAAGAAAGACAGAAGGATCAAGCTTAAATATTTCTGAATAGTTGAGCAGACAGAAAATAAATAGCAGGCCTCTAATAGTGAGTATAAGTGACCTATATATTTTAAATAAGTAATTTTGACTCTAGCCAACCTTCAGATATGCACGGCAAGCAGGCAGGTTCTTCTTTGTTGCTGAAAGCCATGAGAAGGGTCTTCTGTATTGCCAGGCATAAACCCACTGGGATGGACTGTCCTGTTTAGAAACATGGCAAACTAAGAAAAATCAACATGAAAAAGACTAAATGGCATAAGATTTCTTTCCCAAATTTACCCTTTCGCTCTGATTTTTTTTTACAGTTTTCATTAAAACTTTTGAAAGAAGTGAGCTCTGTGAGCCACCACAGGAAAATTCCTGTTTCAGACAAAAAGGCCCACAGATGAGTCGTCCTCCTGACCAAATCAAAGCAACAGTTCCAGGGAAACTTTTCCTGGAATGGAGTCTGCACAAGTATTTTTAGCTGGCTTCCTGTGACCCAGCTGTAAAACCAGCAATCCAGCATCCCACCCGTGTCCCTGCACTCTGGTGGGAACAGGGAACCCCACCCACCTGGGAAGCCGATCCACTCAGCACCAGGAAAAACCTTCTGCTCTGGTGTGGGTCAGCCTCCTTGCCCAGTCCACTTCACAAATTCTCCTGCTGGCACTATCCAGGGAGAGAGATGAGCAGCTGAGGGAAAAAAGAGAGCAGGAGAACTCCCCTGGTCCCAGAAAGATGAAGGGGGAGGTGACAGGGAGCAGGTTTGACCCTGAACCTGCTGCACCCCTTCTCCACACTCACATCACAAGGACATCTCCTGTTCTGTCTTTACACATCTGGAGCCTCTAGCACTAGAAAAGGAGCTCCTAGAACAGAGAAACAGGGAAGAAACCTGGATAGAGGACTGGAACTAGGAAGGCTCACAGACCTTCTCTCTGGTAGCTGGTGAGAATTCAGACATTTCCCTGGCACTGAGGTGAGCACTTCCCTGCCTCACTAGTCCTCACACACAGCAAGCCCTGTGGCCTCAAAGTTCCTGGTATTTGGGTTTTGCTCGTGTGAATGTGGAGTGGGACCTGCTTCTAAGGTCACACCTTTTTCACAATAATATCTGCTCACCAACAGCAGCAAGCTTTAACACAGTCATCAGGAGCATTTTTGTTCATATATGACAAACTCTGAAACATTTTCTGCTAAGGGCACCCAGCAGAACTTTTCCCTTTTACAAAATGCTTGTCTTCACTATGCCTTTCCAAAGAGGTACTCACCTTAGAAACGTGCTGGCCCCCAGAGTTGCTATAGGAAGGAAAAAATATTTTACTGAAACTGATTAAAGGGAAGGGGTAGAGTTTTTCTGAGGGAAGAGTTTTTCTGAGGGAAGGAGTAGAATCCTGCTGCCTTTCTTCACTAATTCACAAGAGCAGAATCAAAATGCAAGCGCACAAAAATAAAATATCTGTACTGTGGCTGGAACATGTATCTGTTAACAAACACACGACAAGAGGATTTTAGAGATAAATTCAGAAACCTAAAAAGTAAATGAGGTGTTTGACTGTCACAAGACTGATTTTTCTAGCTGGGTGAAATTCAAAACAGTGAACAAACAGCTTTTCTTTACCTGAATACTGCCTATTAATGATAGTGAAAGGTATGCTATACATGAAACTTTAGTTCTGTTCAGAGTTGGCACTGGATTTTGTTTTTTTCACGTGTACAAATCCAAAGTGATTATCATCAAATGCATAGATTCAGGAGATGCATGTTCAAAATTATAAAACACTACAGAATCCAGAAAAGCACACCAATTCTTCACAATCTATTATGTCATCTTTAATACATTTCATAGGTATCACTGCCTCCAGTTTCTGTCAAGCACAGGACAGAGCTAACAGCTTTTGAGACACACACAGGGTACTTCAGACACCCTGATCCACAGACACCTACCTATTTTTGCTCTTCAGGAAAAAATTTTCCTAAGTATCTGTAAAGCACTACAAGAAAGGCTAACTTCAAGCCCACCTCTGAGCACTCATTCCTTAAATAATCAGATTTTTTGAGAGATTTTTTACACAGAAAGGAATTCAAACCAAACTGAAACAAAAAATCCCCTTCAAACACACCAAACCACACATGAAGAACAAATTCAGATTTTGAAAAGGCTCCTTCCAAAAGGGCAGAGGGGGTTTTGAGGCAGACCCACAGCAGTGTCATGAATTCTTGTGCTGGCACAAAGCAGTGCAGGACCAAGGCTGGCACAGCATGTGCTGCACCTCCTGAAAGAGCCAGGCCAGTGTTTGACACTATTTGTCCTTTGGACACAGTACCAGACGGGTTTGGGTTGTTTCTTTCAATTTCCTGGATTTTTTTTTAGCCATTTTAAGACCAGAGCACCAAGGGTTCTCATTTGCACTGCAGACAATTCAGTTTCAGCCTGCAGAGACCAGAACATGCTGGTACAGTAGGAGACAATGCATATTTTAATTTCCTAACATATTTTAATTTTCCTGACATTTTAACAAAGTAGATTTTGGTCCAGTAGATGGCCACTGGTAGTAATCTTCACCAAAAGTCACTGGGTTTACCATTTGTCAGCACAAACCAGTGCAGTTCTGCCAAAACCTGTATCTTAACGGGCTTGTTGCCCCCATTAAAGCAGAAATTCTTCCCTAACTGTGGAACAGAAGACAACAGAAGAAAACTGCATTAGTTTGGGCTTCATGCCCCACTGAGCCCACAACGTTCCAGCTTTGCCGAATATGTTTGGATAGATGCTCCCTTGCTCTGTTCTTTCACTTGCAGGCCGTAAGTCACAGGGCTTTTGGTGTGCATGCTGGCCAACAACATGAAAACAACAGTAAAACAGAGTATTACTTACAAACAACAAACAAACAGAAAAAAAAAATCCCAAACCACAGGATTCCAATTTTGCAAGTTGGGTTTTTTTGCTCTTAGGGCTTCTTAACAAAATTGCAGACTGGAACTAGCAGCTAATTGAATCCTAAGAGCTGAAAAAACCCCCAAACCTCATGGCTTTAGACTTTCATAATCTGTCCCATTATGAGTTTTTATCTGACTTTTCCCCCTCACACACAGGCCTATAAACTGTTCAATACTTCAGCAAACGCTTCAGGAAGAACCCACAGCCTTTCCATAGAAACACCAGCTCTGGGAGGAAAACGACAATTGCCAAAAGGAGCTGAAATTGGAGCTTTCTGTCAGAATCTGCAGATACAGAAGAGCATGTCATTATTCTGCTGATAGAGCATCAGGTAAGACTACTGGAGGAAATATCACCAGCTGCCCTCTGGGCAGTCTTTTTACATTTGATGGGGCAGAACTTTGTCACGGGACAATGCTTGTCTGCTGCTTTGCCCCTTTAAATTAAATAAAATTAAATATTTGATTGGAATTTTCCTACTTACCCTCTATAAAGATAAAGTGATGCAAAAAAACCCAGCTGGAGGAGAATCTTTTGTCCTTCTAAGAGCTCCCAGTGTAACTGATAGTCATGGTACCTGGAAAAGAAATAATTACTTTTCTTTTTTTTTCCCACGGAACATTCCACGGAATATTTTTTTCAGAATTAAGAAGGATCCATGGGTGATTTATTTCCTCACAGAGGAAAGCAGTGACTCCAGTTTTGTATGTACATAACGATGCAAGTGTGGTTTGATGGAGAGCAGCTCCTGCACAGGCATCACTGCAGGAACCCCCAGGTCCTGGAGGCTCAGGGCACACTCCAAGGAAAGATTTTGGGGGTCACACTCTGGTCAGTGAGCTGTGGCAGGGAATACACACCAGTGGGTGTTTGAACATCCTACTTAGCGTGTTGCAATTTGCCTGTTTAGAAGGCGGAGGCCTTTTCCCCCAAGTGATCATTTTATCATTTAATTTGTTTATTATTTGACTCAATTATTCATTGAGTCAAAGCCAGTGCATGGGAAAACCTTCAGTTTCATTCACCTGCAGCTCAGGCACTCAAAGCCCGTTTTGTACCAAAAAATTTTGTACCAAAATCTGATGGTGTGTCAGAAAACAGGCATAGCTGCAACAGAAGAGTGTCTTACAAACCTCTCCTCTCCTTGACCTTTAACTTATTTAACTCCCTGCCCTGTTCATCACAGAGATTATCTCTCCTGTGGCAGACCCTGGCCACACACTGCTTCTGTTCCTGGGTGTAACATGAACTGCGTCCCCTTGGGTCTGAGGAGTCACACTGATACCAGGTGGCCTCCTGTCTACACTCTAACTCTACCCTGGCCCTCTGACTTCAGACAGAAGATTGTGTCAAGTGGTTTTCTTTTGCATTTTTCAAGTGTCAGGCTCCACAAACCAAAATTCCTGCAGACAGAGAAAAATTGTTCTCTCTATTCCCGAGAGAAGGTCCCTGTTGCATGGAGAGTTATGTATGAAATTCTCCAAATCAGTCAAAATTCCACATGGAAAGCAAATTGCAAACCTGAAATAGATCTTATTTCTCAGAGCAAGAAAAGCATTTTACATGGTATTGCAGAGGAGAGAGTATTACTCCTCTGTTACTTCAATACATATTTTTTGAAGACTACAGATTTACTGGCAAATTAATCTGATGATGATGATGACTATTGTCAACAGCTACTCAGAGTTAACCTCTTTACATCTAAACAAATAGAGCTTCACTTCATGCCTTGCATAATTAACTTTATGCTTTTGACAGACATGACGAACCGTGCTCTCCAGCAAATCTGCAGCTAGTTCTGGTTCATCCAGATTCCCTTTGGGTCAGAACTGTGGTGTCCCGACAGAAAATTGTAGGATGAGCATAACAGAAAAGGTGTCAGGTGTTCCTACATGGGCATCTTTTCCAATCTGAGCTCCCTAAATGAAGGAAAAGACTTTCTCAGGAGCCTTGTCACTTTAAATGTCCTGGTAACACTGCTGAAGGTACACATAAACCTAAGAGCCTGGAGCCAAAATCTTTACTGTGTGCTAATTATCATCATTATCAGACTCTGCTGTACAGAAAACACAGCTCATGTTTCTTAGGAATCCTCCCATTCTGTGGGGAAAGAGCAAACCTTACATCCACAGGCAGTGCTCTAGTGTAAGCCAGCTTTCTGGGAAGGAATGGTGAAGGTCCTACTGTATCAGCTCCGGTCAATTCTCATTTTTATCCCTTGATTTGGCATTAAAAAAAAAATCAATATTCCTTACCAGTTATTGTCTGGATTTTGAATCCATCCAGGCTGAAAACACTTGCCCTCAGAACAGAAATCATGTATTCCAGTTATTGTCTGGAATTTGAGTTCAGTGTTGGCAAACTGGGCCCTGCATGTCTTTGAGGCATATGGAAATTGATGATGAAAGTGTCTAGTATAACTACAAGTATAATTTGATGGAAACTGGAGCAGTGAACTGTGAGAAACTGCTAAATCAGTGTCATCAAACTCTGCTTGAAAAATAATGAAACAGAAATGCCACCAGGACACAAGCAACGCAGTGCAAAGGCTGTGAAACCAGAGAGCAGATACCAAAAAAATAGGGCAACCCACAAGAAATTATTTTAATTGTTATTTTTGAAACAAACATACAGCACAACTTTGATGGAGACAGTGACATCACATCTCCTCCAAGTTGTTCAAGCCCAACACCTTGGCAGGAGCTGCTCCAATGGGATATCTTGTTCAGCCCTGGCACTCTCTCCTGCCTAGCCAGAACCATGTGCAGAATAAGAGCAGCACCGTGGCCAGTCCTAGTTAGAGCTTGAGTCCCTGGGGGCAACAGGAAAACACCAAAATAGAAAACATGTTACAGTTTCAAAGCAATAATATTACTGAGGGGAATAAAATAAATATGACCTCAGAAGTAAGATGGCATTTATTGCCTAAAAGTTAACAATTCCTGAAGCTGTAAAAGTATAAATAAGACCTCATGATGGCAGTAAAAAGATCCTGATATTGCTTTATTCATACATTTTGAATGAAAACAAAACAAACTTGCGTAGAGATCTGAGAGCAAGAGGACAAAGAAAGAAGATATTGTAATTTTTGTGTATTAGATGTATGTTTTGTTTACTGATGTTTACCTACATCAGTAAACACACACTCTTACTGGGGGAAAAAAATGAATTATTCTATTTAGTTCTACCCGTGTTTTGAGATAGAAAAATGTGTATGTATGCCCAAGAAAGGGATATAAGCGTGCACATTCATAGACTTGCCAGAAAATTTGTACAAAAAGATCACAGGGAGACAGAGACAGCTGGAAAAATTGGAGCAGGGGCTCTGATTTTCATGCCAGTGTTACACCTAATGCAAAGGGAATGCAGATGATGGACTGCAAGCTATATGTTATTCCTCCTGACATCTCCGTGTGCTTGCAGAGCTGAGCAAAGACTGGGAAGTAACAAAAAAAAAACCCAACAACCAAACACAAAAATCCCCAAAAACCCACACAAATAAACAACAAAACAAAACACACAGAAATTATAGAAACAGTGTTATCATTAAATTAAAATATGTATCCCTCATTACAGTCATCAACATTTTCATGTACAAAAGACAATATCAACATCAAGCAGTGGATACTTCTAAAATCTGAAAATTTTACTAAACTCTACCTTCAACCCCACCCAGGGATGGCAGAAAACCATGAAATGGAAAATGAGCAGACACAAACATCTCTTGCATGTCCTGTATCATGTTTTGAGAGAATCGCAATGAGATGTTTCTGCATATGGATTTATGCAGATTAATTATGAATAAGCCTAATTAGAAAGCTGGTATCTAATAATATCTAATATCTAGAAGATGTTATCTAGAAGATTCCTTTCTACTAGGGAATATACAGATAGGAGGCTTAGTAGGAAAATGCTAAGTGGAATCCTGAGAGGACTTTCTGGTAATAAATTCAGGTTTCTAAGCTAATCTAGGTGTGGGTTCTGATCTCCTTTCCCATGAGGTGACATCAAAACCTTTGTGTTAAAAAGTCATTTTCTCTGCCAGCTAGCCCAGACCATGCAGGTGAGGAGTTTTTCAGTGTTTCTTTGCCCCCTCAAACCCACTGATCACAATTCCATCTTTTGTGACTTTTGTGATCCATCCCAAACTGGGACCACCCTCAGAAAACTGCCTTCTCAGAGAAAACCAGCTCCTGAGATCAGCTCTAAGTCTCAGTTAGAATTTAACCAGGGTACCCTGGTGTGCCCCCAGGGAGGGCTCCTGTGGATTCCTGCTGTGCATTCAGATTTGCACAGCCTTGGGCAGGGGCTGGCAGGGGCTCTGTTTGTACCACCCTCCTTGCCACAGTGCCCCACCCACTGGGATGTTCCACCTCAGGGAGGGAGAAGGCAGAAGGAAAACACTAAAAACACAAATAGGGTGATGCAGAAGACAAAGGAAAAGTAGAGGTTCAGTTCCAGCTTTCCACAAGCCCATATCCAGTATAGGGCCAAGCCTACAAAACACTCCAGCTTTTAAAACAAATCCAGCCACAAAACTTCTCCAGGTCAGCTTGCGGCTCTACCCACCACCAGCAAGATGAGCTAATCATCCCACAGTGAGTTTTTCCCATTAAGAACAAACTGCTAGCCTTAAGAAGGACAAGTCTAGAATGAAATGTATGCTTAATCTTCTGTCCAAGCTTCAGGCTGAGGGCTATACTTGATGTTGAGCAGGCAATACAAGATCACATTCGTGCCACTGAAATCCTTGGCTCTGCTTCTAGTTAAACTGATAAAATTGAAAAGAGCACACACATTCTGCCCTGCCTTGAGATCAAGCTCCTATTTTTGAGATTAGACATTAGCTGTGGATGTAAAATACTTTAAGTATACATTATATTTTAGCCAGCTGTTTCATATGCAAAAAACCATGAAACCATAGTATTTTATTCACTCTTGTTGGTTTCCTTCTACTCTTTCAAGTTTGGCCTGTCATAAAGCCCTCTGTGTTAGCTTAAGAAGAAAATTTCCCACATATGGGAGTTCTACAAAGGGAAAATTACTCCTCCATGTCTGGGGATCTCCATCAAAATGAGTAGTGTGAGCCAATGAACAGCAAGGGAGGAGATCACTGCTGTCAGTCCCTGCTTTGATTCCTCCAGCCCAGAATCCACCTGCACACTCTCCTGGTACTTTGAAGCATTCCCTTATTTTCTGATGGATTTTCATTAGAGTGCTCTTTTCCACCTATTTGTCTGGTCTGAACGTTCAATACTGCCAAATTAACACAGCAAAAAAATCAATGATTAAAGCCCACCAGCCACCAGATTGCCATAGTCTGCAAGCTGCTTCATTTCCATTTCTTCAAATACTTTGTTCTGGTTACATTGTTGTGAGAGTCCCTGTGCTGTAATTCTACATTTATGTCAGAAAGTGTGTAGGAATTCAGAGAAAAGTCCTGTGGCATTGCCTCTGGGCGAGCTCTGGTCCCCCAGAGATGACTGTGACCCCAACTCTGCACCCACAGGAAGCATCTCCAACATCTGATATCTATCCTTCAATTCCAGGCCTTAGAGCCCCTGACAGAAGATAACTTGAAAGTTTTGGGCTCTGGGTCCTTGCACATGTTGTAATCAAAAATTTATTTCTTTGTGTGAGTTACAGGAAAAAGAGCCAGGCTGTCAGGATTTTAGAAGCCTGGGTTTAAAAATATAAACAAGAGGAAAATATGCTCCTGAACTGTCCAAGAACTGATCTGACTGCCACTGTCTTAAAATACCTCTGGCCATAGCAGTGCTGATTTATTACCATTGTTTTGTACTTCCCTGAGAGGAGTGACAGGATGAGAGTCATCAGATGGGATGTTTTATCTGACTTATCTGTTTGTAAAGACAAACTGTAGCTCCAGAACTAGAGGAGCTGGAAGGGCTCCAGAGATGCTGTTGAGTAGGTATGCTCTCAATAGACTGAATTTTCTCTTTAAATACAGGGCTGAAGCCCAGGCTCCTTGCAGAGCCCAAGGCTCCTTCCAGGCCCAGCACAGCCCACTTTGTCAGTTCTCAGCAGGACTGCAGCAGGGCTTTGAGAAAAACTGATTTGATTCCTGCTGGTGCCTGAAAAGCATCCCTCCCAGCACCAGCAGCATCCCCCTGCAAAGCAGAGCTCAGTGCTGGATTTCTTTCTTCTCTTTTTAGAGACAGTTTGGGATTTGCAAGGAATGCAGGATCCATTTCCTTTCAGACTCCAAATAAATATTTAGAAATCAAACTTGCTGCCCTGAAAGAGGTATGAGTGTTGCTGTTAGTTTGAACAGAAGTGAGAGGAAGTTGCAGACTTACAAACCTGCACCTATCGGACATTTTTCCTTTTTTAGGCTTGGATTTTGAGCCCAAAAAAGCCCCTTCAAAAGCAAACCCAAATGTAATGTGCTTGGAATTCTCCCTAACAATGACAAGAGCAGAGGTGTCACTGTTGTCACTGTGTGACAGCACAGGATGTTGATAATGGTGTCATCCAAGCTGCACAAATCTGTACAGGTTCTCTTTTAAAACAGTAGCTGGTGCTAAATCCAAAGTTCCTGGTTGTGAGTTGGAGACAGACTCCACCAGCACTCAGTGATTTATGCTGCCTGCTCCAGAAGCCATGCAGCTTCAGGAATTTATTTTTTTTTTCAAGCTCACACAGCAGTTTGAAAGTCTCAGCCAAGAGATACCAAGGGAATCCCAGCCAGCAGCTCATCCCTACACACCCTCCCCTAGCACAGCCAGGATTTGTGTTTCCTATTCCAAGACAATTGTGGAGTAATGGACCTAGACATATTTTATTAACCAAAGTCTCCATGTCCAATAATCCACTTGTCACTATCCTTAATTTTGTCTCTCACAGCATTTATTTGGTACAGAAGGATGATATATGCCTTATTTTAAACAGCTACACTGAAAATGAATATTAGAAAATCCTGCATTGTGTTTTACCTGTCAGAGGTCATCAGGAGCTATATTTCAAGAAAACTGAAGGCATTAGATGTAGTTTGCCCAGTAGATTAATACTGAGCTGTGAACTTTCATCCTCTGCAGCAAGATTTCCATCCAACTGACACAGAACTGACATGCAGTAACACTTACAACCAGGGGGATCCAATTTAGACAGAGTTCAAATGGTTTCAAGCTACTCATAGGTCACAGAGGTAAAGTATGCATAAGAGAGCTGGCTTTAATCAGGAGGTTTTCAGTAATGTCACACCAGAAGTGATAGGCTACATTGAAAATGAGCTGAATGCTAGGCTGAAGAGTTAAATTACCAAATATATTTAAATATTGCAAATATATTTTTTAAGACACTTTCACAGGCTCAAACACTTTGTGGGTTTTTTTTCCAGAACCATACAAAAAGACATGGACTTTTACATGACAAAGCCTTTCCTATGTGGCATCATATCTGTGATGTCTATCTTCAGAGGCTTTTGGGGAAGAGATGCCACCCAAACCTAAACCAAAACAGCTTCATGGTGGGTGACAACTCGGAAATAATTCAAAAAAAGGCTCCACATTTTCTCCATAACGGCACCTTAGAACATAGGAAAATTGAGAGGGACAGGCAGGATTACAGTGAGAGAGAGGATTTAGGAAACTACAACTTTAATGCAGTTATCAAATGCTGACCTACTTGTGGAACAGGCAGGTGGAATCTCTGTTAAACGTTTCATACCAAAGAACAATGTGAAAATGAGGGAACTCATTGAAAGACATGCCATTGAAAGACCATGTGCTATTCTCCTGAGGATTTTAAAGGTTACATTCCACCCAGAAACCCCTGAATCTGTCAGGTGTCCTTATTTCAAGCTTCCCTGATCAGTTTGAGTGCATCCAAAGCAGCCCTGTGCCCTCCTTTCCTGGCAGATAGGCTGTGAGCTTTGTCTCCATGCCACCAGGTACAACAGGGAGTAAACTGGGAGTTGGTAATGCAGCTTGGGAATTGTGCACCACCCCTTCTGCACAGCCATTCCTACCTGCTCTGCACTCTGCTGGAGAGCTGCATCCCAAACACAAAAGGTGGCTGCATCCTGCACAAAGCAGGAACAGCCACCTGGAACCTTGGGCACACCTTAACAAACCCATTCCTGAGGGCATCTTTTCAGCTCATGTCCAAGGGAGCAAGCACTTCTGTGAAGGCTGACCTAAAACTGCAGAAGGAACTGCCTTAGGAAAAGAAAAGGAGCATCTCAAATCTTCCCCACCACCTGCAACTGGTTTTAAATTTAACATGAAAAATGAATCCACACATGTATTAAACACAAAAACAGCCCAAATCAAGCATTAAGAGAAGGAATAACAAACTCGAAACACCCACTGCCCCCCAAAAACCAGCCTACAGAGCAGATTACCCCATCTTAAAAAATAAAGCACCTCCAGCTGCTACTGAAGAGGTGTTAGAACCTGAATATGAGAGTTTCTTGCCCTTCTGCAGCCTTTCTTGAGTGCTTTTTAAGGAGCCAGGCACAGCACAGAGCAGTAATTTTGCTGCAGAAATAAAGATGGCAGAAGAGAAACAACCACGCCTCAACATGTTATCCACACCAAGCCCTGCTCACAGCCTTCTCCTCACTCTGCTTTTCTGACACTGTCTTCCCGGCTCTACTCCCTCAAATGAATCACCCAGTTATGGCATGTCAGCTGAAAAGTCTTCATAAGAATAATGTTTTCCTCATTGAATTAAAGAAATTACACGATACCCATCAAACTGGATAGTGATGCTATAGGACATGAGATATTTCATGTTTTACAAATGATTGGCTTCAAAATCTCTCCCTAAACACAGTGACAATTACAGCAGTGAAGCCAGCTCCACTGTGTGTCTGCACACCACCTTAGAGAAAAATCAGCAGAGGGTGTTTATTGTAGTCCTAAATGTGATTTATCTGTGGCCTCCTCAGCATTCATGTGTCTGAAGCCTCCAAACCATTAAGCTATCCCACAAGACACATATCCAAAAACATCCTTAACAGCCTCCATTTCCACAAGAACAGAATATGTGGAAGGGAAAATTCTGGTCAGCTGGCTCAAAGGGATCAAAAAGTTGATTGGGAGCTCCTGGGGGAAAAAAAAAGCTCCTGGGAAAGGAGATACAAGGGTTAACTTGTGGGCTACCTCAAAAAACACATTTGTGTTCTCATGCAATAAAACACCAAACTTAATGACCATCAAATAATGGTTGCATGATCTGAGATTTGGAAAGGCTGGACACATTCAATTGCTTTCTCTGACGGGGTCTGTGCTTATTTGGCATTACCAGAGATATTTCAATCCCTAAATAATTAACCTACAACCACTATGTATGAAATTGCCTCACTAAGCTCACTAGCCAGGACTGTTTGCTGTTAAATTAGCAGAATAAATAATTTACACCCAAAAAAAAAAAAAAAAAAAGTGTGCACAGGGTAGTGCCAATGAACCTGGAGGAACTTGTTCATTATTTGCAAGAAAATTGGATGAAAGCACAATTCCCCAAGTACAAGCCATTCTGCAGAGTAAAAGGTGTATTAGTATTATTGCAGCATGTAGGGAACAAATGAAGCCTCCTGACTGCTCTCTCAGACTCTGCTCTGCTCATCAGCCTTTCCTCCACAGCTGTGCAGAAATACTTGCAGTGCACTGGACATATGAGAACACAGGAGACTTGAAGTTTGCATGCAAAGTACATTTTTGTGGGGAAAAAATCATAAAAATGCTGTAGTTTTATCATTGCTTGCTTCAGAGTAAGCAAGGACCTAAAAAAGTAGTATTTATATAGTATATATAAATATATTTATTATATATTATAAATGTAATATATATCATAGCATATCTTATGTATCTTTGAGAACACAGGAGACTCAGAGTTTGCATGCAAAGTATATTTTTGTGGGGAAAAAAAATCATTAAAATATTTCAGTTTTACCATCGCTCGCTTGTGAATAAGCAAGGACCTAAAAAAGTAGTATTTATATA
>JAYDZK010000268.1:1399197-1434824 GCA_034509185.1 Euphonia xanthogaster
TGTCACTCTTTGAATATCATCATATGGTCGGTGGCCAGCAGATAATGGACTGTTAAGTGTCAAGGTGACTGGCTTTGAATGTGCACAAAACTAAAAATTATAGACCTGTCATTCCACAGGCAGGCCACAATTAGCTGTCTATGCAACTTGAAATTCCCATTTTGCCAGCTTAATAATCAACTGGGTACAGTTTCTCCATGTGGATGCCTTTTTAGGCTCTTTGCACTTTGGATTTTATCTTTTTCATAAGGTATTTCAAATAACTGCACGGTGCATTTAGGCAGAGGAGGTTAGGAGTGAACTGCACGCTTATCTCCTCCCCAAATGAATACATCCACCAATATTACACAATCAACACTTTTTATGTTCATTTCCTCTCACTATGCTCTACCCTATATTGTTTCTGCCAGAGATGTGGTGCTAAGGAACACGAGCTACACAAAATTCACAGCTTCAGACTTCCTAGCTGTTTTTTTCCTATTAGAAACATAATATTCTTTTTCCACGTTTTGCTATCAGTTCACCCTGATACGAGTTAATAATGCAACCTGACTTGTTTTCAATGGCCAGCTTCAGAAAGGAAAATTGTTTTCCTTTGGGAGAATTTTTTTTTCTATATCACTTTTTCTCTATCACTAACAAGCATTTAAGGTGGTTTTTGGCCGAGACTAGTAGGGTGATATATATCCAGAATGACTCTTACTTTCTGCTAGGAAACTCAAAAAGTAATATAATCAGAAGCATGGAGAATCCCAGGACATACATTAATGTATGTGCTGTAGCCCTTTTTGTCCTGGACAAGTAGCAAGTGTTTGATGTCTAAAAGGCCATTCTGCACTTGAGAAAGAAATTGCTTAACATTGTGCCAAAGATGAAAATAAATACGGCTAAATTCTGGGTTTATAAACAATGTAACATCAGAACAATTGCTGCCTCAATGACCCTTTGATATGAACCCCTTTCTAAAGAAATGTTATTGCAAATGTTTTCCTTTTTGTTTTGTTTTTTCTTTTTTAGCTCAGCCAAAGCCACTTGGAATGACAGAAATACATCTGGGATCCTCACTGGACATTGAACGCAGCTGCAATACAGGGCCTTCCATTTTTCCAGTGCTTCATATATGGATGGATATAATGCATGCTGACCTGGGAGGTGCAGGATTATCTGAAGAGACCTGCTGAGCACCCAAGCCTATGGCTGAGCCTGTAATTAGATGGCACATGGGCTGGCTGCCTCAAGTGACAGGGGCTTGAGGAAGCCCTGGGCTTCCCTCAGACCCAGTTCCTTTCTCCCAGCACAATTCACTCTTCCCTCACTTGCCCCATTTAAGTGCCCCTCCCCCCTCCTTTTTTTGATGATGACTTTTAACAGCAGTGATTTGAAGAGTGTAATTTACAGCAAGTCATGAAAATAGCTGTATGCACAAAGCTGAAGACGTGGCAAATTACAGCTAGAGAGCAGGAATGAGAGGCTGGGGGGAGAAAAGGGGAAAGTTCTTAAACTCACACTGCAGAACTACACTGTTAGCCTGAATTTGCTCTCTGCTTTTTCTCCTCTCTCCCTCTAGAAATAGAGGGTTAGGCCATTAGAGGATTCAATTGGTTCCAGATGGACCCTTAACCTAGTTCTTCTAATAAAAACATTTTCCTGTTAAACAACCTGTGTCACACGGAATAGATGAAATTCATTTTTAGTGTACCGCCACTGAAGCCTGGAAAGACAAACCTGCAGTGTGAGGATCTCTATCTCAAATAGAAAAGGGTAATGCAGCAATGATTTATCTCACAATTGGGCAGTGGTAATTAAAAGGTAATACAGGAGAAGACACATAACACAAATTCCTAAGGAAAGTTATAAAAAATTATAGCTGCCTTTTTAAAGGCACGGTCCATTTTTAACTTTTCTATTATATTCTTTTGAAAAATCAAAATATAACAGTATGACTTCTAAGTCATGTTTTGTGAGCTACTTCCCTTGTTAGAAAACTTTAGTTTCATTTTGCTTCTGTTTTTTTAATCCATAAATCACAGAGCCAGCTTTCCTCGTACAGAAATAGCTGACAAAGGCCTTCCAGTTGTCTCATCAGACCATGGTCTTTTTGCACATTAGAACACAACTTTTACCTTTCTAGACTAACATCTTAAGTGCCTGGAAAACAAAAAGGGACTGAGATTTTGCACTTGGCAGCAGGTTGCTGAAGGAGCTCCCATCCTCCGTGCTTGGGCTCCACGTGCCAGGCAGTGTTTTGGCTGGCACAGTCGTTTGTGTTGCCATGCAGTCAGCATGTATTTTATCTTTTACCAGCTGGATCTGTTCCTTGATCAAGCTCTCTGTACTGCTGTGCAAACAGTTGTGGCAGCAAATGCAAGAGCTGGGGACACCCTGCCAGGAGGGGGGAGATGCCTGAACTGCCTAAGCTGTAGCTGCTGGTGAATAAATGTTCCCAGTGCCACAGCCTGTGTAGGCTGGCTGGCTGTCTACCCCAGTTCCTCAGAGAGCTTCTATTTGGCTTCAGTTGCATTCAAATATATTTTATTCACACATCACCTTTGCAAGAAGTACCGCAATTCCCAATTTACAGCTGTAGAACTGAACTGCAACAGCGATCTCAAAAGTATCTTTCAGGCAGATTTAAATTGTGAGTGCCTACAAAGCTTTCAGAATGAGCTTTTAATTGACCTGGATGCTTTTGAAATTATTTCCTTAAAAAGCAAGAAAGACATGGTTTCTAAGCTAGCATCCTAACCAGCAAGCTGTCCTGGCACCCTTGCTTTGTGTGTTTCCTTCCATTTTCCCACCAGAGATGACTGCGATATAATTTATTACGATCATGAAACTGATTATGCATTCTGAAGTCAGCAGATTTACCTTAAAATAACACAGTGCCTCAGTGAAAACCATTACATGTTCACAGTGGAATCTGTCTGGGCAAATGAAAAAAAAAAAATAAAGTGCAACTTGCCTCAGATTCCATCCACCGTCCTCCAACACCCACACACACTCTCTGGTTTATTCTCTTACTATTTTTGTCCATTCTGGAAATTAAAAATTATCCAGAGTTGGGGTTAGTGGATATTCCCTCATGTTTCTGTGGGGACCTGTGCTCACATCACTGTCGGTTTGATCCTCTCAGAGCTTTGCTTTGGGAACAAGGAAGAGCTTTGGCACTGCAGCTGGGAGCATTTCTGCCCTCTCAGGCTATGCAAGCTGCCTGCACGCTTTGCTAGATGCTAGCAGGGGTTTGGAAGAAGATTTTTAAAAATCACACATTCACATTTCTCTTTCTAATGTCTCTTCACCTCAGAGGCTACTCTGTTGCCAGACCATCCACAGAAAACTGAAACTACTCTCAGTTAAACTGGCCTTTGGTTAGACTAGTCCCACACACATGCTGCCTTGTAAAAATACTTATTTACTTACAGTGCCTTCCTATGAAAGTTTATTAGCCTGGAGATAAGGAAAGCCTCACGTCACCATGATTCCTGTTGAGAGCATATGGAAATATCTAGGAACATCAGTTATGTGCAAACTTAGGAAAAGGGTAAAACAGGCTAAGCAGCAAAATGAAGACAAGGCATTTGCACAAAGGGGTGCATAACTGTACAAAAACTGAACGAGCTCCCCCCATCTCTGTGCTTTCGTTTCTTCAACTAGCACTGCTCCTGCAGCTCTGTCAGCGATCCCTTTCTCTGTTTTTCCTTTTCAGACTGCGAGGGGCAATGCTGTGATGCAGGGCAGAGCGATGCTGCTCTTCCCAGCGCATCCTCGAGGAACGGAACCGCAGCAGCACCCCCCGCTGCTGCCGGAGTGATGTGTGCGAGATGCAGCTCCTCCGGCCCTGCCTTTTATCCACAGCCCGAGGAGAGCTGGGCAAGTTACCATGACACCGAATCACCCCGTTCCACTGCGTGCCACTTACGAGTTGAAGACGGAGAAAGCGGCAGATACAGCGCTAAGTTAGGCTGGACCTATCCCCGGAGCGGGGCCCGGCCTTTACCTGCCCCAAGGCCAAGGACTGTGGCTGCTCTGCACACCTGATGGGCCAACTTAAACTCTCAAAGCACTCCCGCTGCCAAGACATTCAGCTGCTGAATGGGAGACAGGCAAAATTGCTTAATTTCTGAGAACGAGAAACCACTTGCTAAAAACTACCACACTCAAGTCCTGCAGCTATGTCAACTCCAAAGCCTTAGGTCTCCAAGAGCCCACTGCTGGGTTTTCTTTCCTGAAGAACAGAGTACATTTAGGCTCTATATTAAATCTAAATAATATAGAGACTGCAGGCATTAAGGGGCAGCTCGGGAGGGTCCACTGGGCCCGCCGTGCCACCGCGGAGGGACACCAGGGGACACGGCGCTGGCTGCTCTGGGCTCGGTGGGGACAGCCCCGGAGCGGTGACAACCCCTTCTCTGCGGTGGCAGCCCCGGCTTGGTGGCAGCCCCAGCCCCACTGGCCGCGGTGGCAGCCCCGTTTCGGTGACGGTGACAGCCCCGTTTTGGTGGTGACAGCCCCGCTCCGGTGACAGCCCCAGCCCCGTTTCGATGGCAGCCCCGTTTCGGTGACGGTAACAGCCCCAGCCCCGTTTCGGTGGCAGCCCCGTTTCGGTGACGGTGACAGCCCCAGCCCCGTTCGGTGACGGTGACAGCCCCAGCCCCGTTCGGTGGCCCCGGTGGCCGCCCCTCGCCGCGGGCTCGCCAAGGTCACGGCGGCGGCCGCTCGCGGGATTGGCTCCGGCGCCACGGCGTGTTATTACTGTCTGGTTTGATCGGAGCGGGGGGTGGTCTCCAATCAAACAGAGAAAAGGTCCTGCAGAAGGTAATTAAATCCTGTCAGAGGCAATTATCGGTTCCAGGGCCATGACTCTGGCACTGAATGCAGATGATCTGAAGCTCTATTCTTGTAGAAATTCAAGAGGGCTTCTGGCACGGATCAGTCAGACATAAAGGAAACAGCAGGCTTTTTGCAAACAATGCCGCGCTGTATTTTGAAGCTCTTTGCACATCTTTTTTTTCCTCCCCGTTCTCAGAGTTTGGTTACCACTGATCAAAAATATTTCCTTCTCCCCACATTCTCATTAATTTAATAGATAAGATTTACTTACGTATTGTACACGTAATGACAAGCTACATAAGAGAAGTCTCGTTCTGAAACACTGCCCACTTAAAATGTCTTTCATCAAGACAAAACCGCTTCAGACAATAGAAGCATATAAAATTATTGATGTTTTACTGGAAAAACCAAAAGCTGCAGAATTGGATTAGGTATCCAGAAGGGCAATGGCTCATCTCTAAATCATATGGATGCCAAAAGGGAATAAATAAATGACTGCTTCCTACCCCAGGATAATGATGCCAACACAAGTGTATCAGGAGTGGCCTGATGCTGAAAAAGACACGAATTTCACTGGTACAAACAATACACTGTTTACATTTAGTTCCACAATGCCCAAAGTATTATTTACTGTATTTTCCTTTCACTGTACTCTGATGTGACAAACCCATCTGACAAATGAAACCCCTGTTGTTGTTTTTTTTGTTGTTTTTTTTTTTTCAGGAGCTTAAAAAAAAACAAAATAAAAATTAAAAAATAATTCTCACAGTTCTTCTTTACCAAAAGCATGTTCCTGATTTTACACAAGACCTTTTTCCACTCAAGTCTGCATCAAGTTATTATTTCAGAGCCAGATTACAAGCTCAGCTGTGACACAGTAAATCAGGATTGACACCATTAAAGTACACGGAGCTACTTTAGCTCTTAGGGAGAGCAGAGGCAGGGCCCCACAGCCTGGGCTGAATCCCTGCCACAGCCAGGCACAGGGAAGGCAAAAGAGCTGGGCTGTGTGACAGGGGGTCCTGGGGTACACAGGATTTCTTCCAAATTTGCTCTAAACCAGGACACAGGGCTTGTGGGGAATCACTCTCAAAGTGCAACCGTAGCTCTTCCTGAGCAGGCTTTGCTCACTGGCAGCACACTCTGCTCCAAACTATTTACAACCATCTCAAATTATTATTGATTCGATCAAAAGCCACGTGTTTACTGAGCTCTTCCTTTCTGAGTTCTTCCTTTCTGAGTTCTGACTTGCTGAACTGCTGTTTAAATACAAATACTGCTGTTTAAAAACAAATATTGCTGTTTAAGCACAAATACTGCTGCTGCTGGAACGTTTCCCACACTGCTGGAGAGAACTCTGTGCCATTCCTGCAAGGGCCCTGGGGTTTTTGGGTTTTTGTGGAGTTGGGGTCCCTGGGTGTCCCTGCAGAGGCCATGCTCTTGCATGGCATCGTTTCATTCCACGGCAGTGCACACCTGGAGAGAGAGGGTTAGAGCTGCCCTTTCACATTTCCTCACGCAGATAAGGCACAGGGCTGAGTGAAAGAACTGAATTTAAGCTTTTCTTTAACATTTCAGTCCCCTCATAGTGTAGGAAGAGAGTGTGTGTGTGGTGGTCCTATAATGGTGGGTCCTCTGCTAAGGAGGATTATTTCCACTCACGAGCAAGCACAGCAGAGAGAAAGATTTTTCTGCCTCAGACCATGCCTGGAGGCAGATCCTTCTCCCATCCTGACCCACAGCTCACTCAGGGTCTGCTCCTGCATCACCATGGAGCCTCATGAGGGTCTCCCTTTGGCCAGCAAGCTCACATTAAAAAAACTTAAGAAAAAGAATCATAAAGGGAGAGACACTCCCATGAGTCTAACAGAGCTAAAGCTGGAATTCTGAGTCTTTATCAATCCATTTGGGGTGCCTTCAGCTGCAGAGAGGAGGGCAATTACAACTGTAGCAGCAAAGGAACATCTAAGTCCTTATAATTCCCTCATTCTTGAGTTTCAGTGCAAGATTACGCCCAGAAGCATTTCGGTTGGTGATAACCACCACAGCAGCTTCTGGAATTCCAGGCATTTGTCAAGGGGTGAGCCAAGCATGAACTTGGTTTACACGACTGTCAGCTGTCAGAGAATGACTCCTTCAGTCAGTGCCAGCTTGCAGCAGGCTCTAAGTGGTGACACGTTGCCTGTCACCAACCAGGCAGGCCATGCCCACACTGTGGTCACTCAGTATTCCCACACTGTCCCTGTGAACCCTCTTAGAAAAGGAAAATTTTCCTTCTGGCTAATGTCTGTGAAGGAAGATAATGCTGATCCTGATTTTGAGGAATAATTTTTGAACGTAAATGGTAAAAAAAAAAAAAAGACCAAATAAAGGTTTGGCTTTGCAGTGCCATGGCTGTGGTAACACAGACCCTCATCTGCCCCACTTCAGATCCTCAACCTTGTCAGCACAAACATGTGTGCACACTCCTAAACCACTTTATGCATCTGCATACTCCTAAACCATTTTATAAAGGCTTTGGAGAGTTAGAAAAAACCTTAACAAATTACTGATAGCTTATACAGAACTGAGCAAGATTATTGAGAGAACAAATCGAGTTACAGGAGCTGATTTTCACTGTCATTATCACACTCTGGAATTCTCCACAAAGGCACATCAAACCCAAAAGATGGAGCCAGTTCTGCAGCTGTCAAAGCTGACATCAGGATTCCATACATTCCCTCTGAAGTTGATACCATTCTGATTAATTGCTTGTGAAGCTGATATGATCCTGATTATGCAAATGCTTGGCTATATTAGGAGATAAGCACAATGCCTTAAATTTGTACCTGTATTTTAAAACATGCTCAATCATCATTTAACTCTTTTCATACACAAATCTGTGTGTGAGAGACAGAGGATATATTCCGGTTTAGGGCCAGTAATTAGGAGAAATATCATTAACTGTTGTCACACCAAAATATTTCATTATTGATTCACAGACACAGTGTGGGACAAGTTCTTATTTGTATAAAAGCAAATCTTAACAAATCTTAATCATCTAGGTAAACTAGATATTTTATTAATAATCTAGAAAGTGTTTTATTTCATGGGTGCTCTAAAATATTTCCATATCTACTCTTACACTTAATAGGAAATTTGAGCAAGAATGATAATAAAAAGCAGAAAGGTTAAATATCAACTTAATTACAAATAAATACCTCCTAAGCTTTTCCTTTTGCTTTTTGCAGTATTTGTTTATGTGCCATTAATATTAATACTCTTTAAAGCAGAGAACCAGAAAGGTCAACAAAATAGTTGATTGCACCAGCCATAAAGGGATAGATTCTCTTAGACAATCCACAGTTATCACATTACATACGTAAATTTCAAGGAGCCAATATCCAATTTTCTGTGGTTTCTTTCTTCCCACATGTGTCACACTTCAAATCCGTTTTGACATCTAAACAATGTTTCCTTTATTTCATTATAATTCCCTTATCTAGAGTCAAAGCTTCATGACAATTCTGTGCAAAGTAACATGAAAAGACTTTCTGGTAGATAGGTTCCTTGTTTTAAAGATTTCTTACAAAGATACACTGACAAACAATCCAGCTGCATAGGGTTTCACAGGCAATTCCTAACTCTTACCCCACTCACAAATCCCACTGGAGATCCCATTCTCCTGATAAATACTCAGCCTCCTAAAACATACCCCCAAAACACCCCAGGTTATTCCTCATACCACATTTCTGCATGGGTTTTTTTTTCCCCTTGAGGCTGAAGCATGTGTGTTAATTCCCTACCACCAGCATACACACTTTTCATTTTCTAAATGCAGTAAAAAAATATTAGTTGTCAGCTTTGTAATACATACTCACTTCTATTTTTTTTTTCAGTTTATGTATAAAAGTAACCTCATTCATAATCATATAAAAGCTCTAAAACATATGTCAGCACAGGGATGCAGCCACTGCTTGCTAATGCACAGCAGCAGAGTGAATTAATGCTTGCCCAGTGACTGCAGAAAAACTGAAGGCTTCCCAGCAGAAAGCTGCAGAAATGAATCAGGAACTCGTCCTGAGACCACTTTTATGCCAGGCTTGAGTCTCAGCCTGGCTCAGGAGGAGCCACAGAGCTGCCCAGCTGTGGCTCCCAAAGGGGATGCCCCACCTTGCGCTGACTGCTGAAGCTCAAGAGCCCTCCATTCCTTGCCCTCCACGTCCCACATCCTCTCCTGCAGTGCCAGAGGTGTCAGGAGATTTGCAGGCTACAAGCCCATCCCCTGAGGAGGATGAGGGAATTCAGAGCTGCTCTTCAGGGCTCTGAGGAAGGCTGGAGCTGGCCAGACACTCTGACCCACATCAGCAAAACTGCAAGGGGCAGAAGGCAGATGTGGAAGCAACAGACCAGAAAGGTCATAACCAGTAAGGAAGAGCTCAAGAAAACAGTCATAGGAGCTTGAAAAATCTCAGCTGGTGTGTCCCCTGGCTTTGTGCCACGGTTGAAATGACATTGTTGTTGTTCCCTCAGTGCCATGCCATCGTGTTCAAAATGCAGTCTGAGACAGGTGGAGAGCCCATCTAATGAATCCCAAGCACAGGGCAGGAAGGAACCTCCTAAATCAAAATTAACTGCCGGCTATCACAAGCCACATCATCATCCAATCTGGCTTATAAATTAATCATATTTCATTTTAATAGCACCTTGGCATCTTTCTCCCTTTTCTATCATCAAACAGCATTTTTGGCATCTCCCTTCTCCAAGGATAGAGATCTCCTCAGAGATTTCCAGCCCAAATATCTGCATCTGTGACCAGGTGACACACAACTTGCCCTTGTGCCAATATTTCCCCTTCTCTTAAGCAGGGAAGGGGTTTTGTTTTGCCTGGTGTTCACTTCTTTAACTGGCAGAGAGCTCACCTGCTGTCCTACAGCTTCTCTTGGCTGGGCTGAGCTCAGCCAGCATTCTGAGTCTCCCCTCAGCAGAGAGGTTCTCCAGCCCATCAGTGATCCCTGCAGCCTTTTCCTACACCTCTTTCACTGGAATCACGCTGCTGGAGCAGGGGCAGCATGCAGTAACTCAGCTGACATGCAGCGCTGTCACCCACATGGCCTTGGCACTTTGCTGTGCCTTTTGGAAATAATTCTGCAGCTGCACCCAGCTCCTGCTTTCCTTCAGCAGCCACATCACAGCAGAGCTTCCCCTCGTCCTGGCATCCTTCTTTTTGTTTTGTTCAACTGATCAGCCCAGATCTTGCAGAAGAAATCCTCATGACTAATTTTAAAAGCACAGCATCGTGCTTTGTGGCATTAAGTGACTTCCCATTTCCATTACCCTCAATCAAGTTTGTTCTTTATGAAGTCAATCTCTTAATAACAATGACTTCATAATTTAATTGTGCTATATCTGCCTTTTTTTTTTCCAGTGTTGTTATAGCAGTGATTCATGAGTGGCATTTAAAGAAATTTCCAATCAAAATTTCTACTTTTAGAACATTACAGAATTCTTCAGCTACTTTACATGATTTCTCTTATTTGCCTCTATTCCTTCCTTTACTGAAGCTAGGTATAAATAATAGTAAAAAAAATCCTTTACATGAATAATCTAATTCATCAGAGAGATGTGGCATAATTTATTTTTGGTAAATTCAGTGTGTGCTATCCAACTTTAAATCAATCTCCAGAAGTTTTGGCTTATTCTAAATATCTTCCTTACCTCCTGATTACTAAATCTTGAAAAACAGATTTCCCTAGGCAAATCTTCACCTCCATGCATTGCACTTCTTACACAAAACTTTTAATTTTGGCACCATATACAATTTTACTGGTCTGTAAAAGATAAAAGGGAACTACAGGAACCACAGTTTCACATTCCCCTTTTTTAAAGATTTATTCAGGTTTTTCTTTTCCCTTCTTTCTCCCTGCCAACTTTTTATATCATACTTTCCAAGTTTTCCTTTCATTTTGGCTTTACTCAGATTATATTTTCATACTTTCTATTCTCAATAAGAAATGTGTTCCTTCCTTGACACCCCCCCACCAATCACCCAACTCCAACTGGTTTGGCCAAAACTAGATTATCCTTGATCTCTATCTCATCTAAATTAAACACAAGTCCCATTTCTTTCAACCAACTCGTTTTCTTTAAAAATATAAGAAAAGGAACTATTTACCATTGATTGACACTGATTTTTTTTCTCTTGACTTTGGCACTTGTCACATCACACTTACCAGACAATTTTCCTACCCACACCAAAACTGTTCCTCTGTTCATTGGCTTCTTTCCTAAATTCTAGTGGCTTTTTATCCTTCATAATCCTTCAGGTGATTGCCCAGACTAACACCACAAAACTAGGCCTCAAAACCTCCCTTACAAGTTTATACCCTCTGGCTCAAGATGCAAATTTCAAACATTTTTTAGACCAAAAGTAGAGAGGTTTCTGAGTTTTACAGTCCAAGTGACTCCAATGAATAGCTTTTGACTTTGATGTCTTTAAATCATTTCTTCAAAACCAGTCTGAGATATATTTCTCTTTAATTTGAAATTAATCAAAGGATGAACCAAGGAAGAGTTTCCTCTGTGAGCAGCTCCTTATTATTATACTCACCAGAGCATAGGACTGCCTTTTATTCCTTCTGTAGCAACTTGCTAAAGAAAACCAGCATTCTCACACTGAATTAAAATTGGGCCCTACCATCAATTTCTCCATTTTCCCCCCATTTTTCTGTGGAACATTAAATCTCTGCACCACCACCCAATTCTCACAGTGCTCTGTCAGACCATGTAACAGGTTTATTTCCTGCCAACCAACTCTCAGCTTGGTGGTACACAGCTCACTGCTGATACTCTTCTGGGGGAAATTGTAAAAATAAGAAGATTTTTAGAAAGCTGGGGAATCAGGCCTTAGAGACAGAAAGAGCAAAGAGCTAGCTGCAAAGTCTGAAAGCAGAAAAAGTTACAATGGCACAGCAAGCAAGGACATGGAACAATAGCTTGAGTTTTAGGCTTGACTTAGAGCTTAAGACCACAGGAAAATATTCTTAGCAAGATAGTAGAAGGTTTTAAGCTTAATAATGGAGTACAGTGTGTAATAATAATAGAATAATGGTAATAATATAATAATGGTATTGGCAATGATAACATAATAATGGTATTGGTAATAATAATATAATAATGGTAATGGTAATAATGGTGTATTGTATTGTTAATAGAAGGCAGACAGGGCAGCACTGTGTGCAGCACGTGCATGTGTGCTTTTAGTGACTGGCTGGAACAAATGTCTGTAAGCTTCAGCAGTGAGCGACTGGCTAGAAAGTTGTTAAAATGCTCTGTAACAGAGAAACCTTTGGCTGCTGCTGGCTGTATGTGAGCTTTGCCATCTTTCTGCTGTCTCAGCCATGTGATGAGGCTGATGCTGCAATGAAGCTCAAGGATTGTACCCCAGCAGTCCCATCCTGCTGCTGACAAAAACCCTCCAAACACACTCCTCCATCATTGTTGAACTAACAGTGAGGCATTTGCGTTCCAAACCCCTTGTTTTAGCCACTCTGTCATTTTGTGTCACTTCACAGGCTGATGAGCACACAGAGTCCCCTCTCACCTTAATTTCAACACTTCCTACAGCTCACACCCATCTAGAGCCGAGTTCCAGAGCCCATGCTGCCTGCCCACCCTGCTGCCCCCAGACTGCAGCGCCTGGTGCTCAGTCCATGCCAGCTATGTCCATGACCCTTCTCAAGTTCCTCATGTCATCTGCCAGCTCTCTAATTGAATTAGACATTTTTCTCAATTAATTACCTTGCCCCACACCTGATAATTGTTGCCACCTCCCCTATGCCTCCCCTGATTAATGCTCTTAACAAGTGCCACAAGGCTACACTGAGCTAGGGGAGCTGTCATAAATTCTTCTGAAGTTTCATTTTCCTTTAATGATAGATTAGTACACTTCTCATCTCCTTAGTTTCCATTTAAGGGCAATATTATTTCACACAGTCATCAATAGTTCTTGATATGTATATTAGTACACTCAGGTGAGCTGCCACAGTTGTCATAGAGATTTTCTTCACATAATTTCCCTTTTATTAAAAGAACTTCTGTAATTGTCACTCTTCTGCTTGAAAAGGCAGCAGATGCTATGGCTGGTAATGATTAGCTCAGAGTCTGAGCAGTGACATCAATGCAGCCAATCCCCACTCACAGCAATGGGATCAAGATTTAATTCCTGACAGAGCTGCAGTGAAGCATTGGGATCTGCTGCCAGGTTTGGTGTGAGTTTAACTGTCAGCTGGTGGACCCTGATAATTGCATAATTAAGGCCACCTTTAAAAATTCTCTTGATAATTAACAACTTAAACAAAAGTCCTGAGTAGTATTTCTTATATGGGAGAGATCTGAGAACAAACTGGATCAAAGAATAGAGTACAGAAAAAAACCCCAACATTTTTGTTATGGACCTTCCCCAACGCAGACTTTAGAAAAGAACAGAATTGTTGAGCAACTTACACCTGTTCCCTATTTGACAATAGTTTATTACAACATGATAGAAATATTTCATTTTGAAGCACATGTTTCTTCTTGGGAAGTAAAAGAAGTATAGTTCTAGCAAAGGTTAAGGTTTAGGGTTTTTGAAGAAGTCTATTTCTGTGATGTTTCATGACCCTTTTACCTTGAAGGACCCCATCAAATGACTCAGGCTGCCAAGAGTATGTTAGAAAGTGAGTAAGAATGTTAGATTCTTCTACAAAAATATAAAGGTAAAGAAAAAAGTTAATTGCAGGCTGCGTGCCTTTCAGAAAGCTGTTTTATCTCTGGATTAAGACAAGTCTGATACTTTGGGATTAGTGCTTCTGGAGATGAGCAAAGTTGTTCAAAGGAAGTCTCATTAGAAGGACATAGTCCTCTTGCCACTGAACATCTCAAACAAAATAATATAATTGAAACCATCCAGCTTTAAGAGAGAAAATTCTGCAGTATTTACAGCTCTGCTGTGTGACAGCTGTTCATCCTCAGCAACAAAACCTGCACACAGCAAAGTGATGGGAAGGACATAGTCAGCATCCTGCTTTGTTCCCTTCTGATACCTCTCTATTTCTGCCTGACCCAAGCAGATATTAAAAAGAAGCTGGCAAAAATTAAGATAGTATTTGAGAAGCAATTAAAATGAGAATTAAATTGAGGGCAATTAAATATCTGTTGATTACTATATACACTTTCAAAATCATACAGATGTCATCTCACCCATTGGTGATATTTACTTAGAAGTTAAATTGTTTTATAAACAACTGACTGAAACTGCAGAGAGAAGTGGGAAAGGACTTGCCCAAAAATGAAATTACAGTAATACAGAAAGAATATACCTCTGGACAGCTTTATACCTTATCCATATTGCAAAAACCTGAGTGTGAAACTGCCCCCTTTGCAGTACAACGGCAAATACACTCAATCCTGACCCTCAGCAGAGCTAGAGCACTGCACATGTAAATGCAGGTAGGAGCAGAAACCAGCTGGCAGCAGTGGGGGAAAAAAAAAATTAAAAAACCAAAGCATCTGAAATGAATGTAAAATCCTGGTAATACTGACTCAGCGTTGTCCTACATGGAGACGTAGCCCACCTGCAAGCAGCTGCAAGCCTTCCTGCCTATTTTATATTTATTTTATAGACATATTTAGACCTATTGTATGTTTAATGTCTTGTCTCACATCAGCTGCACAGCACCAAGGTGCCTTGGAGTGAAGCTGCCACTGCAAATGAAATATGCTGAAGAAATAAAGTTGCTGCTTCCCAAAAACATTCTGTTAAATGCTTTGCTGCTCTCTCCCTTCCCAGGGAGAAATAAGGGATTATTTTTCCATCAGGAAGAGGCAGGTTGTGAAATGCATTCCTAAAATTCATCCTGTTGGGCTAAAGAGCCAGACTGCTTACACTACCATGTTTAGCACATACTGCAGGCTTTGTTATATCTCAGAATGATAATTATTATTATAAATAATAATCTGATAACAATAATATCAGATAATAGATAATGATAGATAATGGATAATAACTAATTGCTGTGGTCTGGTCATCAGTGCCTACCACTGTCACTTCCAAGGTACTGACAGATTTTCTGACCATGCTGCTCCAGTGTAGCAGCATTGCACTGCAGACACCAAAGTTTGTAAATTTATACTTGCTTGTAAGTGATGGTCACAGGTGGGAAGGAATTGGCTGTCTCACTTTCCCCTCTGAGAATCCCAAATCTGAGCAAAAAACTGCATCCCAGAGAAATGTCACACCTATCTTCAGCTTCTGTACTCTAGGGCCCCTTTACTTAAGGATATAAACATTCTCCCTCTCAACAGAAAAACTGTAAATGTCTGAGAAAATACTTAGTGCATATGTAAAAAATGAACTAAAAAGCACTGCTCAAAATAAAAGCCTTTTCAAATTATTTCAACCAAATAATATCAACATTGGCCATATTTGCAAACAAAAATCTGAGCACAAAGAAACCCAAACTGATTGAGGACAGTCAGCTTTTTTATTGAACATCCACTGTTGTCACCATGTTTGCTATTATTCTTCATCTGAGAATTGTTTGAAAGTTAAAGAAGCTTGACCCCAAGAAAATTACTATGATTTATACAAGGATAGCTTTTCACTGACAAATTTTTAAGGAAAATAGATTTTTTTTTCATGTTTATACATATTGCAAGAATGATAGAGCAGGACTTAGAAGACTTTTGCAGCAGTCTTAATTTCTACTTTTCATTTAGAAGAATACCTGCTCTGGGCAGAAAAATGCAGTGCAAACATTCCATCCCTGGGGGCGGTGGGAAAAGCATCACAAAACTTTCAGGTGAGAAAAGAGGAAATTCCATTCAAAACATGCTTGGAGGCTCCCTGAGTGTGCTTTCCACATGCGATTTTGCCTTAGCTCTACAGTATTGTACCAAGTGCCATTGGTTATGCTACTCCCTGCAAGGAACCAAAACATGAAAGAACTCGAGATAAATCAGAGTGTTTTGGGTTGGCCATGCTGGAGCAGATTTCCTGGCAGGATTTGTGACCCCTTGGGGGACTTCTGTGGGTGCAGGCTGTTCCTGAAGGGATGCAGCCTGTGGGAGAGTGACCCACACTGCAGCAGTTTCTGCAGAACTGTTGCCCACAGAAAGGACTCACACTGGAGAAGTTCATGGAGAGCTGTCTGCCATGGGAGGAATCTCAGGCTGCAGCAAGGGAAGGAGCCTCTTCTGGGCAGAGGGAGGAACAATGTGTGATGAGCTAACTTGGCCCCCATTCCCTGACTCCTTGCTCTGCTGGGGAAGGGGGACCATCCCCATAAAGGACCCTAAAGATCATCCAGTTCCAATTGCATGAGCAGCGTCACCTTGCACAGCGCCAGCTTCCTCAGAGCCCCATCCAGCCTGGCCTGGAACACTTCCAGGGATCCAGGGGCAGCCACAGCTTCTCTGGGCAGCCTGTGCCAGGGCATCACCACCACCACCACAGTAAAGAATTTCTCCCCAGTATCTAATCTAACCCTACCTTCTGTGGTTTGGAGCCACTCCCCCTTGTCCTGCCACTCCATGCCCTTGTCCAAGTGCCTCTCCAGCTCTCCTGTAACCCCTTCAGGCACTGAAAGCAGGAGGATGACCCTGGAGCCTTCTCTTCCCCAGGCTGAACAACCCCAACTCTCTCAGCCTGTCCCTGCAGGAGAGGTGCTCCAGCCAAGCTGTAGAGTCACAATTACATATTCACCCCTTGGGATATTATATACTCATAATTTTTTTAAAAAGCTGCATTCAAAGAGAAGTTGTGAGCTCATATTACAAGTTCCCAGCTGAAGTAAATTTTTTACTGATGAGTTACCAGCCTATGAACTGGTGGTTTATAACAGAAAGACAGGCTGACATTTAAATAGAGTGGCACTAGAATAATGGCTTTACATTAGTATTTTATGGGAGGCTGAATAACCACAGGGTTAACATACTGTATTTCTGGCAATAAAAAACCCTTTGAAAACAAAAGGTCATTTTATTTGATAATGTAAATGAATTAGATCTGTATTGTATGGCCAAGAGAGTAAAGGAAAGATTAATTCTTAGAGAAGAAGTCAGTCAATATATCAGGATGGCTAGGATTGGTTTGGTTTTAATTCCTTAAGCATGCTGTAAAGCCTGCAGTTCATAACCCACAGCCATATATTGCTGTACACCAGGGGCTTTAGCACAGGCCCTGGACTTGAGGCTGATCTGATAAAAATCTGAAACTTGCAGCAGGCCATTATGTGGGCAAACGATTCATTTTCTATTCACCTCCTTGTCGTGTCAGTGCAGGGGTCATCTAAAGAGGGGGCCCAATTAATCAAACTGTCAGAGCCCATGAGGAGGAGCATGTTAATGGGACTTTTATTTCACCCAGGAAAGCAGGGCTCTGACAGGAACCAGAAAATATGGCCTTGATGTTGCTGTTTATTAGCAGCACTGAGATCAGCGCTAATAGGTGCCAGGGAGGCTGTGTTTGATACAGCACTGGGTGTCAGAACCTGCAGCAGGCACAGATCAGGCACACGAGGGGCAGGAGTCAGCACAGAGCGTGGGGTGGCAGCCACTGAGCACAGGTGGGGCTGGGTGTGAGCACAGGGCTGAGCCTGCAGGGACACATGCTCGTTTCTTCAAGAGCACATTCAAAACAAACAAACAAACAAACAAAAACAACCAGAAAAGAGAAAACAAAAACAAACCAACAAAAACCCAACAAAAAAAAAACAAAACAAAACAAAACAAAAAACCCAAAAGCAAACAAAAGAAAACTAAACAAAAAACGCACAAAAACCCAAAATCAACAACAACAACAACAAAAAACTAACAAAAAAACCCCAGAAACAAACAAACAAAAAACCAAAAAACCCAGAAAAAACCCAAACAAAAAAACACCAAAAAATCAAAAACAAACAAAAAAAAACCCCAAAAAACAAAAAACCCCAAAACCCCCCAAACAAACAAAAACAACAAAACCCAAAAACAAACACAAAAAAAAAACCCCAAAAAACAAAAAACCAAACAAAAACCACAAAACCCCCAAAAACAACAACAAAAAAGAACCAAACAAAAAACCAATAACCCCCCCCAAAAAAAGCAAAAACCAACCAACCAAAAAAACCAAAAACCCTGAAAAACAAACAAACAAAGAAAAACAAAAAACAAACAAACAAACAAAAAAAACACACACACACAAAAAAAACCAAAAAAAAACCCAAAACCACCCCCAAAAAGCCACCCCTCACCATTAAAATACCAAAAGCCAGCAGCTTTTTTCCTGCACTTGGAGGTGAGCCTTTGCAATATTCAATGCCTGCCTGGCTCCCCTGCCAGGCACACACAGTGGCTCAGAAAAAAACCTAATTTGGTGCAGGAGTGCTGAACTTAAAGGATTGCCCTGGTGGGAGACCAGCACAGCTCTGATGCCCTCTGAGAGCTGCCAGGACTGGAAATGTTCCCAGGCCAGCACCAGAGCTGGGCTTAGCTGAGCCAGAGCCAGGCAGGATGCACCAGGTGGAGCAGTCAGGGCTGTGCCACATCAAGCACCCAAAGAAACCACAAACCAGGCTGCTAAATAATGCTGAAGTCAACACAGAGGAACACTTCATTTCTTGCCCAAAGCCTTTCTCCAAAATTGATGTTCTTAACACAAATTGCCCCCCTCCCAGAGTAAAGAAGAAAATCAGGATATCTAGAAGGAAGTGAGTGGGAGATATAAGAGATGCTCAGTTTTTGAAGGGCACTGGACCCATTTTAGCAGCAGCCAAGGCATTTGCTGTGTGGGTGATAGATGTAAAATTTTAAATTAATTATTTTAATAATGCTCCCCTCCATGATTTCTCAGACTGCAATGTATTTTATACTGCAGGCCATGGTAGGCTTTATAATTAACTACTTTTTGAAGCCATTTTAATTATTCCCCACCCCCCAACACCATTATTTCCAAATGAATAGAGAGCTACCATTAAACAGCCTGCTAAATAGAGAGCTGCAGGAATCTGCTCTCATAGGATGAAGCACTTGCAATCACTACCCCAGCAATGCCCCCAAAAAGGTTTAAGCAGCTGAAAGGAAATATGTTGTCAAAGGGAAACCTCAGGCACTAACAGGGCATGCAAGTCCCCAGCTGAGTCAAAATTTTTCTTGGTGGAAAAGGAAAGCTACTGTGGTTTTGGCTGCTCAAAATGTCCTCATCCTGAATTATCTTTTTCTTTTCTCCATTGTCTGTGTCTTCCTCTTGAAGGCAGCAGTACTAGAGCTGGAATGAGGTGATTCAGGACCAAGTTCTCTCTGACTAGGGTGACTCAGGAGCCTGGAGTGGCCCTGCCTTCCCTCTGGAAGCAGCTGCCCCTGGGGGAAATGGAAAGACAGAAACTTCCACAGATACTGGAGGGTTTGATTTGCAGCCTTGGGTTGATGTAAAAATGAAAGTACACAGACATGAAGCAGAAAAACCCTAAGCTTATGTTTCTGTAGTTGTAAGAAGATGCCTTGGGTAGGTGAGGAGCTGCATTGGGTGAGGTTGTGAAGGGTTTATAGTGCAGTAATGTAACTGTACAAGAGCTCAGATGTTACAATAGAAGCACATGTGCGTGTACATGTGATAGCAGCCCACTGATAAAAGTATCCACAGTGCAGCAGAAGGAAGTAAAGGTGATAGGTCAGAAAAACTATAAAATAAAAATAAACTTTGTGGCAGATTTCCATTGGGTTAGAAAGTTCTGTATTGCCTTATAATGAATAAACTTGGGACTACTTTGAGCTGTGGCCGAGTTCGTGCTCCTCTAAAATCTCACAGCTTCCGAGGCTGATGTTTATCTGAGCAATAAACGGTTTTTAGCCCAAAAATAGTCCCATCCCTTCAAATAAGGCATCAATAAGAATACTTATCAATTACAATTGAAAAGTTAAACTTGGAACATAGAGCTGAAAGAATTGAGACTTCCATTTGGAAATGGAGTTCACTTTTTCTGTTTTAATGCACACACAAATGTGTGTATAGATTTGTGCATGGTATGCTCTTATTAAAAACCACAAAGAAATGGCTTCCATTCCACTTTCATAGTTTCCAGTTCTGAAATAGATTGGAAGATTGTAAACTTGAATTTTCACTTTATCTATATAGTTATTTCTGAAGAATAAACTTTCTGTGTGATCTGTGTGCCTGTTTTGGGTTGTGTATTTCACCTATTACAGAAAATTGTCCCTTAAACAAGTTTTATTTTAAATGAATTTGTTCTATAGGAAGGAATTTAAACAGACAGTCATGCTCTGGATCAGGCATATTTAAAGGACTGAAGTGTTTAAATTTTCTTCTGAACCAAAAAGTACATTTTAAAAATCTAGATTTTTGGTGTTCTTGTTCTATGTGCTCATTGATATAGAAAATAATCTGGATCTTTTCTGAATACATTAGGCTCTGTCTAGCAGTAGATGGATTACTTTTTTCTTCTTCCTGGATGCTATAATCTGAAGGGAAAATAGAGATGTAGGAAAAAAAAATGGAATTGCTTAGAATGAATACTTGTTTTCCCTCTCTTAAAATAATCCTTTTATTGAGTCAAATGCTAAAGGTCACAGAGCTCTCAGTATGTGGATGGTCGTGGCAATAATACAGCCATATTTTACTCTAGTGCTTGCATGAAGCACTTCTCAAGTATAACATAGTTTGATATGCTGGTTTTAACAGTTCTGTATTCCCTCTGGAGATATTCCTTTGGGTCCTTTGCTCTGGGCTGCACAAGGTCCTGGCTCAGGGTGCCACAATATCCTAGGGCTGAGCACATCTTGTTCTTCAGTTCTGAGACACAGCAGGTTCTGAGATGTGCTGGTCTAAGGCGTGGCTATGCCTGTCATTTGGGAAGTGATGCAACATAAAATCACAGGGTGCACACAACTGAAATGAAGTTCCCATTTTGGCATGTTTGAAAAGGAAAAAAAAAAAAAAAAAAAAAAAAATTAAAAAAAAAGGTGCAAAGCATGACCACTGCATTTATGAAAGGCATTGCTGTGCACAGCAGTAATCCTTATCTATAAAACATCTAAAGGTGTCTGCAGTTATATTTGAATAGAAAATATTAAATAAATTATATTATGTTATGTTATACTATGTTATACTATGTTACGTTAACTATGTTATATATGTTATGTTAATGTTATGTTATGTTGTGTTATGTTATGTTATGTTATGTTATGTTATGTGTCTTTTTGTCTATGTTTCACCACTGCTTGGTTTCTGTTGCTCTTCTTCATTTTTGCAGTAGTTTTTCCCCTATGGTGTTTTACTAAGAATTTCACTGGGGAAATTTTTAAACTTTGCAGTAGTAGTAGTAGTAGTAATAATAATAATGATAATAATGACAATAACCACCTACTGTTATATATATATTCTAATATATATATTACAATATAGTATAATAACATATGGTAATATATAATAAATTATGTATTATATTACATTACATTGCATTATATTGTATTACATTGTATTATATCATACTATATTCTGTCATACTATATTATACTATATTATACTATATTCTGTTATAAATATTCAAATATATTATTTGAAGTTCAGTGCTCAGGCAGAGAAAGCTTCGAATTTGTGTTGGCCTTGCATTGCTTCAGTCATTCTGCTTAAATCACCATGATGTAGTTTTTCATATGAAAAGGAAATAGTTGCTCTGAGCCTAAACTATGAGGTACAGAAGTTAAAATTTGCAAAATAGCTTCTATATTTAAGGAATGTTAGGCTCATGTAACTGACATACTTTAGAATATCTATCTTACAAACAAGAAGTCTCTTTTCACTCAGTAATTTTTTATACACTAGTACAGAACTTTGTAAGTGAACCAAGTATTAAGAATATCTTAATGCCAACTTTTGCTTTCAATAGCAACATCTATGGCATTTTCAAACTCATCCTTACTTTCTTTTAAGCCAAAAAGTCTTGGAGAAATTCTAGGAGTTCTCAGACAGCATCTTTGTCCAGGAAAGACTCACCCAGAGGCTCCAGAGAGCCAAGGAGTGAATGCTGCTGGTCCTGCAGCACTCAGAGCAGTTTAGTAGCTTGTGTTTGGCTGGCTCACATGTGACCTAAGAACATCTGATAGGAATATGTGATAAGAATATCTTCTTTGTGGTTAGAGAACATCATTGGAGCAACACTGAAGACAAAAGGAATGCAGTGTCAAGACTGCAGGGTGAAATTGAGTATGGAAAGTGGGGATGGCTGAGATGTTTGCCTTGACAGTGCTTCTCTAGATCTAAATTAAAAGGTAGATGCAGCCAAATGATTACTGAGAATTAATTGTTTAATTTGCATCCTTAACTTGCATATATTTTTGCAGGTACACGAAGGTGACAAATGCACAGGGGAAGTACTTCTCTATTAACAGAAAAGAACAGGGGAATTATTCTGAGAATCAATCCAGAGCTATTATGGAAAGACTAAGTAAGTGATGACTTTAAATTCAAGTATTATCTTGTTCAGCATTAAGTGATTTTAGGTTTGCACTCAGAAAAAACAGGTTTTTACAGGTTTGGTTATTGACCCTTAGGATTCCCACAGGGCTGTCCCACATCAGAGGCACGGTGATGTCCCTTGTGCCAGGTAGAGCTGTGCTCAGACATCTGAGACCCAGCCACTGCTCTGCTGTGCAGGAAAATCCTCTGATGAGCAGGAGATTCCTCCCAGGAGCCAGAACCACCCCCTGGCACAAGTTTGCCCTGGCATTTCTCCTCTGTAGGTCATCAAGGACCATGATGGGCTTAGCCCCTCTCAACGTGCCTCTGAGTCAGAGAGCAGCTGATTTATCTCCCGCCAGGTTATCTCAGCTCATTCCTGACATAGCCAGCATATTTTGTGGTGAAAAAAAAATCTCTATTCCATCCCTCGTCTGACCAGATGGTCATATAACATCACTTTCTTAATTAATTGAAATTTTGTATCCAGAAATGAATGTGTTCAGTTTTGAAAAATTGTAATTTTGAAAAATTTGAAAAATTTGAAAAATTACAATTTTGAAAAATTTGAAAAATTTCCCTTTTTTTGTGCTTCTTCATGCAACAGCTTTTACAAAAGTGACAAATTATTTACACATTCATGATAGCCATAGTGCTTTCTTCTTGTGGTTGCTCTGATAGCACTTCTACTCTGTAGCCAATTCTCGTGCAGAGACATCTGTAAACTACAGAGTTAGTCAGATTTTGGCAAAATTGGTCAGACTGCAGCTTCTGTGTAAATTTTCTTACTTTCTGTAAGTAGATGTCTTTCCTTAGTCATTGTTAGATCAGTAAAATCAGGCTCTAGGGAAGCCTGGTAGAATCTACTCCAGTCTGATCTATGCTCAGGTATGAATGCTGGGAAAATAGAATTAATAGATATGTTAAAAGAATTAAAATTTGGATCAAACTGCTCTTGAAGCACCATAATTCATAAGAGCTAGCTAGTGATCATTCTAGGTATAGGTTAAAGATCCAGCTTCAAAAGCAGTTGATAGATCTCTCTCCATTCCTGGAGCTCTTTGCTTAAAATCTCTTTAAGCTCATGACAAATTTCACTTTTCTTTCTGGGAGTGCTTTTCATTTTGGGCAAATCACAAAATTTTGTCCAAAATTAATTTTTAAATTGCATTCAGGGCTATATCTGTGTTTGAGTATAACTAGTTATGAATGTCAGTTTTGTCAGTAGTTCTGTTTCATGCTTCTTCAGAATCAGGTGTTTGTAGGAATATTTATTTTAGCCAGGTCAAAATATTAAATGGTTGTCTAACAAAGCCCAGGTGAACTGAGAAGTGATAAATGAGACCTCTTAAGTCAATTATAATAAACAGCATCCACTAAATGAGATCTGCTGGGAGGGGTAAAATAATCCAACAAATACTTTTAGATATTTGAAACCAGCTTCTTGCTGAACTCAACAAGAATATGTGATAATATCAGAAAGAAACTGTAGCTATACTTTTAAAATACTCTGTGATGTCTTGGGCTCTTCATCCCTCCACCAGTGAGGTTCTTTGTTTCATTCTACTTGTCTCTTTGTTTTGGTTTATGGAAAAACACTTTCCCCAGTCCAGGGTCCCTTTGTTACAGTACTTTTGTAGAGTGGCTGATTTTCAAAATTACAGTATTTTCAAAATTGTTTTGCTAAGCAATTGTTACATGCCTGACTTCTGGAGCTTAATGTGGTTTCTCTAAATTGAGATTAACCCCTGAGAGCTCCACCATTAGTGTCACATTTATGTCCACACTTGCCCAACCTAGTGGCACTGTGCAATGGCTGAGAGAATTGGGATTGTCCAGCCTGGAAAAAAGGCTCTGGGGGTGGGTGAGCTTCCAGGAATTGTACTGTGAGAATGAACATCTGCCAGATTCCATCTCAGGTTGTGTCTTTTTGTCAGTGTTTCACCACTGCTTGGTTGCTGTTGCTCTTCTTCATTTTTGCAGTAGTTTCCCCTATGGTGTTTTACTAAGAATTTCACTGGTGAAATTTTTAAACTTTGCCACTATCTAAATAGATAGATAAATAGATAGATAATGATAATAATAATGACAATTAAAATAAATAATATAGTATGGCATAGTATAATATATAATAATATTTTATATAATACGCTATATTATAACATAGTGTAATTATATATAGTAATTTATAATAAAATATAATATACTATAATTATATAATAATATATTGTATTATGTTATGTTCTATTGATCATATTATATTATATTTATTCTATTAATAATATCAATTCTGCTCTATCAATACTGTAAAGAGTGGAAGTCCTTACAGTCAAATTCCTGCAGGCCATTCGTATCAGGCTTGTTTCAAGTAGATCTGCTCAAAATCATGTTGCATGATGCACAACATTGTGTGCTGGATTGTTGCCACTATTGATTGCCAGCAGTATCTGGGTTTGCTTGGGCTGGGGATGGAGATGTGAAGGGTCTGCAAACTCAGACAAACCTGTTTCACACTCCACAGAAACCCAGAGCTTCCAAATGCTTCTCATATCTCAGACGGCAAAATCACTTGGAGGTTATCAAATCCTAGATGGCTCTTTTTGGACAGAGAGCAGGACAACCACGCGGCATGTCCATGGTGTGAACTGTGAAGGTGTGTTTAGGAGTAGAGATACCCTTCATATAAACAATTCAGATGCTTTAAGGGGCTCTTCATCATCCTCAGATGCTCAATTCAGAGCCCACAAAGGTGGCTGTGCTCAGAACTTTGCCCAGAGATTCCTAAATAAACCCCAATGTCTACTAGAAGTACAATCCTGCCCTTGGAAAGATACCTTTACAAATACCTGTGCCTTCACAGCTTTTGGGTATTAAAGAATCCATCACATTAGTACACACTCATTTCAGAAAAAACAAACTTGCTGCTTTGCTTTTCCAATTACGCCTGATTTGTTCTACTTTTATCTGCTAGATTAAACATTCCTTTTTATGGGGAGTCAGTGCTGCATTCAGAGTCAGTGCAGCCCGTGCCTTTGTAGGTGAATGATCCCACATTTTACAGGAGGAGTCTCTGGGGACAGACCGCTTGTTTCTCTTGCTGGAACAACAGGGATTGCTACCTCTCAGCCCTTCTGTTCCTAGGATCTGTGACTTTATTAAGGTTCAAAGGAAAGATTATTTATTTATTTTCTCCACACATAAAAGACACATAAAACAAGTTGTAAAAATAAAGCAGGACCTCTATGATCTTATTTACACTTTGATCTTTTCTTGATGGTTTCTTGAAGTTCATGTCAGCTCCTTTACTATTCTGTGTGTAACACGCACCATCTTCCCCTGCACGTTTCCTTGCTGGTGTGTTTGCCTTTATCAACACACCCTTGATTCCCCCTCATCCTTTGCTCCAACTCTTCTTGCTTTTGGTAGCATTTTAATGCTTGCCATCTTCCCTCACTGTGGAAAAAGTCAGCTTTGTCTAGCAAAGAGAGAAGGAGGCATTTGGCAATCCCATACCCCCTCCCACTGGGGAGTTGCTTCTCCTCTCCTTTTAGTTCTCCCTTCTCTCCACCTGTTTTCCATCCCCTTGTTCAGAGTACAGTAATAAATTGGACATGCTTCTGGAGGTTTCAGTGGCCTGCTTGGCATCCAGGCCCTCCTCAGCTCAGCTCTCAGCTCCAGTTCAAAGTAGGTGAGGGTTGGAGCCCTCTGCCCATAAATGCTGCCTGATAAAGCTTCTTCCCACTCTGTGGTTCCAAACTTCCAGAGAGGTTGGCTTGTTGGAATCTGAAATGCAGGGAACTCGCAGAACTTTGGGCCTGTAAGCCAAAGCTTAGAATGAAACACAGGATTTGATCTGAGACCTTGGAAAAGGCTTCCAAACCTTAGAATTAAACCCAGGATTTTACCTGAGACCTTGGAAAAGGCATCCAAACTCAGGTGCCAGAAGCGAGAATGTGAATTTACAGTTTAAAGCAGAGACACGTTAGGCTAAATAAAGTTCCGAGTTTTAGAGTTTAAGATATAGAAAAATACAAATAAAAGTAGTTACAAAGGTAAACAAGGAGTTCAGAATGCAGCACTGTAGGTCTGTGTGCCATAGCATGGTTGGCTAAGAAAGCTCACACTGTAACACGGGTCCATAAGATGAAATATTGAAGGATTGGGTCAAAACCATAAATATCCTTGTGGGCAGTGTTTTATTGGGCAATAACTCCTTAAAAGGTCGTGTAACTGAGGGCCTTGTGACCTTCTGAGCCATGCAGTGAAGCTGTGAGCTGAGCTCACCCTTCCTGCCTATGTAGAAGGTAAGAAAAATAAATCCCATCATCAAAACCAACTCAGAGATCCCATCTCTAACTCATTCAAAATTCCCCACAAGTGAATTCTCACACTGGCTGAGAGCTCTCTCTCTGTAACTCATTAAATCTGATGTCCAGGATTTCTGTAGTTCCAGCCTTTGGGCTGCTGCTGGAGATGTGGTTGCTCAAATGCTGCAGGTTGTTTCTTTGTTGGCCTCAGGGATTTCCTGTGCTAGATGTAGATTTCTCCCCTGCTTTATTCCCGAGTTTATTTCATCAAAAATAAAACTAATTGTTTTTCCCTTAAGCCTTGGACCTCTAAGAATTAATCTGTCAGTCTTGAAGAGGTACTTTCATGCTTTTCCTATCCATGTCATATATCCCATTATTCCGATGTTTTCATTATAATCAGAATAGTGTAAATATTTTTGCATGGAAATTATTTTTGCTTTGAAATTTATGCTAAAATCCTCCTTAAGAGACTGTGATGGCTGGCTGGGTTTTAGCTCCTGCTAATAGCAGTGAAGTTCCTGATATAAACTAGGAAGCTGTCTGAGCTGTTTATTCTCAATAAAAAGAGAGAATGACGCAAAATGCCTTGTTTATCATAAAACCAGTGTGAATAGCCTCAGGCTGGTGTTTATCTCAGCCTATAGATTACAGAAAAATCCTAAACCCCTACTTTAGACTGGATGACTTCTGAAATCTCATTTCTTCTACATGAAACCAGAACCCATCTTAAATTGGTGGCTGAAGTAGCTGTTGTGGTTACTGAAATTTAAATTGTCATGCCTCCATTATCTAACTGGATGGAGGGAAACACACTATCCTTTTTTTTTTTACTTTGTCTTCCATATATATAAAACATGTAACTTAGTGATTGCACTAAACTTAGAAATGTGTTTATAGAAAATCTCAGATTTCAAACAATAAAATGCATTTTTCCATATTGCTACAAGCTGAAAAAGCAAGATTAAGTGAACAATAAAAGAAACTTCAACTATTAGGGTTTTGTCTTTATCTTTCCATGCAACCATTACATACCTCAAATACGGATTTGGACTTAATATTAATTAATATTGATTAATTCATAGGTATTGGAATACCGAGACAATTGGCATAGCAATATGGAAAATATTGTTTGGTGTCTAGTTAATCTCCAATACTTAATATCCAATACTTCCCATCAGCATGTGGGTGGATTATTTAAAATACAGAAGCCTAAATGTGTGTGTATATATACCCTCTATTATTGAGCTCAAACGAGAATAGATATTTTACTATTTTTTTAACTAATATTTATTTTAATATAAATTTAATATATTTTTCTACCCCAAAAGCCTTGCCACATTTGTTCCCAACGTGCCTCTGCTAAGTGTGATTAGGAGAAAATTTAATTAAGTGGTAAAATGGGGTGTGAGTAGACAAGACGGACATGATTACACACCCATATTTCTTTTAGTGACAAGTTTAAGTAGTCTGTCTTTTAGCACCTCATCCACATATTCTTGTCCCCTTCTCTCTAATTATTTTAAGTTAGAAACCCCAAAGCATCAGTTTTCCAGCCTGATTTTTCACGTCTAAAAGAACAGTTATGAAGGTGAAGATGTGAAGAACATACTGGAACTCAGACTGTGGGAAGGCAGAGCAGAAAGGGAGATGAACTGAAGAAACTCGAATTAGAAGTAACCACGCTTCAAGAGAGTGCAGTAGCTGCAAAGAAATTGCCTTTTAGTCAGGAGAGAGTGGCAAAAGGAAGAGGATTTATGATCCAAAGGAATCATTCTAGAGGACTTAAGACCCAAAGGAATCATTCTAGAGGACTTAAGACCCAAAGGAATCATTCTAGAAGATTTAAGATACTCACAGAATTATAAAAGGTTTTGGATTAGAAGGGATCTTAAAAATGATCTTGTTCCAGGGCCACTTTCTGCTGTCCCAGGATGTCCAGAGCCCCATCCAGCCCTTGGACACTTCCAAGGATGGGGCAAGCATGCCTGCGCACCCTGTGCCAGGGCCTCGCCACCCTCACCGGGAACAAATCCTTCCTAAGAGATCACCTAAACCTCCCCTCTCCAGGTTTAAAGCCATTCCCCCTTGTCAAAAGGCCCTCTCCAGCTCTCAGGACTGGAAGGTGCGGCAGGCTCTCCCTGGAGCCCTCTCTTCTCCAGCACAACCCCAACACTCCCAGCCTGTCCGCCGCCCTCCTAGCAGCGCCGTGGGCTCCTCCGGCCCCGCTGCCGCAGCTCCGTGTGCGGGCTCTGGGGACGCAGCGCCGGCTGGGCTGTGGCACGGCCAGGGCGGAGGGACTGTCCCGCTAGCAGCGCCGCAATGGCAGCGCGGCATCTGCCAGGGACACGCGGTGAGGGATGGCGAGTGCAGTGACCCCAGGCCGGTCCCGGGGCTGGGCTGCGCCAGGGGCTCAGCGCGGCTCTGGAGCCGGCCTGGCGCTGTGAAGCGGGGCTGTGGAGCTCCACGGGCCTGGTGCTGTTGAGCAGGGCCATGGAGCCAGGCCTGGAGCTGTGGAGCCGGGCTGTGGTGACTAGCTGTGCAGTGACACTGTGCCTGTCCCGCGGCTGGGCTGCGCCAGGGGCTCAGGAGCCGGACCTGGCGCTGTTGAGCGGGGCTGTGGAGCTCTACGGGCCTGGCACTGTGGAGCTGTTGAGCGGGATTGTGGAGCTGGGCTATGGAGCTCTACGGGCCTGGCGCTGTGGAGCTGTTGAGCAGGATCGTGGAGCCGGGCTGTGGAGCTCCATGGGCCTGGAGCTGTGCAGCCGGGCTGTGGTGACTAGCCGTGCAATGACACGGGGCCTGTCCCGCGGCTGGGCTGCACCAGGGGCTGAGCGCGGCTGCGGAGCCGGACCTGGTGCTGTTGAGCCGGGCTGTGGAGCTCCATGGGCCTGGAGCTGTGCAGCCGGGCTGTGGTGACTAGCCGTGCAATGACACTGGGCCTGTCCCGCGGCTGGGCTGCACCAGGGGCTGAGCGCGGCTGCGGAGCCGGACCTGGCGCTGTTGAGAGGGGCTGTGGAGCTGGGCTGTGGAGCTCCATGGGCCTGGAGCTGTGCAGCCGGGCTGTGGTGACTAGCCGGGCTGTGGAGCGGGGCTGTAGAGCCCGGCCTGGCGCTGTGGGGCGGGGCTGTGGTGACTAGCAGGGCTGTGGAGCGGGGCTGTGGAGCCGGGCCTGGAGCTGTGGAGCCAGGCCGGGAGCTCTGGAGCTCCACGGAGCAGGAGCGGAGCGGTCCTGGCGCGCCCCCTGCCGGGCCCGCCCGCGCCTCACGGCCGGCTCCCGGCCCGCTCCCTGCCCGGAATTCCCGGGAACCCAGGGAATGCAGGGAATGCAAGGGCCGTTTGTCCCGCCGGGAAGCTGGGCTGGTTTATCACGGAAGTTAAAATATCGCTTTGTTAGTTTATTTTTTATTATTATCATCACTGTGCGATTCGGCGCTTAACGAGCTTCAAACCGCCAGGCCTCGCCCTTCCCGCTCCGCTTCCTGGAGGGAAAAGGGCAGGAATTAAAGCTCTGCTTTAATCGAAGGAAAGAGAAAACCGTTTAAAAATTGGGGTTTTTGTGGTAGAGACTCCAGGTAGGAGATAAGTGTGCCTGTGGCTGTCAGCCGCATCCTCGTTGTCAAACTAATGTGAGGGGAAGTTTGATAACCCCCGCAGGTAAAAGCCCTTTGATTTTGATTTTGAAATTCCGATAAAATTTTAGCGCTCCTGTTTGAGGCAGGGATTGTTTTGCGGGATATGACATCTCTCTGTCTCTACTCTCTGTCCTAATGCCTTGTCATAGTTCTTGATGTGTGCCTGTCAGCGCAGCGAGAGGGATTTTTTCATGTCTGAGTAGTCACCTTAATGATAGCAGATGGAAACGCCACGGGGGGCCCGAGCCCATCACACTGTCATTGTCACACGCTGCCCTGACCCGCTTCCACTCCTCCGTTTTTTTGTCCCTTTTTAAAGGAGAAATGGATGGTAATTGAAAAGGATCTTAAGCAAGACTTAGGAAGCTGCAGACAACGCGATTCCCTCGCTCTCCCTCTCTCACTCTGTTTTCACAAATAAAGTCTTAACCTCTTAAGCACCAATAAGAGCAGAAAGCAAGCTAAATTGGTAAAGCTTTATAAAGATTGGCCTGCCAAAGCTTTCTGCTTTCCCTCCTCGGGATGCATCCAAGCTGTGTTACATCCTTAGCGTGGTTTGTTTCCTTCAATATATCTTTTATTTGCACAAATTTATCGATTTCCTGAGGATAAATACACAGGCACTATCAATTCTTTGCTGTGCTATGTGTCTTGGTTGTGTCAAGAAGCTTCTAGGCTCATGTCTAAAACTAGTTGTAAAGACCCATAAACTGAAACTAGTTGTAAAGACTCATTCTGTGTTGTTTGCTCGATTATTCTTTATTAGGATTCTCTAATCTGATTTGTGAAATCTGTGTGAAGATACGATCAGGGAGAAATCAGATTTTGGTTTTAGCAATGTTTTTAGCTAAGAAAAGCCATAAAGTCATTACAACTTGAAGAAAGTGATATGTCAATGGAATAGTGGAAGAAAATGTTAGTTATGTACAAACTTCTGTCTAATATCATGTGATATTAAAATACCCTTCATATCTCTAGAGGAAAAATTACGAGCTCTCAGTTTTACTGGATCACAAACGAACTTCAGAAAGCCAGGGCTGTGCTGTTTTACAGTGAAGAGACCACTTCTGAGGTGCGAAGAAACTTTGTACATGGATTTGAGTCTCCCTTCTGCCATACAGAAATAACATTCCGCTTTTTTTTCAGTTTTAAATATTAAAAAGAAAAAATTAGCCCAAATACCTTTTGAAATATGTTTTTTTTTAATCAACCTCTGAACTATTAAATCATATTATTGAATATTTTGGCTGCTTTCTTAAGTTGAAATGGAATCATACACTAATTATCTTCATTGTTACTCAGAGGCTGAATGGAAGTGAAGAAAAGCATCAAAGCTAAGTCAATTCCCTAAAATCTTGGATTAAAGCAAGTTCAGGATGCAGGAGAAGCAATGAAATAATTGTGTAGGCTGTTCCATTTGAATGAAAATGACACACTATGAGGGGTGAGCTGGCTTGTTTTATTTTTGTGGGGGTTTGTTTGTTAATTTTTAGTGCTACAGTGAAATGCCTACATCTACTGAAATTAAATGTGGTAAGTGACGAGGCACTTTTGAAAAAGCTCCTTGGTACCTGTCAGAATCCTTAGACAGTGGGTTACCTTTAAAAGCCTGGCTGTGATCAAGCTAATTGTTTTTTTTTAAATCAACGTAATTGATTTTTAATTTTTTTTAAAGCCTGTCCTAAATCTAGATTCAGTAATACTCTGGGTAAATTCAGAATCAATGAGAAATGGAGAACAAGCTAAAAATTATTCAGTGGCAAATCTTCCAGTCATTGTTTACAAAAGATTCTTACTGAAACATATGATTTTTTTTTTTTTTTTTTTACTTTTGTCCTTGGTATATGCCAATTGGCTCTGTCTTACATCAGGAAAGGATTGCTCTGGCTATTCTCTCACCCATACTCAATGACCTGGGTTAAACCAATAAAATATATTGGTTCATAATTCGGTGGAAAATCAGAGGTGGACTATTACATGATTTATAATGAGTAGTTATAGTATTCTAATTTCAAAAGCAGTTTTTCTGTCTCTCCTCTCTCTTCTCCCATCAATTTATGATTGGTTTACTCAGAAGGAAATCCATGTATTGGGTAAATAACTTGTTCTCTTTTTTACAATTAATAGATTTATATTTTACACATTTTGCTGTGTTTCTTTTAGTGTGTCATGAAATTATATTTCAATCCATTGAATCTTACTATAAAGTCAAACTGACAACTAATACTGGCTAATTTCACCACAGTTAGTTAATTGTTTAGTTTTTAAGTTAGGCTGCTTTCTCAATAACCCTGCAGTAAAATCAAAAATACCACATAATCACAAGAAAAAAAAAAAAAAGAGGATTTAAAAACAAACAAAAAGCCTCCTCACCAAAAAACCCAAAGAAGCTCCCAAAACATTTATTTTCTGATTATCTGCCTGAAATACCTAAATCCACAACAGGAAAATAAATGCCAGTGTGGTGGAAATGATTTGGGCACAAAATACAATAAAATGTACACAGTGGAAAATGTTGAAGGAAAAGACATAGAATATGATTTATTAAAATTTGTCTTTTCATAACTCTCACTTGTATCTGAAACAAATCAATGAATTTAAGACAAGTCTCTTAAAATATCCTCTAATTGAGAGAGAGCATGTTGTTCCTACTTTTCTAGTATTTTCAATATTTTCAGGTATATGACTGTGTAATAGGTCACTGAACAGTAACAGTCTTCAGCAGAAATTTCTTCACTATATTCAGGTAAATGTTAGAATATTTATGATTTCCTAAAGACATTTACAGTGGTTATAAATCATAAGTAGTAGCACCATCCTATAGTTCAAGTATGTCTCTTTATGAACAGTTTTCATTTCTGACAGTATAAATCTAGCACAAAGATATCAATCCCATGGAATGACTCCCCACAACCTGTAGGTTAAAGAAGACAGAAATCTGGCTGCTGGGAGGTGTCTGAGTGGGAAGCACCTGAACTAATCCCAGCCAAGTGCCAGGTTGGGAGTTTTCTACCCACCACATAAAAATGCAACCCAGGTGCTGGTATTTCCTCTCTTAATTCACTCTGCAGAGCGCTCATGTGGGCTGGCTCTGTGTGGATAATCTCATTACTGGCTTTGCAGCTGGTTGATTTTACCCAAAGGTCAGCTTTGATGTGATTTCTATATCCAGGTCTCCCTAAAATCATGTTCTGAGGGTGACTTTTGGCACAGCGGCTGCGGCTGGAAACGGTGATGTTACAGTTTATTTACACAACTTTTCTGAGCCCTAATTTTTATTTGCTGATTGGATGTGACAAGTGCATTAATTCCTACTTTGTCAAAGTTCTCTGATATAATAGAGTAATTGGGCTTAGAGGAACAGGGGGGAAAAAGACTTAAAAGGAAAAATCCAAATGCTGAAAAGCTAGCCTTGAGAATGAATTTCCTATTGGAGATAATTGCTGGCTGGTAACAATGTAGCACAATGAAACCAATCTTTATACCTGTTGAAAAAATGAAAATCTGGTGAAAAATTAAACTTGTAACAGGGTATGTCCTACAATACAAACTATAAAATTTCTCCAGTGAAAATACCCATTTTTTTCCCTGCTTTCAAGTGTATAATTACTAAATATTCTTTTCCACTTTTGCTTTGATAACAATTAATCTCTACTGTTCTAATTTTTATATGTGTTGAAACAATGAAAATCTGGTGAAAAACTAAACTTGTAACAAGGTATGTCCTACAATAAATATGAATACAAACTCCATAAAATTTCTCCAGTGAAAATACCCTTTTTTTTCCAGCTTTCAGGTATATAATTACTAAATATTCTTTTCCACTTTTGCTTCGATAATGATTAATCTCTACTGCTCTAACTAATTTTTATACCTGTTGAAACAATGAAAATCTGGTGAAAAACTAAACTTGTAACAGAGTATATCCTACAATTAATAGGAATATGATCTCCATAAAATTTCTCCATTGAAAATAATAATTTCAAAGTTAACTTGACAAACTTTTGCAGCTTTGTTTGCAATTTTGATTGTTTTTTCCCCTGCTTTCAAGTGTATAATTACTAAATATTCTTTTCATGTTGCTTTTGCTTTGATAATGATTAATCTCTTCTGTTCTAACTAATTTTTATACCTGTTGAAACAATGAAAATCTGGTGAAAAAGTAATCAGTAAGAGAGTGTGTCCTACAATAAATAGGAATATGATCTCCTTTCCTGGCTACAACAGTATAATAGATTATTTCAATTCATTGCTTACTGGAAATTAAGAAACAAAATGACACTTGTTTTGACATTTGCTCACAGGTATCTTAAGCAAAAATAAACATCAGCATAAACCTGGGGCTACATGAGTTTATTAATGCCTTGTGATGTCTTATGTGCACTTTTGTCCCTGTGCCACCTCGATCCTGTAAGTGCTTGGGCCTCCAGGTTCTGAGCAGTCAGTGCTGGCCATTTGATCAGCTTTACTCATTTTCAGGACAGTGCTTCTGTGGTCACAACAAGAAGCCATAAATGTATGTGAGTTTGCAGAATTAGGATCTATATTAAATACTTTTATATGCACATTTTGAGTCTTAAGTACTAGCCAAGAAAGACAACTGTCTACAGCAGTAATAACCCAAATTTATCTTTGAGTCTTTCATTGTTATTGCTCACTGGCTGGCTTTTTAAAGGACAGTTGAGATTTGCACAAGCAAATTTGTTTTTTATACAATTATTTAACCTCCTATTTGTGTGTGTGTAACAAGTAGTCACAATGTTTCTTGGGTACAAATTAAACTCATGTCAAATAAAGGGGCCATTTATCCCTAAGAGCAGGTACTGGACTAGAATTGATTACCATAGTGGCATAAAGTAGTTGTGAGTTATCTGGGCTGCTTCTATATTGACCTGAGTAATAAGGTGAGTGCACATTTGTAAAGAGCTATCAATTTCATCCTGAAGTCAATTTCTGGGCAGGTTTCCTGCAATGCACTCCACTGGTGTTTATTTCTCAGCAGCAGCTGGAGCTGGCTTGGCCCGGAGGTCGCTGTCCCAAGTGATCTGAGATGAGCCTCCCTTCCATGGCTGTTCTGACCAAGTGGAGAAGCCAGCTGACTTGTCTTGGAGGAATGTCCCCAATTTTGGTTAGAGGGTCTCTACCCAGCAGTTTGTCACCATGGCAACAGCACCACAATCCCTTTTGGAGGAATTCCCAGTCTGATTCCATAACTGTACAATTCAGAAGGCAGCACTGGGACTGCTGGGTCCCCTTCTCAGTGGGGCACAAGTGATGCCTCAGGGTTCAGCTTTTCTATGTTTCACACTCTGTGCTGCTTTAGTGGGTGGGTCTGGGCTTCACATGAGGGCATGGTGAGCTCTCTGCACAGAGCAGGGAGACAAA
>JAYDZK010000268.1:1441434-1458669 GCA_034509185.1 Euphonia xanthogaster
GGTCTGCTGCCTGGGATGTGAGCTGCTGGCATCTTCCCACTGTCATAACCATGTAATGAGACTGGTGCTGGAAAATACAACAGCTCGAGATGTGCTCCTCAGCAGTCCCATCCTGTTTGTGATTTTTACACAGCCCCTGGCCAGCAACAGGAACGCTCCAGAGCTGCCTGGGCAGAGGATCCTTCCCTTCTGCTGGGAGCAGGGAGGCAAAGAGCAGGCTGGTGGCTGCAAGGGGAATGAATGCTCCCAGCAGTTTAACTCCTATTCACATTTTGACTTGGAGAGCTGCCAGGTTTCCAGGGAAGCAAGTCATCCAGAGCAGCTGCTGCCCAGTTATGATCTCCTCTCTCCCCAGACTTCCTCCACAAACATAGAGCAGATCCTTGTTGGCAAGCTGGGGCTTTTTAAGGCCCCCACAGCCAAGAGAGGGCTGGAGCTCTTTGCTACAGCTCTTTGCTTGCCTCCAGCTCTGGCTGTTTGTCCTCCCCAGCTCTGTGCTGCAAGTGGAGAAAAGCAGATTGTGCTCTGTGCAGCATGGCAGTGCTGGGTGATGCCCTCGGGGCTGAAACACAAAATAAACTCTCCCAGTTTGTGCACGGCCCCTTGTGGCTCAGCAGTGAGCAGAGTCAGAGGACTGAAGCCACGGTGCAGGCTGCAGCAGACAGAGACACTTTGTGAACAGCACCACGCTCAGCTACAAAGCTCAGTGTGGCTGTTGTACACAAGAAATCAATCCTCGCAGAGGATTACATGAAAGCCATCCCACAGCCTTCCTCCTTTTTCAAGACTTTGAGATTACTTTCCCTTTCCCCCTCGCCTGCCACGCCTGTGTGCACCATGCTTGGGGACAGATGTGTTCCTTAGGCAGCAGGAATGCAGAAAAAGTGCCTTCTTCTGAACAATGCTTTCATCTCCTTATTCCAAGACTTTTCAAGTCTTTTGTGGTCAACTCTGCTTAGATTTGCCACGTTAAAAGTGAAGCAAAGCTCCTCAAAGTCAGCTGCTTTGTCTCATATCCTGTTTGAAAGAGAGCCTGAAGGCTCTGCTGCTGAACATGCCACTTGCATATGTACCTGTACAAGTGCATTAAACTGAAGGTCTCCAAGTTAAATGTTCAAGTGCTTTGCTGCACTGCTTTGACAGGTATTCATTCTTGTGGCAGCTGAAAACCAGAAGCATTCCCTGCAGACAAATATTTTTTCACTGATTTCCTTCAAACTTGCTGGCAGAGTGCTCTGCCTGATCACTGAGCTGCTGTGCTAAAGCACAACTACCCAAGTGAGCAGCATCCTGGAGTGATGCATGTCTGACCAGTTGTATTGAACAAAAAAAAAAATCATCTAGTGGCCAAATTCCAGTTGCAGTTATGGTCCCTTAATGAAATTACATCTTAATGGAGCTGACCTAGTTATACATTAAGACTACTGTACCTAAAATATTACATGGATGGAAACATATTCTTTGCCATTTAAGCTGCAATTTGCAATATTGATTTTAACCCCAGATGAGACCTTGATCCAACTAAGTGCACTATGAATCCAAAAATCCTGACCTCCAGGCCAAACATTTGTTCTTGATCCTAAGTGCAAGCAGTTTGGGTGAGGGATGTGACCCAAATCTCTCAGTTAACACTCTGGTTCAAAGAGTAATCCTGCTGCATGGAGCTTCTTTGGGGATGAGAGCCACACCAGAACACCCACCCACAAACAAGGTAATGACTCCAGGTTCTCAGAGACACCAAGAACCACCAGGGTATTTTCATGCAAAATAGGAAAAAAAACAAACCCAAAAGTCAGAGTTCTAGTTTGCAAACAGAAAGAATAACCTGTGATGACTTTATACCAGAGAAAATTAAGGGGGAAGGAGTGATTTCATCTTGTCTTAGAAGAAACAGAACTGTTCACCATCCCATCACAAGACCCACCCTCCGGCCCTGGTGGAGGCACTCTTGAAAGATTTTTCATTGCGAGCAGAAGCACAGGAAACCTTCAGAGATTTCTACTACCTGTGTGCTGATTCTCCCTGTAGTCAGTGACACCTAGACTTCCCACAGGTATTCATTCAGGTGCTCATTTTCTGCTGCTTTAACTGGGCACCAAAATGCCTTTACACTGATTTCTGCCTTACCACCCCTCTTCCTCCCAGTACATCATGACAATACTATCTCCCTGCTTCAAAGATGGTTAATGGAAATAAACTACGAACATCACTGAGTCACTTCACATTATTCATGGCCACCTAAACAATTTTTAGGACTTGGGACTCAGTCTTGAATCACAGGCATGGAACAGCCGGACTACCTGCAGTGAATGAGATTTTGAAAAGTAATTTAATCACAAGAACAGGATTTGGGAATTAAAAAAAAAAAAAAGGAAATTGTGATTCTAAGGAATAGAGGAGACAGGTTCTCTAATTCTGCTCTGTGCCTTTCAAAGAATCTCTTTAAGGAATTATTAGACTTTATATGATTGAACTGCACCCTCTTTACCAAGTTGACTGCACATCTAAAGCACAGAACAAATCAAATGGAGTGGGCCCTTTTAATCCAGGAGAGCCTCTCTACGTGACCAGCAAGACAGAGTCTCCTCAAACTGATATGTTCAGTTGGATAGGCAGTTCTAAATGCTCATCCCTCTTCCCTGCTTGCAGACATGAGGGAAGCAGCACTCTCAGGTCTCATACTCTGGACATCACTTCCCATTAAATCATTAGAAAGTAACAGCACACAGGAAGAGCAACAGGAAGTATTCTGCAGTACGATAGTTACTCTAAAATTCAGCTTTAAATAAGGAAATCCGTAGGAAAAAATCAACCCAAACAACCCAAAATATAATCAAGCTCCTATTTATCAGAGTTTCAGCTGATTTTCTGGAATGGAACCAGCATGGCCTGCATGGAATTAAGACTAGAACTGCTCACTTGCCAATACTTCAGATTTGTAAATGAAAATAAAAAATATCACAGGTGCAGAAAACTGAAGAGCATTATCCAAGTTGTTAACAACGTGAAATTGATTCATTCAGTGTCCCCAGCCTTTACTGAACAGCAGCAAGTTTAACAGGAATTTTCAAAGTGTCAAACATGAAAGGCCACAGTCATGTCTGACTGAGCACGTGGCCTCAGTGCTACAAGGAGCTCAACACTCACAATGGTTGGAAGCCTGATCTCAGGAGATGGGGCTAGGAGAGAAAACAACTCATCTCCACCACTACCAAACACAGTAAGAGTAAAAAAATCCTAAACACTTCAACTATTTTTGCATGCCTCAGTCAGTCTTCAGGGTATGATTCTGGAACAAAGACTTATCATTATTTAGTAAGTGATTTCAAAATGCTCAAAAAAACCAAAGAGAATACTGCTAAAGAAAAAAGAGGCAGAGAAAATTTACTTTCTAGTAGGAAAAAGAAGTGTACTTTTCCCACAGTGGTTCTCCCTACTCTGTGACAATTTATTTTATGCCTACATAATGCTTTTATTTTTGAACAGGATAACACGGATGTTTTTGGGAAGGTACTGCCTCATGACCATTATATAAATATTTCAATGGTGCAGGTAAGATCAGAGAATTCTGCTAGCAGAAAACATAACTTTCTGCCAAGATGGCAATCAAGAAGCTTTGGAAAGATCTAAAACTTCATCAACTACCTGAGCATTCACAAACAACCCACCAAACACTTTCTTTCCAGAACTCTGTGAGAGGAAACAGAAAGAAAAATACACCACAGTGTACATCAGCCATTGCAGAAGCACGTGTGTGGTGGTGTTTGCAGGGGTCCCAGGACCAGGGAAGAGATGAGAATCTTGGCTCCATGTTTCAGAAGGCTGATTTATTAATTTATGATATATATAATATTAAAAGAAAATGATATATTAACACTATACTAAAAGAATAGAAGAAAGGATTTCATCAGAAGGCTTGCAAGGAATAGAAAAGAATGATAATAAAATCTTGTCACTGACCAGAGAGTCCAAGACAGCTGTGATTGGCCATTAATTAGAAACAACCAACATGGACCAATCAAAGATGCATCTGTTGCATTCCACAGCAGCAGATCATTATTGTTTTCCTTTTCCTCTGAGGCTTCTCAGCTTCTCAGGAGAAAAATCCTGGCAAAGGGATTTTGAGAAAATCTCATGGTGACACACGTTACATCTGCCTTTCAGATCAGCACTGCGCAAGCCGTGAATGAATCATTCCTCAAAACTTCTGTAAGGAAGGAAGAAGTTGAGGATGCAGCCAAGTAGAAGTATGTGTGCTTTGATGTCATCTTGTGTTCTAAGCAAGTATTGTTTAAATCATTTTACTAACCCAACAGATTATTTCTTGTTACATCTGGGTTTCCACCCTTAGGCTGAGGGTCCTGTGAGGCACCCACAGGACCTTTTTGGACAGCATCCAACTGTCCCCCACAAAACTGGGATGTTTACTTGGTGAGAATTAACTCAATTGTAGTAAAGTGCAGCAAATAACTGAGGTGCTCTGGTTGGATTTCACCAGGATGAGCTGCAGTGAAACTCTGAAAGAAATGATAATGCCAAAGGAAAAATCCCTCATTGTTGTCAAGTGCTCGGAAAGCGTTAACACGGTTCATTCATTTTCAGCTGCAATACCATGCTGAAAACATACTTTTGCTGGTCTGCAGTTGATTGATGTACATAACTCATATCAGGCTAATGGCACTTTATTTTCCAACAGTAGCAAGTAATGAGTGACCTTGAGTGCATATTGTTTTGCTGAGAGGTTTTGTTGCTCCGTGTTTTCTACGAGCACCCCCAAGGAAATGAGGGCCCCGTGTTGGTGTTTTTCAGCAAACCTCATTTCTTTCATGGCTTTCTGTAAAAGAATTTGATACAGGGATAGAAGCTAACCTAAGTGAGTAAATGAAATATTGATCCACACTACTCTGGCCTTGCCTTCACCTTGTCCCAGGGCTGTGAGTTACTGACTTTTCCGTTTTGGCTGTAATAGGAATTATTACAACAGGCCTGTGCAAGTAATTACTTGGCATGGCAAAAAGGAGGGTCCATCATATATTTCTGTAGAGACGTTCCTTTCCATCAGGCCAGCAGTCTGCTTTTTTGGCCCTGTCTTTCCTACTCTTGATTCAATTCCTTTAACCATCATTAATCAAGTTCCTTGTCAGTAGAAGTTTATCAAAAGTATTAAGTGAGCAAGGTTGCATGGCCTCCTTTAAAAAAATAAAAAAATAAAAAAAAAAAAGGAGAGAGGAAAAAAAAAAGCCAAGAAAAAGAAACACCAATGCAGGGCAGTAAATTTCAAAATATGGAACGCTGGTTCCATGATATATATGAGTGTCTCTTCAGCTGCAATGAGCAGTTTGTTTTAATGATAGATATTGTAGTTTGAGCTCTGATAGAATCCTTCTCAAGTTTATACGCCACGGACTATCATTTATGAGAGACCATGTGTTTCTAAATGGTGAAGGTCATGGCTGATGGCAAAAGTAAAAGCAGAGGTGATTCATTAAAAATAGTTAATAGGGCCTGCTGTTGACAGGGATAAATAGCAACACCCTGCATTTGCAACCCACAAGCAACTAGTTTAGGCAATGCTTCTGTGTTTGCACCACCCCTGGCTGCCTGACAGATGTGAACATACACTGCAAGATTGCTTCCACCCTGCCCACAACAGATGCACCACGGGTTTCCAGTGTGAACAGCTTCTCTGGATGCAGATTTCCCAACCAGCAGCTCTGTCAGACTGACTCAACACCCAGCTCCCAGTGATTTTGGCTAATAATCATGCTGTACACTGAATTCTGAGGGGCCAAACACATTTGCTAAGTGCCCTGCTGGGATCCCATCCTCTGGTTTGAACCCCAGCTGATGTCCCAGGTGAGCCCACGTGACATCAGTGGAAGCTCTGCTGCATAAAGGACACTAAAACAGGACCTGACAGCCTCGGCATGACTGAAATACCAATGATCTTTATTGCTATTTTGGTATTTTATTTATCTATATTGGATCCTCAATCAGAAAATGCAATTTCCCTAAGGTATTTTTGTGCTATTCAGAAAACAAGCTCTCCAAATTCAGTCAGAAAGAAAATATCTTAACTGGTTGTTGTGATGCTGTCCCTTTTTGTTTTGGCTTTAGTTTTAAAATGCAAACACACAACAATCATCACTAAAACAGAGATGTACTCCACTTAGTAAAGTCTGCAAATATATTTCGTCAAACAGATTTGGGGCTGCACTTTGAAAACAGAGTTTGGTGAATGTTCTCTCATGGACACAACTCTACAGCTCCTACAATGATAGCCTTTGGTTTTTTCTGACTGGTTGTTAAATATAGAGGGCAACTAGTGATATACAGGGACTGACTTTAGAGAACAACTAATTTATAGCCATTATTTCCAGAATAAAATACTGCAGAGGTGGCTCACATTTAATTTCTGATCCTCCTTTGCCAACCTGTTCTGTCTCTCCTGGGACATTTCCCTACCTAAGACATTAAAACACATTAAAGTGAGTTTTAGTTTGGGAGAAGATTTTGTTGCTTATTCAGCTCAAGTCGCTTCCTCCTCAAGTGAGCTTTGTCTCAAATATTTAGAGAGTTCCACTTCTTGAAGCACCATCAAAATTAACACAATTAATGACTTCCCTAGAAGTTGATAATGCGCTGCTTGAGTAGACGCTGGAATGGTGCAAAGAACAGCAGCAAAGGAAAAAATAAAAAAGGAAAAAGAAAGAAAAAAATTAAATCTTCTGGTTAATTAAAAATAGTAACAAAGAGAGGAAATGAAAGTGAATCCATTAAGGCTTGGTTAATTCTGCCATCTCCAGTCCTTTCTTCTCCACATGATAGATATGCTTTGCAGCTGCCTAGATCAGAGCTGAAATCCTGATTATTCCATAATTACAGAAGCTCCCTGACTTTCTTCCCTCTCCCTTTACTGTGGAAAAAGAAGGCTAATTTTTCCTTACTTGATTGCTGAATATGAATGCTTTTTTAAGCAAGCCAGGAAATGGGGCCACGTTGTCTGGCTGATAACCCTTCCTAAAATGTAGTTTTGTCAGAAATGTTTTTACCTTTCTTAGGCACTGATTAAATGCTGCTTCCCTGGGCCAATCATCTGCAGAAACAACAGCAGCCTCTAAATTAGAGAGGCAGACAGTGAAAAATATTTGACTACAAAGTAGAAAGGTAAATGAGATAGCTGTTGTGATTATTTTAATGCTTATCTTTCAATACTTCTGTAAAAGGATCAGTTACCCTAATATAGTCATTCGGAGAAAGACAGTCTGCAGTGGTTACAAATTGACTTTTTATGGAGGAAAATAAGTCTGTTCCTAACCTATTGCACTGATATTATATTTTGTTAATATTTTATGAAATAAAAGTCCTCCCATTAAGGGTGGCAAATTGCTTTATAATTATAGCACTTCGCACACTAGAATGACTACTTCATTTTATGGAAAAAGGCTCCAAATACAATTTCATTATCATCCAGTGTCTTTTCAGCCTTCTCAGGCTTTCAGCAGAAAGCACTGTCATATGCATCCCCAATATCTCCTTTTTCAAATATTAGTTCAATTTAAAGAAGATAAAATGATGACTCCTGTTCCCTTCTGCTCACTGTTAATGAAATAGTTGTGTACAGTGGACATTTGTACCTAGATGAGTCAAATGAACAAAGTGAACAACTATAAAATATGGACCTTTTAACTTCTGCATTCAAAGCTTGATTTATATCAGTCTGAGCACTGAGTTAACTTAAGTGGTTTAGAAACAGATTTAGTTAAATCTGTGCCAGTCCCTGGTGCAGTCTATCTTAAATCAGTTTAAGAGAAACTTAAATCAATTTAGCCTGATGTGGTTTATAGATCTGAATTGGTTTCTAGACCAATGTAGTTGAGCCAGGTATCCAGGCTGTAATCAGACAGTCTCCAGTCACTCTCTCTGATCTCAATCCAGAGCAGCACACTCCTGCAGTTCTCTCATGACAGCAAGACTGCAGCACCAAAGCATTTTTTTTTATCTCATCTTTCCATTTTTTTCATCTTTCCCCTTTGAAGCCTTTGATAAAACCATTAAAGCCTCCTGCTGGAAAGCATCAACTGCCTGGCATAGCTGCAATCTCATCTCCTGAACAGCCCAGGGACACTTTTGGTGCCTAGGCCTGCCAGCTCCAAGGTTATTTGATTTTCACTGGAGTGATTTCCTTGTCTGCTAGAAGATGATCACTGCAGCACTATCAATACTGCAATATCAAATCTATATTGCAAACCAAAACTGAACTGATATGTGTAACTGGGAAATGCCAGTAAAATATTCTGATTCCAGAAGAATTAGTTCTGAAATACCCTAATTTAATCAGCCATGATGCAGAAACTGCTATCAACCATAACAAACTAACAAAGTCTCCCTCCCTCAACTGTAGGAACTTTTTGGAATGACCTCTAGAGAAGATATTGACTCCATGCAAATGAAGCAACAGCAAAGCAGAAATTCACCCCAAACTCAACCACAAAACAGAAATTCACCCCAAACTCAACCACAAACAGAGATGCTTTGAAGTGGAGCACCATAAGCCTGAAATTTGGCCTTTGGATACAGAAGATTTCAGCCAACCTAAATGTCAAGGTGCGAACAAAGTGATTGTCCTGACATAAGCCAAGACTCTCCTGACATGTCCAAGACTTTAGGATCAAGAAACTCCAATTCTTTAGTACTGTGAACCTTTCCCCAACACCACATAACACATAAACTCCTATACAGTACATTTGGTTTGCCTTTTTTTTTTTACCCTCTACACACAGAGAGTAAATCTTCTATTTTTACTCTTTTTTTTTTTTTGTCTTTTCCCCTCTCTTTTGATTAGTGCCACAACATCTTGTCCGACACTTTCTGGTTTTACAGTTTTACTTGCTAACCTGGGAATTTCAGAGCTGGAGGAGGGTGCAGGATGCATCTTCTGCATCTGAAGAATAAATGTCATTTCCTCCATATGTGGAGCATTGTCCCTGCACCACGTATGTTTAATAAAGTCTGGTGTTTACTTGCCAAGAAGATAAAATAAGTTGCCTTTAACTCTTCCACTACAATTATGTTTTATGAACTTCAGCCCTTCACAGCTGGTTCACTGCACAGAAATACTTGGTGAATTAAAAAAGGTAAATTCTCCCTGTGGCAGGACTTGTGTGGTCAGACACAGAAGAAAACATGTCATTATTTATGTTGGGAAAATTGGTCTAGCTAATGGATTTTCATTTAAATATACTTCTTTGTTTAAAAAAGCATTAAAACCAACAGTATTCTAAGCTCTGGACTAAGGACATTAAAACCCAGCCACACCTTTCTATTCCCTTCTGTCTCTCTCTGTAGATAAAATGTGATTTGGGCTTTTTCTCAAAGTAAGCAAGCAATATATTGCTCAGTCAGGATTTTATGAGGTTATTCTTCTGTAATAACTCTGTATATTCTTCTGTAATTCTTCTCAAATAATTTTATTCTTATATAGTCACACAAAGCCAGAAATAAAAATTATTCTGGGCTGAAATTCTCCATGCCCTATTTTTTTTTGCCTAACGTATTTTGGTGTGATGCTGTTGGGCTCCATTTTAGGGGACTCTACAGCAAAAGTCAGGAGGACACCACGACACTGAGTTGGCACAGAGGAAGCTGGGGCAGCACACAGAGAGGTGTCTGAAACTTGTCTTTGTGGGTGCTGCTTCAAGTGATTTATGAAGGTCTTGCTTATTTTAAATTGTTTGTTACTGTCAGGGACAGATTCCGGTGGGACTGTTGATGTTTGCTAGAACCTCGGGATCCCTGCCCTCAGAGTGGAAAGCATATCAGTGAAGGAAGATGTCCTCACCCGTCTAGACTATCAGAGTGCAAGCCAAAGATCAAGTGCTAGCTTGGTTTAAATACACCCTCACACGAGGCACTTCCACATCTCATTCTTGGCTGCATTTGCAGACTGGAACATGAATGGTTTCAGATTTCAGTTACAGAGTGAAGGAAGAGAAGGGTTTGAGCCATCAGGGTGACAGCTGAAAAGAAAAAGAGGGAGGAGAGAGTGTTTCCAGCCTTTTTCCAGGCTGCTCTCCCCTTTCTTATCTAGCTCTGGGATGATATCACTTGAATGTAAACCCAGACCTTTCCCTGATTTCCAAATTCTATCACACACTCCAATTTTTACACATCAGGACCCTTAGATTATTTCTGCACTGGCTCTGCACCAATATAAGCACTGGCAAAAATTCAAAATATTTTTCAGGGAATGATTAATTGTGTAACTGCTCTGAGATGTACAACAAATACTCCCTGGTTTGAATGACCCTCTTGTTAGCTAAGATGACTTTGCAGAAGCTTATAGAACATTTTGACTGATGTCAAACCAAAATGCAGAGTGCACAAACTCCAGCCAACAGTCCCCCCAGTACAGATCAACCAATGCCTGCTCCTTTCTGACTTTTTTTGGATCTTTTTATTTTCATTCTAATGACACAGCTTTTGCTGCTATAAACAAAAAGGTGATACAAATGCATATTGAAATGCAGCACATTACATTTCCCAGCACCTTTCAATGGCACAGTGTTTCAACAAACTGTCAAAATGGCTAAAAACTGCTACTGTTGAGTCTCCAGCAGAACAAAGAATAGGAGTAGCTCACCTCACTTAAGTCAAAGGCTTACTTTATGTTCTGTGCTGCTTATATCCCATTAAAAAATAAAAATTATGCACCCCTTTAAAGATTGTTTTGGGAAAACAGATAGAAAGATGGACAAATAGATAGATTAGATAGATTAGGTAGATAGATATATTAAATAGATGAGATACTAGAGCCACAACCCAAAGTAAATATTTGTACTTTCTGGTAACGAACAATGCATCAGAGCCCACGGGCTTTTTCTCCCTCTTTTGTTTCCTGTTCTCATTAAAATATTTTTAAATGAAATGTCATTGCCATGTCACATTATTTCACCCACATTCTACTCTCAGATGCTCATTACTCTTATTCTTCAGACAAATGTTGGTCTAAGAACAAAAAGCCTTTTTCCCCTTAGGAGAAGAAGGATATAATAAAAAAATAAACTAACTCATCAGCAAACCCCATTCAATTCAGAATATTGTTTCAAGTGTTCTAGTATTAATTTAATACCCTAAAACTGCAACACTCACTTAATTCTAAGCGCTCTATTAAATTTTCTCCAGTATCCATTTGTAAATGGAAAGCAACCTTTATTTAATACACTGAACAAGACCATAGAATTTTAAAACCAGAGGGTTAAAAATTAGGGAAAATCTGATCAGAGACAGATGCAGAAAAACATAGACCCATAGAACCAAAGTACATGAAATCAAAGGCCTGGAAATCTAATGCTGCTAAGCCAGTGCTCTCAACCTGACTTTAATTAATGTTTTTTCCAATCATCCTTATTCCTAGATGAACCTCCATAGCAATTATTAATCCCTAATAATAAATTATTAGCACACACACGTATGAAATCATTCTGATCGAGAGAGTCACGCAGTTGGGAATTGAAAGCACAAAAGGACAAATCCCAGAAGCAGGTTGAATTTTTGGAACTCTAAGGCTTGGTAACCAAACTTCAGCAGGCAGAGAAAACCCAGCTGAGCCTTGAAATACATCTGAACCTTGCTCCTGCCACCTGCAAGTAAGGATACCCAACTTGAAAACTGAAATGCAAAATGTTTGAGGTGTTTTAGAGTGGCCCACTCTGTAAGATGATTTAATCACAGCAAAGACTTGCAGGCTTTTTGTGTCCTTTTTCAGACTGCTGGTACCATCAGTGGAGGAATTTATTAAAGAAAAAAACTTCCACAATCAGAGACTAAAGTTTTATCACCTTAGTTCTAAATTACCCAGATTCTTAAGAGGCTGCTGACTTCCAAAAGCACAGTAAATGCAGCTGCATCTTTGAGTTCACCCGGCACGACCCCAACCCTGGGTCCTGCCCTAACACACACACTTTTGGGGAGACAGCCCTCTGTTTTATTTTGGTCAGGAGCTCATTTCTGACATGTGCCTGATGGGAAACAAGGGGCAAGAAAATAATCTCTTTCCTGACAGTAATATTCACAGTAAGAAACACATTCAAATGCTGCCTTGAAATTGGCAGGTTATTTAAATTATTGCCTCCTGTAAGTTTAGATAAAGTCAGATAAAGTCAGATACAGCTTTTGAAGTTTGTAAATGGAACCCTTTATTTTCAGAGGCTTTTGGGTCATGGCATGACCCAAACCAAAATAAAGGTGCAGGTAATTATGAAACAAACTTCAAATCAGATTCCAGCTTTCTGATCCACAAAGCCCATTTTTTTCCCCCTAGTGCTTTCCTTTAAGCCAAGTAATTAGTGCTTTATGAGAGATCCTAATAGCAAAACTGAAGCTCCATCTGTGACTGTTTATACAAACTGCATTCCTCATCATGTATTACTAGTGGTGCAAAAGAGAAAATGCCTATTGCACATTCCTATATTTTCTTGGCGTGATGCTTTTTTTTGGTTTACAGAAGAAAAAAGTGTGGCCAAAATAGTGATTCCAGAAATAATTGTATTTGTATATTTGTAATTGTAATTGTATATTTGTATAGTTGGAGTTTTATACAATATCTGTATTCAGAAATATTTGAATATTGGCAATTTCTGTAAATTGCCACCAAAACTAAAGTTAAAGAAGCATTTTTTCCTGCAATATATATTTAAATACTAATTTGTCAGGCTGTCCCTTAAAATCTCCTTAAGATAGGTAAATAATACTTCTGTTATGAAGGAGGTAGAGTGCCTACAGAAACAAAGACAAGAGAAAGCAAACTTCCTTTTCCCTAACAGTTTTCTGAAGCTTGATTTTGAAACTTTGGGGAAAACCACAAAGGAACTGTTAGCTGAAATATGGTCATATTAAACAAAGAAAATTAATTGAATATCTAAATTTTAAAATGAATTGAATAGCTAAATTTTTATAAATTTTGTTCAATGGCAAACACACGACTCAGGGCAGGAGTGGCAGAGGAACTAAAGCCTTACAAGTTGCAGAGGTTATAATGTGGAGTTTGACTGGTGCAACCCAGCTTTTCAAAGGTGTCACAGACACATGCAGCCAAGTTTCAAACACCCTGATGTTGACACAGAAACGCAGCTCCAGCTCCTCACAGCAGAGCTGAGCTGATCATTTGCAGTTGGGCTGTAAGGCCCAAGGGCTGGTAATTCACACTATCCTACCCACAGCTATAATTAATGCCAGCGTGGCAGATGAATTCATCCCCCAAGGATTTGTTTGGTATCCACATGAGTGTGCCTACAAAGACCTTGCAGCTTCAGAAACAAACCAGCCACCTTCCCACAACCAACAAAGCTTTCATTAGCTCCTCTTCCTCCCACCTAGGGGGGGTATTTTTACTTGGAGCAAGCTTTTTTAGGCACCAAGTAAAAATACCCCTCTATGTAGGAGGAAGTGCAGTTTGGTTTTAAATCCAGAGCATATCTGTCACAGCTAAATAAACATAGAGTTTCAAAGTAATACCTATCTAACCACATTCTCTAAAGGATTTTAAATGAGTAAACAGAAAACAGAAAAAGAGGGAAAAAAAGGTTTTAGGCTGCTGTAAGTACTTCCCCATGTCTCCATCTCCATTTTGGCTCCTACAGGGCCTCTGCCCTTCCCAGAACTTTCCCTGTCCAGAAGAAGGCTAAGACTTGAACACACCACCACAGAGAAATTCCTGTATTTTGGACTGAAATCAAACTTGAAGTTCAAATAATTTTTAGCAAGAGGCATCAAAAGGGGGCAGGGTGTTCCCAGAGCCTCATCCTTCCCCAGGTGAGCTAAGTCAGCGAGGAGTGATGGGGACATGGGGGCTGCCCTGATGGCAGGGTGGCACCAGTGCCCAGGGCATCAGGACTGTGGTTCTGGGGCATTTTCTCTGCTTTGCCTCTTTCCTACAGACCTCAGCTCACATGAGCCCACTCCCACCGCTCAGGGAAGGAGAATCTCCATGGCACTGTGAAAAACAAGGTTCACTCTCCTGGGAAAACGTAAAAGGTTAATAAAGGACAACAGGAGACAAGACAAAGACAATAAAACAAAGTTTTACAGCCAGGGGGCTTCTCGGCATTCCAGCAAGAGCACACCTGCTATTTTGGAAACCCCCTTGAGATCCCATTTCTATGGCACCAGCTTGTTGCATATTCATAAACAATGATGCATTTTTAAACTTTTCCCCAAAGTAGATGACGTTCCAAGAACTGTTCACCATGGCTCCTCCTCAATTCCACCTTTTTAGAGCATGCCTATTTCTTGGCTGTGGTTTCAGTCCATTCTCATCACCTCCAGTTCTTGGGCTTTGGTCCATACTTTCTACCAACAGTGAGTGCTGATAATTGGCACATCAATATCAGGGACCTCATCCTGTGTTCATGGAATGTTATCCCAGCCAAGCAGGGACTTGAACACAAGCATACTTACATCAGCTATTTCACTACTATGTCTAAGTTTAGTTAACAGAATTAACTTGCTAAAATAAGTTTATATGCATTGATTGTTATGGTAACAATGTCAGTAATAATACCTTATGTACTTCACTTTACACCACAAACAATAAACAAAACCCTCAAAAAAGTTTTTTCTGTTCAAGAGAGGGGGGAAATGTGGGAAATGGATTTTCAGAGAATTCTCAAAGCTTGACAGAAGGCTCACACAGTGTGCATCTGTATGCAAACTCTGAGATAGAAATGGTGACTTAGAAATGCCATGGAGCAGGACAGACAATGCTGAGAGAGAAATGGAAATACAAACAAGTTTCAAAGGATGGCCTTGCAAATAAGACTGGATACTCTGGAGAAATAGAACTATGAAAGATGCATTTTAGATGATTGGCTTTAAGGCATTTACAGCATGGTGTGGCAAAAGCTGGCAGGCCAAAAAACACTTACAGTGTTTTGTAATTAGGAAATAGTTGGCTGCTGATTGTGATGGCGTGAATTGTAACATCTGTGTTGTCTCACCTTCTTATGAGACTGAAAATGGAATAAAAGTTTTTAAAACACCTCTCAGTTACCCCATCTCTGGGTTAGAAAAGGGTTAAATCCCCCACTGAAAATGTTTGCTGTTGAAACTCAAGGGATGAAAACTCAGATTATTCCTTACTGCTAAGCTTTGACTTTACCTTTCCATCTCCTTCACTTGCCTATTCCCTTCTGAAATGGGGCAGTTGTGTAAAGGCTGAGACTGCCTGGATGGAGTCTTATGAATTACCAGTGTCCCAGAGGTCAGTGGTGAATTCTGGTGAGTGAGCAGAATATTCTGGGTATCCTGGATTCCCCCTCAAAGTGCATCCCTGCAGCATTGTGGGGACATGCTGCCAAAGTTGTTTCCTTGCTGCAAATGGAGAAATTTGCCAAATCAAATATCAGATCAGAAGTTAAATGAACACCAAACTGGTGATCAGTCCAGGTAGGAACACATCCTTCAAGCCTGTGAATAAATGCAATACAAACTAATTTCAAAGTGTGTGTGATTCCGTAAGTTATGTTTGGAATTGTTCTGTCACTGTGGCTATGAATTCTTGAAATAATGCTCACTTTTATTTATTGTTGCTGTTGTTAGGGGGTTTTTTCTGTTGTGTTTTGGGTTGTTTTTTGGTTTTTGTTTCTTTAATATTGGTTTTCACTGAGTAAATTCTGTTAATAAGTAGCTTTTTATGTCCATTTTAAACATTATAATTCAACAAGGGCCAAACCTGTTATTTTGAGATCTCAAATGGCTTCAAACACTGTAGGGATTCTATATTGCTCTCAGAGATGAGGAAAGCTGAAAGAAATCGTTTCAAAAAAACAAAAAATCAAAACCTTGGTGTGCAAGTGTTGGAGGTATGGTTGCTAATAACTCATTTTTTAAAAGTCCTGTACTCTGCAGCTGAAGTGCCTTGGGGACTTGGATTATTTTGCATTATGCTTACAGCTGTGAGGCTGTTTTCAGGTGTTCCAAAATAACTGGAAAATGAATGGGACACCTTAGTTTGGCATACTGAGTGTGTGACTGGGGCAGGGGGGCAACACAGAAAGTGCTGCTTTGTGCTTTCACTTGGATTATTTTGCATTATGTTTAAATCTGACCTCTTAAAGCTGGGAGGCTGTTTTCAGGGATTCCAAAAGAATTGGAAAATGAATTGGACACTTTGGAATGCTGAGTAGGTAGCTGTGGGTATCAGAGTACTTGGCTTTGCCTGCAGAAGGGTTTTCCTCCCCAGTTTTCCAATAGTTTAAACAACCCTGCTCAGTTTGGTTATCTGGAGTGGGTTTTTTGTTGTTGTTGTTGTTGTTGTTGTTTGTATTTTTTTTTCTATAATAAAACAGAGGATTTGGGAATTTGCTTTCACATAAAAGTAGCATTTGCCTAAACTGTTTTCCTAACCATTTGTTTGGAGTTATTATATGACCAGGGCCACAAAAATCCATGCCTAAACAACAGAACATTGTTCAATGTGAAATTATTGGTGTAAATTGTGAGCATAGGAGACAGAAATTTAGAAAAAATCTGAAATTCTCTATTTTGACCTTTATACTACTGTAAATTTAAGTGTTTTTTTTCTCCCCTTCATTCCTTTGCTGGTTTTTGATAGACTTTCTGTTGTTTTTTCTTCTCCTGCTGTATAGTGTAGTTTTCAAAGGGCTTTTTGAAGTACCTCTTGAGGCTCTTGGGTCACTCTTCATAGGAAAATAAGGAGCCATGCAAAGAGAAGAAAATGAAAGAGAGTCTGTTTCTAAAAATGTACCTTTTGGTAACCATAGCTTCTGGTTTTTCTCCTCATTTTCATTAGCCAAAGAATTGTTTTCTTCTGTTTATAGAAACAACAGTTGATATTCTATTCCATCAATAGAAAGTGAAAGTTTTACACTTGATTTTTTTACTCTGAAGGACTCTAAGGTAGCAAAGAGTGTGGAAGTTGAAAGTAGCAGTGTAATTTAGTCTGTGGGTTATTTAATTGCACTGTGAGGACTCCAGTAATTTTCAGGAGTTGGCGGCACTGGATTGATAATCCCATCCTGTGTTTTCACTGTGCAGCTGTCAGTGAACACCCATTTTGTGTTCTGCATACCTGTTGCACATTGCTGTGTACATTAATTCCTAATTTCTTTCTTTCTTTCTTTTTCTTTCTTTCTTTCTTTTTCTTTCTTTCTTTCTTTCTTTCTTTCTTTTTCTTTCTTTCTTTCTTTCTTTCTTTCTTTCTTTCTTTCTTTCTTT
>JAYDZK010000268.1:1464131-1493956 GCA_034509185.1 Euphonia xanthogaster
CTGGGCTCTGGTGCTGCCCAAGGTGGGTCCATGGAGGAGATCCTTTGAATGAATCCCTGCTTTATTCTTTAGCTCTGCCCAGCCTCTGCTCTAGGGCAGCCTGCACAAGGCATCAGTGACACCAGAGTGGACACTGCAGAGTTTTTGTGTTTCTAACACAATCTCTCATTTCACTTGCCAAACTGTGGCTTTCACTTCCAGTGCCTCTGTCCTGTACACACAGATCCTCAGCTTTTTAACAGTGATGTCATCTGTGAGCACTTGTTATTTGATAGAAATCCCTTATTTGTGATGCCATTACTTCAGAAATCCCATATTTGTGTGATGTCATTACTTCAGGTAACTGCAGAGGAATTGGATTTACCCTGTAAGAACAAAAACTAAATCTCATTTCCACATTATTTCAGCTCCTTAGCTGCTGTTTATTTCTTACACTGAGAATTTATCATCTTTCCAAACCTGACCCCAGCAATCACTGCCCATTGCAGCAGATCATTTCCTGGATTCTTCTGCGGCTGCTCCAAGGGATTTTAGGCACCTAAAGCTCTGCTACAGCAGCAGCTGGGGGATGCCCAGCCTGGGGACAGTGCCAGCCCACCCTGTGCCACACTCCCAGCTTCTGCAAGAATCCCAGTGCTCAGCAGCACGGTAAAGGCACTGGGGGCCAGAGGGGAGCACAGCAAAGGCAGCACAAACCACAGCATGCGGCTCCCAGGTGGGAATCAGCCCCTTGGCAGTAGCTGGGAGCTGACTGAGGACAGCCCAGCAGCATTGTTCAGGTGCTGGGAGCCTCTCCAGAGTGGCCACGGGATCAAGGGTTGCAACAAAGGTGTTTTGTAATCACACAAGGCACAGTCGAAGAATAATCTCACATAATGTATGAGGTGCCCGAATTCATTCTGATTTTAATGCTTATTGATTTTACTATCCTGCTCTTCCATGTTGTCTAGTAGCACTTTATAAATGTTTTATGTAAAATAAATAATTCAAGAAAGACACTGCTTTCTTCCGTAAAGTTTATGACATCATGAGAGCTATTTTTTGTGACAATGCTGACTGCAATGATAAAAGAAAAAGGAAAACTGGGATCTAGACATTTCAAACGTGACCATTTTCTAAATCACAGCTGCTTTTTCTGTTGCAGCAACACTGGGTTCAGAAGTGTATTAGCTATATATATATAGCTAATATATATATATCATACACACAAAGCTATACTACTATATATTTTATATCTATATATAGATATTAGATCTAACATAGTTCTATTTCTTGTACAATTTTCAACATTTTTCCTCCCCTCTGATCCCAATGCCGAGTCCTTAAATACAGTAGACTGCAGTTTGTTGAACTTTAAAAAGTATTATAAAAATAATAAAATAAAAAATTATAAAATATTATAAAACACTATAAAATATTTTCTATATGTCCCCATCATGCTGTCCCTTTTGTTCTGCTGTGTTCAGCAGCACTCCCACTATATCAAAGGGAGAGCCTGCAAACTGAAAGAGGCACTTTTGACTTAATTGAAAGAAATTGGAATCTGTTTCTTTAACGTAATTTTGCTCTACTGATTTGGCAACAGCCAACCAACGATAATGGTTAAAACCCTTTCTAAGAAAAATATTTCATATCCTTATTTACAGTCTCCCTGAAACACCTTTCTGTCAATTCTTGTGGCACACACTGTAAGATTGAAAATTTACCTATATCATAATATATATAATACATATTTATAATATATATAGAACCTATATATATATGTCTTTAGTGGTGCCTCGGTGTCAATGTGGTTTATGTCAGCACATTACCATTTACACTCATCACTGAAAGGGAATTAACAGAGTACAAACCAGGGTTACATGTCTGTATTTCTCCCAGCTGTTAATCCTCCCAGTTTAGAAGGATTCCTGACTTCACAGAACCACTGCAGCACATGGAATGAATAAATCCTGCCTGAGGCACACACACACACACACACTCTCACAGAGATTGTGTCATGCAAACCTTGCTGCAGGTCATCACAAAGTCAGAATGCTCCTCACCTCCCAGGAGCCCATCCTGGAGGGCAGACAGAGAGAAACAGGCAAAGGCACCAAGAGCTGGAAGCTTTCTGCTTGGTTAATTCTGTCCACAAGGGTTTTCTTATGCATTTTTACTGTGGTCTTCAAATCTGTTCAGTGGAAACCCAAGGATGACTCCACTTCCTTGAAATTTAATAAGCCTGTGGGCAAAACTCCCCCTCACCTTCAAGGAATCATCTCAGCATTTTGAAACAGAAGATTGCTGGGCTACAGATAAGCTCAAACCTCACCAAGAGCAAGGAAATAAAATGAGAGTTTCTGCTCACTTTTCAGTGAAAATACTGAGCTATTAAATGCCAAATGCCAGTCACCATCTTTCGCTACCTTACCCACTAGAGCCTGCTACTTGGAAGTTTCTTGGCTCTAATTGTGACAGCACTGTTTTAGAAATGTTAAAAATGCTAAAAGTGCTGGGTGAATGAATAAAACAAGTAAAAAGAGCATTGTTTCAGAGAATAATGGAAGTAATTAGCATTTTTTTCACCATTATTGCTTAACAATCCGACAATTTGGTCTTATACATCCATACATTATGATCTTGTCATATTTTTAAAAAGTGACACAGTCTGAGGGCAGCTAAGAACCAAACGCTGTCAAAGACTGAAGCAGGGTTAGCAGCTGGAGAGCATCATTGATCTTTAGTGCAGCTGATAGAGTCTCACACATCAGTGCTGGAACAGACATTTCCACACCACTGTGCAGTTGGATAAGAATCTTCTCATCTGAGGTACAAGCACAGAGATTACAGCTGGCAGCAACAGGAAGGAGATCCTTCTGCCAGAGAGCAAAGTGACTTTCTGAAGGGATGGGAGCCCTATGCTAATGCCTGCAGAGATTATAGGGCCAGTAGGAATAGTTATGATCATTGTTTAATCTTCTGAATATAATAAGCCTCTCTCTCCTGTAACTTGCTCTTATCCATTCAGAACTCAAACACAATTATCCAGTGTGCAGTGGTAGATGATGGGCAAATGGTACCAACCCAGAGTGATGAAGCAGCACAAATCCAGCTCCATTCTGTACTAAGCACAAAAGTATTTCATCAACATTGCTATTATTTCTTCTGGTGAATTCAAATGAGCACACCAGCACACTTTATTTATCAGCCTTATTCACGGTCTGCTGGGTGGAGGCTTTACTGCAGATTCATGTTTGGGGTGTCTGATCTACCTCCAGAAAAGATCTACACCTTTTTTTTTCCCCTTCACATTCCCAGTATTTATCACTGCCAGTTACTCATTAACACTTAGAAATCACATAATTGAAGACTAGAATTGTATATAAACCTTAGGAAACTGCCAGGGTGAAATGTTTCATCTTCACTGGCTCCAAATGTGCAGGGCCCATGAGAAAGAGAAATTAAAATGTTGCCATGCAAATGCACAAGAGACTTATAGAGCACAATTTCTGCCTGGCTCATTTGAGGGCAAGTCCACACACATGGCCAGGAGATGGCTGGGAACGCTGCAGCAGCCTCACCACATTCTCCTGCCTTCTACACTCAATCTTGGGCAGTTATCAGCAGGTTCAAAAAACAAAACATCAATACCATCACCATGACACCAGCACACTGGGGCTGCTGCTTATTTCCATGGCTCAGCACAGTGTCAGCAGCAGCAGCAAAGCATTCTGTGCAGCTGGTAAAGTGCTTAATCTAAAACAAAATTGCAGTTTTTAAAAAACAATTTCCCAAGTCTAAGACCACCAGCTGCCTCAAAACTGAGCCCTGATACCATTTGCTTCCTCAGAAATGGTTGTCCTAAGGTACCCAGGGGCCACAAAGGCAGTGCAGGTAACCAAAAGAATGAATAAAAATAGGGGCTTTGCTTGTTGAATGAGAACTGCCAGCAGAAACGTTTTGTGTAGGAATCAATAAAACTTGTTTGACAAATGCAAGGTATTTTGCTCAAACCCTACTGAAAATTTTATTTTTCAAGGCAAAATTAACATACATGCATTTTTATTTCTGTCAACAGCAGAGTTTAATCCTACAGAAAGAAGGCTTTGTTATTAGTAATAACACACAGCACACCAAAGGCATTTACTGAGAGCAGGACACTTTGGGACAGTCAGAGGTGAACCTCGGACAGGTTTCTGAGCTACACAAGCAAGGTACCTAAGAAGTTAAAAAGGTCTTTTGATGAAGTTTTGAATGAACAGGCAGCCTCCACACTTGTCCCAGCCACACGTACATCACACATGTTAGAACAGATGTGCCCTGAGATGTCTCTGAATCAGTACAATGTCTGCCACAAGGCCAGAATCGGGTCCTCAGGCTTGTAAACTGTGTGACATAATGATGTGGTCAGATTCAGTTCACACCTCAAATGGCAACATTTCTGCACAGCTTGCACTCAGACACAAAATGTTCAGTGAACTCCCAGATCCCATCTTCTTTCTCTGATGGTGAGGCAGTCTTGACGTGCCCTTGTGCTAGCAAAGGGTTAAAACCTTTTCTTATGTTCCTAGTGGGTTGTAAAAGAAACTGCTGAAGCTGATCAATGACCACTGTTAAGACCTGGAAACCAATTATAAACCTGAAATTTGTGATGAACAAAGCTCTGAAACACTAGGATGAAAACTACTGAATTAGTCTAGTTCATTAAAATCATTAATAGTCATGAAATGAAAACCACCAGAGTCCAAAAAGGCTTAATGCCCTATCCATATTAATTAGATGGGAGCAAATCTGAAGTGAAAAGCAGCACATGCTTTGTAGAATTAGCAATTGCTCTCTACAGACTACACAGATCTCTATTAAAATTCAGTTTAATTAAAATTGATCACGTTAAGAAACTGATGTGGTTAATTAACTGAATTCCTGAACTTCTTTTCATACGTTTCACAAATGCATTGTACACTGTTTTCCTGGGTGACAGCTTATGTGGCAGTGAAAATCTCAATTTCACAGGTTAATGCTGCATGTTCTGTGAGGCCCAAAGTTCCTGTGTCCCTGCCAGGAAACCCTGACACCACAGGGAAAAATGACAGGCCTTTGAAACTTCCAAAATCCACCACCAGAAAGCCTAGCTGGAGTTTTACACGGCTTCTCCAAAGCCTGGCTGGAGTTTTAAACAGTTTCTCTTTTAGGTACATGTGGAACTGTGAGCATGTGTGAAGGAACATCCCAAGAGCTGCGGTCCCATAGGGTCTCTCATTAGAGAGATAAAATTTTCATACAAAATGAACATGAAAGCCACCAACAGACCCATACAGAGATGCTAGACCAGCCCAGAGTGATGTAAACAGCCAAAGGCTCTGCTCCATGCAGTTAGTGAATGTAAACGCACAGGTTGCAAGCGTTTCAGCTCTTAAAAAACACATTTTCTCCCTGTGTCTCAGCAGCATCCATGGTCAAACAGGGCTTGGTCATGGGCTTAAGCCAAGAGATGCCCAGGATCACAGGGCTCTGCATGGAGACTCCCAGGGCAGCCTCCAAGAGGCTGCAGGACTGTTCTCTAAACAATGAGGCAACAATTTCCAATTAACAGCAGACTTGGCAGTGCTGGCTTAATCACTGGACTCCATCTTAAGGGTCTTTTTCAACCTAAATGATTCTATGATAAACCACTAGTGCCCTACCAGCTTCAGGAGAAAGACTGAATTGCATCTCCTGAAGAGTCATTTTTATCATTTATCATTTCATTTTTATTTTATGTTGCTTTAAACAATAAGGCAACTGTGAATTGTGCCACTCTTTTTTGGTAGGAAGACTTCAGAATTTTCCACGGGCATGGTTTAGCCTATGGAAGCAGCTTGGTTATGAAGTAGTGCTGCAAACAATTCTCATCCTTTCACAAAGTATCAGCAAAGGGTCCAGAACCTGCCCCTTGTATCATGCTGTAAGAGAGGGCATCATTTCAGCTGCTGTCTGAAGGGAAGTGGATGCATGACCATCTGACCCAGCACAGAGGATCATGCTGCAACATCAAAATTAACATCTGAACTGCCAACCAAGTGGCTTCCCAGCCTTTCAGGGAGCAGAGTGACATATGGATTCTCAAAGACTGATAAGCAACAGATACAGCCCAGGGCACACCTCAGAGATAAAATCCAGAATTTTACAATTTTGACGACTACTCAAGATCTAAGGTATGAAAAATCTCAAATCTAAATGGAGGCTAAAATAATCACCCAGGAATTATAACACAATAAATACATGACAAAGAACAGAGTTTCACATATAGATTTTACATGTCTTTAAATTCAAATCTGTATGAATAATGGCACTGAATTTGGTATGACTGCGTCTCATTCTTCATTACTTCTGACCACAATGTAAATGCTAAAGTGGTATTTTCTTCTCTGAATTCATTTTGCTAAAATAAAGTGCATCTGACTAGGATGTAAGATACGCGACTGACTCTTAAATCCCTCGTGGCCAAACCCTTGCTAATGTCTTGGCCTGTTTCAGTAAAATGATCATGGTTCAAGTAATGTAAAACACATGCATTCAATCATTTTCCTTTTCCCTAAAGGCAAATACTTCCTTATCATGGTAAAACAGGAGTCGTGTGCTGAGGCATTGGAGAGCCAAAGTTCTTTTAAGCCTCATCAGGAAATTGAACACTTACTGCAACCTCTGGTTTGGAGCTGCAGAGTGAAACAAAAGCATAATGCAAACAAACATGGGAGGTTCTGTCAGCATTATCTGGTATTGCATAAGCCTAAGCAGCTGCCTTAGAAAATGAGAATACAAATAGAAAATAGAAAAATCAAATAGAAAATTTAACTTCAGCAAAAAAAAAATCTATTCATATTCAAATCAGGATTTCATAGTTAATAGTTAAAATAAAACCAATTGAAAGGAGATGCTCATGATATGCTTGCCTTGGAGGAGGGGTTGTTTCTCCCAGGTAACCACAAAGACAGCAAGGCCTTAACACAGCAAGTGTACACTCTTTACTTGTGCAGCATCTTTTTATAATCCTCTTTTTGCAACAGAAAGGGAATATTCGTACTTGGAAAAACTGAATGACAGTACAACTGGAGGAAATAGTGTAACAGAAACTACATGGTAATTAAAGCAGGGTCTACATTAGTTAAAAAAAATCATCTTAGAACAAGATATTTGAAGTTCTCCCACTCAGGTTTCTTACAGACTCTTGTACTGGATCTTCTGTTTCTCAGAGTGGCTTGGAAATTTCCTGGGCTACCATGTTGAGCCACAACTCTTCTCTGAGCAGCAGCAGAATAAATGAGAATTGTCTCTTTCAAAGTAAAAGCCAGGCAAGCTGACTGGAGTCATGAGAGGTGACAGAAAGGGAACCAGAAACACATGAGGATTAAACCCATCTTTTAGGAATGGGGTCAGACCCCAAACCCTGAACAAATCCCCAGGTGCTCACTGCCAGGTTCAGTGTTCTCTAAGCCACTCAAGCCCAAATCTCTTTAACACTCTGCTCCCTGAACCTGCAGCTCCAGAAGCTCCCCAAAATGCCGCAGCTCCTCAGGATCACACATGTTTTTGAAACTCCATCCATCCTTTGCCCATTATATCTTTCCTAGGAAGGCTGATCCCCAAAAGAAGAAGATCCAGGTACATAAAGGGTCAACTCTCTGCTGCTCTCCTGTGGGAAATGCATTTGTAGGGAGTTCTCAAAGCCTGACAGAAGGCTCACACAGTGTGCATCTGTATGCAAACTCTGAGATAGAAATGCCATGGAGCAGGACAGACAATGCTGAGAGAGAAATGGAAATACAAACAAGTTTCAAAGGATGGCCTTGCAAATAAGACTGGATACTCTGGAGAAATAGAGCTATGAAAGATGCACTGTAGTAGGACCCACGAGGGGTAGTTTTAGATAATTGGCTTTAAGGCATTTACAGCATGGTGTGGCAAAAGCTGATAGGCCAAAAAACACAGTGTTTTGTAATTAGGAAATAGTTGGCTGCTGATTGTGATGCTGTGAATTATAACACCTGTGCTGTCTCACCTTCTCATGAGACTAAAAATAGAATAAAAGTTCTTAAAACACCTCTCAGTTGCTCCATCTCTACATCAATAAAGAACTTAACCCAACACTCTCCTACCAGCTTCCTTTTCTTGCTGCTAACACAGCTTAAACACAAGCATTAAATTAATTTCAGCAGTGGGTGACACAACCTGTCATTGGCCTGGAATGAAAGGTGTCATTAAGCAACAACAGGGAGCAATCTTTCTTAGTAATTAAAATAGGATTCTAAATCAGATCATACTTTCCAGTACCTGAAGCCCCATAAATGAAGATTTACAGTATATTCAGCCCTTTTTAGCATGTCCTTAGCCTACAAGTACTTTTCTGGCAGAGCAATCATCACAGCAGAGGAGGAACAGGACTGAAGAAACAATTCCATGCCATGAGCAGGCACATCATTCTAAGCAAGTCAGACCTCATAATAAGTATTTATGTAATTACACCCCACAAAACTGAATGACACTTAGCACAGAGCACAAATCTTCATCTGTTTTACAACCACACAAAGCTATTACAAATCTATTAAGTTAGTGGCTTTCTCCCACTTACATGTAAAACCAAGAAAAAAGAACAGAAAAACCCCTTAATTTGCCACCGTGCAACATCATATGCAGCTGCCCAACTTAAACCAACAAGAAAGACAAAAAACCCAAACTAAAATCCACATCATATGCAGCAGCCCAATTTAAACCAACTAGAAAGACAAAAAACCCAAACTAAAATCTACATCAATTTCTTTCACAGTTAAAAGTCAGGAACTTCAAAAGTAAACATGTTTACCACAAGACTAGTTTAAAATCAATAATAGGAAAGTATTATACTCCTTTATATTGTTGACATCAGTTAATTATTTTAGATGACTTTTGCATTCCTCATACACAAAGTATATAAATTCAATAATTCCTCCTCTGGGCTTCCAAATACATCCTGGGCCTGTTACCTGCAGCAGTAGGTACAGAATGCAGACTTTGTCTGGGCTCAGGGCAGAAGATGATGTAAATCATTTAAATGAACCTGTGGAAAATGGAGGCACTGCCAGAAAATGTTACTGCTGGACTTCATTCCCTAAGTCTGCCTGAGTGCATTAAAGGGAAAATGCAGAGAAATCCTCATAGCTGACTTTGGAAAAAACCCAGGCAAGAGCAATTCTCTGTAAAGCAGTACTAAAGGTACACTACGGTACAGTTTAGTCCAGTCTTGTCAACTTGCTAGCATGGAATCAATGAATGTACAGAACTTTTGTGTCTCATCCTTTCCTATACAGATTTAAAGACTGCATGGAATATTAGAGATTCTTTAATTATGTCTTGATGAAATACTAAGTAGGCAAGGTTAAGTAACAGCAGCAGTCAAAATGTGGAGCTGATAGCAACTTTTCCCTAGATTCTATTTATTAATTTTATTTCCATAATGATTATATGATTTACATAATTATTATAATTCACATAATGAGTATTTGTATTCATGGGCACCTGAAAGAAATGCTGTGCTCATACACTGAACATTTATGACTTTCTGAAAGTTCAGGCTCATCAGGATATTTCAAGGGAATGTTTATCTTGACTGACTTCAACCTTGGTGAAATTCTCATCAGTTTCTGATAGAATTCTTGTCATCTATCTTTTGTCGTCTCCCTTAGTGTGACCCTTTATACTACAAAAAATCATCAACATTTAAAACACTTAAAGTGGAAACAGCCAAACTAAAATTTCAGGAAAAGGAATTATTAATTGGATTTTACATATGAAAGTCTCCCACACTGTACAACTGCATATGAATGAAAAACTTCTGCCCTTCTTGCTGTTCAGAAAGGTAATGTTTTCTGTGTATGAAGCACATAGATGCTTCAGGCAAATTGTCATAAGCAGAGTTGTCTTAGCTAAACACGTTAAAGTTTGTTACTGGTAAAATATATTCATTATTCCTACAGTCAGATTAAAATCTTCATCTTGCTGCTGAGCTGAGAGGAAAATGGTACAAATTCCATGCACCTAGAATGGCATGGAACATGCTGGACAGGGAGGAGGATGGTGCACAGGAGGAGCCCACCCTCAGGAAGCTCAGCTACAGTTTATCATATCCCACCAGAGCCCCTGCTTCAATCATCTCTTCTTCTGCCGTGCATGAAGCAAGGAGCTTTGAAGCCAACTCCTGCACTAATTTTGCATGAAAACACCATCTGGCCCTAAACAACTCTCTAGGCTATGGATCTGTTAGAACCTAGATATGGTCAACATGATATTGAAAGGTCAAAGAAGGGTCTAATTATATGCCTTAGTACTTAGATGCCATGGTCACTGGAGCACGAACTTAATCATTCAGGCCAAACAAGACTCATTTATGATTTTAATTATCAGTGAAGCAGACATGTCTTGGAGAGTTATCCATGTAAAGGAGTTATATGACTGTTGCTCAAAATAGCTGTCTTGTTTGTCTCTAAAATAACCCCTTGAGACACCCTCAATATTTCCCTGCTGATATATTTAGAATCCATCCATCTTCTCATGCACTGCACATTAACATATTTGGAGTATTGTATAATTGCACACAAAAAACCCCCTCCTTGTGTTCCAATCTGTTACAATGGAGCTAGCAAAAATCCAGAATTCCAAACCTGAGATTTCTCAAGCCAGGGCTGACCATGCAATTCCATCCACTCCCTCGCATGGAGCAATGGAACGCGTACAAAACAGATTGCAGTGATGTTTTAACAAGTGCGGTATTTGCGGGGCGCCCTGTGGCAGGAAGGAAATTATGAATCTGACTCCACGTTCTTAGAAGGCTAATTTATTATTTTATGATATGATATTATATTAAAGAGTGCTATAATAAACTGTACAAAAGAATACAGAAAGGATACAGACAGAAGGTTTAACAAGATACTAATGAAAAACTCACGACTCTCTCTTCGGAGTCTGACACAGCTGGATGGAGATTGGTCATTAAGTAAAAACAATTCACATGTTGGATAAACCATCTCCAACCTCATTCCAAAGCAGCAAAACACAGGGGAAGCAATCAGATTATTATTGTTTTCCTTTTTCTCTGAGGCTTCTCAGCTTCCCAGGAGAGAAATCCTGGGCAAAGAGGATTTTTCAGAAAATATGATGGTGACAAAAAAAAAGTCTCTTGCCTCACCCATTCACTGTATGTGGTGGAGTTCTTTAGGGGGTGGGAAATGAACTGTAACTAAAGGAACACCCACTCTGGCTGCTGGGGAAAAAAAAAAAAAAAGTTTTGTTTGCAAGAGACCAGGAGGACATCACATGAAGCACATGTTGGTAGGTAAGCTGATCTAGAAAGCGCACAACCTCAGCTGCCATGGATGCTCCATGACATCCTAAAAATCACCTGAATAACTTTTTTGCCCTTAGATAATAGGATATTCTCCTATACTCTTAGGATATGCTCAGTTACAAGGGACCCATCAGGATCATCAAGGCCAATTCCTGGCCTTAATCTGAGTCTCAGGGAAAAACCTCCTGCAGGCAGAGTTTACTTGCCCAAGTTTAATACTGTGACATATGCCCCTGTTTACCACCCCCTTTTACCCGCTCACAGCTTGATACAGGTTCCTCCCAGGTTTTTACATGGCTGGGGAGAAAAGGAACAGATAGTTGTAAAGTCAAAGCAGCTGGAGTAAAACATAGAGCTGGAATCAAAGATGCTTATCAAATAGAAAAAGGTAATAAATTGGATCATTTGCTTCCATATTTCCTTTCAATCATTAATCAAATCCATTTCCATATCTAATTTTACAATTTTTCTTTTCTTTTGACCTTTAATAAAATGTTTCAATTGATCAGGGTAATAAAAATGTGAATTATATGAGCTGGCACAGACAAAGAAAGACCGTTGAGTAATCTGTGTTCCAGATATAACAAGGAAAATGCCTCTGATTAAGTATGGGCTAAAAGGTAACTTTAAAAAGTTCCAAGTATTACATTTTATCTTAAGAAGTCAGTGAAGTACAAACTTAAAAAAAATTCCAAACATGAACAACTAAAACAAGGGGTCCCAAAATGTGGGACTGCAGCTGTCCTTGAATTGACATACAGAATCTATTTGCTCATTAATACAAATATTTTTTAGCACAAATACAAACATATTTTTCTTTGCTCTTGAAGTATATTTCAACTATATCTCAAACACTAAACTGCTTAAATTATTTCATAGCAAAAGCACTTAAAAGTTGGGTTTTTTTGGATTTTCTCAACACCAGTGCAGTACTGCCAGCAAGAATGTAATCAAAGCAAAAAGCCTGCTGAGCCTGACAACCAGTAATATTATTTGTTTCAGTAGCTTTCCTTTGAATAGAAGTATTGATTTTCTACATCAGAACTCTTCTACAAAGAGCATTAAAAAAGAAATTAGACTTCTTTTTTCTCCATCTTATTAAGGACCATTGTTGAAGACTAGCAATAGAGTCACCAGGGATTTACAAGTTTGAGCTAAATAGATCAGCCATTTAGGAATTCTAGGAAATTTTCCTTATCTTCTAAGAATTCCTGCTATGGGGAAATGCCATTCCTGTCAGAATGGATAGGGTTGGTTTTTTTTTTCCCTTGGATAGAAGCAATTAGCTAAATTGCATTATACCATGACCATCTGGCCTCAGCTAGCTGTGTTCCTCACTTGAAGTCCAGGTAGAGTGAAGGGATCCTGAAGGGAGCTAAGAACAGCAGCACAGAATAAAGGGTACCAGTGGACTGGTGGAAGGAAGGGGCTGAACTCAGGGAAAGGAGGTTAAGGTCAGAGGTATTTGGAAAGAAAATTTAAACGAGTTCTGCACTTCAAGACACTTCTTAGCTCAGAATACCTACATGCCAAGAGAAATTCCTAATGACAGGTGGTTCAACAGGTTTTGTTACTCCTTCAGCAACATCCCCAGCCTGCCATCCCTGCCTGGATCCCAACAGCCTGGGAGGATTTTCAGGCCTTGGGCAGCAATGCCCTTTAGCAATGCTCTTTCAAGAACAGCAGTGTTTTTTGACTCCCTCAACTTAATATCTATTCTTTAAAAAAGCCCAATGAACTAGAGAGCTACTACTGAGTCAAGTTTAGTGGAATTAGTCATGTCCGTTGAAGAACAAAGACTGGCCTCACTTTTAAATTTTTACTTAAAAAGTATCACCATCTATCAACATGTTCATTATAATCAGCTGAAGATCAATTTTCAGTGGGTACATTTCCATCATACTACAATAAATTTGGTGCAGTTTTTTCACACCAACATATTTAAATTGGAGTTAGCAGAGCTACAAAGCAAAGATTTGCCCCCAGTTTCAATACAGTGTTGCTTGGTTAAACAAGGGTGACCCTGGAGTATCCCTAGTGACAATTACTGCAACAGGATCACTGAAGAGACATGAGCAACACATTGCCTTTGCACTCTGACTACTCACTTGGGATTAGGGATGTCCAATAAAAGACACAGGGCTCTAGAAAGAACAGGCAGTGACATTTAACTCCTGGGCTTCTGATCCCAAGGAGGGAATTCAGATTTCTGGCGCCTGCAATGCATGGAGGAGCTCAACATTTCACACTGGGATTCAAAACAAGTAATGCACTTGAAGTCCAGAGAAAAACCTGAGCACACAGCGAGAGCACCTTAAATGCTGGACTGAGAACATTTACTCTGAGCTGCAGACAAGTTCCGCACCTCCTTCTTCAGGCAGGCTAATGTGGCCTGACACAGGGTTTGCCAAACAAGACTGATGTGGTGATTACACTGCTCACCTTCAACCACAGCTCTCACACCTTTGCTTAGGGTGTAAGAGGTCATGTTCAATGCTAGCCTTAGCTAACAAGTCCAGTTTTTCCAGCTCCTTTCCCCCAGGCTGTGTATCAAATGACACAGCACTTCCTGTGATTCTTCCTGATAGCCCTGTCCTGTTATGCAGAAAGAAATTCTGACCTCAGAGGGGAAAAAAAGCCAAAACAACCCAAAAACGAGAAAGAATTATAGCTGGTTTTAATGACTTCTTGAGAATACTTTACCTCTGGGTTCCCAGATGTTGAGCTCAGCCCCTGAGTCTATTCTGGGATAGCTCCTACCCTCCTGGTGGTTCTCTGTACATGCACAGGCTTGCCAAACCCAGAGAACTGAGGCTCCTTTCTCACACTGCATGACACACACTGCTCCACCACCTCAATCCTTCAGCTGTTCCACCAGTCACACAAGAACATTGACTCACACCCTGCACATTTCTGGCTTTCCTTCAGAATTCCTCTCAGTTTGCTATATTCTAACCCATTCTTTCAAGCACTACCACATCTGAAGTTACCAGTTTGAAGTTGGTATCTCAGTAGGGCATTATCTCCAAACAGGAAGAGCTCCCACATTTGTGCTTGAGGAGCAAACAAGGGATTAGAAGAGTCCAATAAATATTGGGAGTAGAAGTCTCCAAAAGAGAGAAATGTGGTGGAGGGGATCCAATTAAAGAGCAGCTAAGGCGAAAACTTCTTCCCCAGCTTAAGCAAAATCTAAGAGGAAGTTGTGATTACTACAGTGTGCTGGAGTATCATTACCAGTTCTGGACTGAAAAAAGGATATTCAAACAAAAAGCATATTAACTCAAAGTGCACATTTTTATTTAATTAGAGGTAAAACAGAAAGACCAGTAATAGGTCAATAATAATGACTTATTACTTCCTTTATGTGGCACATTTACAATAAATGGTAATTTACCATTAGAGAGACTTATTAAATTTTTTTTCTGCTAAAGAAATTAACATTAGTCATGTGGAGAAAGAGAACACTCTCCATTTCCAGCTCAAGGATTTGCATTCAACAAGGCAGTCAGGGATATTACAGACCCCATTCCCCCTTTAGCAATGCAGGAAGAATTAAAGCATAACCATGTATGACATCATTCCAGCTGTAGGCTGATGGGCTACAGATCGTTTCATCCATGCTATTTGAAAAACATTCCACTTTCCAGTCATTAGACCTGCTAAATGGATTCACCTGCCATACCCTTGGAATCATTAAAAAAAGAAAAAAAAGCCTTTGGCACACAGAACCCCACTTTAGTTTTATTCTTATGGCTGATGTACTATTGCTTTTACATCCTAAAAATAACTTTAAATTATTTTTTCACTTTCTCCATTGGAAAAATAAATTTACATCTATGTTCCCTGCTTTTATTCTTGCTCTAGGTTTATGTCAAAGTTTGTGATTAACTATTTTAGCAAACAAATATAACATGACTTTCTAGACAAAACTCGTCCTTACCAGGGCTGCACTGTGCCTTAGTATTTTTAAATAACTGCCGGTTAGCCTTCTCCAAGGAAAACAGGAGCAGTTTACTCGTCAGAAGTCTACTTCTGTTAACTTCCTTAATTGTTTGACATGAAGATAGAGAGCTGCTATTTAACACTTCTTCCAGTCACAGGAAAATATCACACCATTTGTGCACTCATTATGGCCCTTAACTTCAGACTCATTTGAAAGCTTCAACTCTACAGGTGGGATTTTCAAAGCTGCCTCCAAGTCATTAATTTCTAATTGGACACCGCAACCCTCTAGGCAAGCTTTAAAAATCTCATCCTAAATAATCAATATTCTACTCCTTAATAACCTGATCTGCAAAAGACTTGACAGGACAAAACATTTAGTTACTAAGGGAGACTGCTGTGATCATGGGAGGAAAAATAATAGATTGTATATCCTCATCTTAATGGGAGGATTATTTCCTACTCCCCATAAGGTGTGAGAGGGACCAGATTGACAAAGGACAGAGGAGGAGAGGGAATCCTCAGGAAAAAAAAAACAAATCCAGAATCAAAGAAAATCAATCCAGAATCAGGAGAACAGAACAGATTCAACAGTGCTATCCACTGCTTGGGTGTATATTCAGAATAAGTCTAAAACAATATGATCGGATGGCAAAAAAAGCCCAACAACAGTTAAAAAGGAGAATAAAATGCTGCGCAATGCCACAAAACAATGTATTTGATAGAAAGAACACCAAATAATTAAGGTATCATTACAAATCTAACCCCACATGTTTGAAATGCATAAGATGGGGATTTAAAACACCAAAATAAATATCAGATCTTGCTGGGTTAACTAACAGTTAAATATGAAATAAGAGTTCATTCAGGGTATACACTCAGTCTGAGTGACCTAATGAAAATGGGAGAACTAATTATATTAAATCTGAGACAACAGCAGGAAAAAAAAAGTCAGAGAAACATTTGGGAATATCTCACCAATTCAAGACTGTAAATAATTTGAAACATACTCTCCAAATACATCAGAAAGGGGGAGAAGGTAATCTAATATAGACCATCCCTAGTCTAATTAGCAGGCATTTGAACAACTGCATTTTCTCAGAGGGAAGAAAAATAACCCTCCCAAAGCCCACACATTTAAAATTTTAATTATTATTTTCTCTGAGTTTCCTACATTCTATAACAGTTACAGAACCGGGTAATAATTACTTTGTGGAGTCCTTGCAAAAGAAAATACCCTTAGCTACCTTGCAGCAGAAAAAGGATTCCATCTGGATTAACATGCTGTATTTAAAAACACCCCAAATCTTTACATGCTGCCATCCAGGTAATTCGGAGCAATCAGAACACAGCTCTTTCCCTTAATGTTTCTGTAAAACTTCCTTTGCTTCTGCCTTGATTTTTGCACAAGTTACCTGATGACATGGATTATTCATGTAAAACCACAATAATGGTATAACTTTCAGCTATTTTGTTTTTTAATCAGCCTGTTGTGGTGGTTTTTTTTTTTTTTTTGGCATTATATGCATGAAAACCAATCAAGATTTTAGTACAGTATCTGTCAAGGAAATTCAAGTTTCCTTACTTTGATAACTTCACAGCTGACTCTTGATATAATATTGTTAAGTACCTGCTTCACATTTGGTCTGACTTGAACTGGTAATTTGAGATATTTAACAATATTCTGTTACTAATATTGCTCTGTAAATCAGCAGATGATGTCTGGAGAGATGCAGTGCTTATGAATGTCAGATATTTCAAAACGTTATGAATAGATCTTTGTATTTTGAGCATATCTAGGAGATGCACTTACTGTTTTGTTTTATATAATCACTGTGTATGTAAAATTCAAGGAGAATTAAAAGAAATTTTGCATAAGGAAGAAGCTCAGCTTTTCAGTGCAGAAGCAGTGTGAACTGAGCAGGTTGAGACTGAGTTCCTAAGTAAGGTCAGCACCAGGATTTTAATGTGCCCAATTCTCTTTTTGACTTTGCCAAAGTCCTAGCTCAGACTCAATTAATTCTACATTCTCCAGATTTCTAGCTGTGGCAAAGCAATATTGGTGAGATTGATGATATTGGGACATTCTTTGAACTTCTCTCACTCACAAAATACCTTAATGAAGCTTTTCTTTCTAGTATGTCAATAGCTAGTGACTTTGCTGCCTTTCTCTAGAGAGGTACTGCTGCTATAATGCAAATAAAACTCTAGAGCTGCATCAAAGACCAGCAATTGTTTTTTAACAATCCCTGGTGTTGATACCAGGATATCAAATACTAGAAATCAATTCTGCAGACTACTTACACACATAGTTGGGCTCCTAAATTTCATTTGAAGGAATTAACACAGTTGATACCATCTGAGCAGTAATTTCCCTTTCCTATTTTGATACTGCAGTTTGGAGTGGTACTCCAGAGGGCTCTGCAGTGATCCTGAGCGGACACCCAGGAGTGAGTGATCCACCTGACAATCAACCTGTGGGAAATACCTTCATGCAGTTCATGATAAAACATGCTGACTTGAACCCCTGGCATGGTTTTTCCTCCTAGGAAATGGCTGCAGGCCCTGGAGACACAGTGCCACTTACCCTGCACAGGACAGCAGCAATGCCTCACAACTGCACATACTGCATCCTGAACTGAGAAACCCTTCATATTTTCCACATCAAAGGACAGAGGAGGAGAGGGAATCCTCAGGAAAAAAAAAAAAAAACAAATCCAGAATCAAAGAAAAATCAATCCAGGAAAACAGAACAGATTCAATAGTGCTATGCAATGCTTGGGTGTCTAAAGCAATATGATTGGATGGCAAAAAAAAAGCCCAACAACAGTTAAAAAAGAGAATAAAATGCTGTACAATGCCACAAAACAATGTATTTGATAAGAAAACACCAAATAATTAAGGTATCACTACAAATCTAACCCTACGTGTTTGAAATGCGCAAGATGGGGATTTAAAACACCAAAAGAAGTATCAGATCTTGCTGGGTCAACTAATAGTTAAATATGAAATAAGATTTGCAAGGGTGACAAAGCAGGCAAAGCCTTGACACCTTTTCTGCAGCCTCTGATGTTCATACACGGAGGGACAAGGATCCCAAAGAGCACAGATCTGCTTCTTTGTCCCAGTCATTCCCCCCACGCTGCGCCGAACCACCCCAAGCAGCTCCTCTGCGAACGTGTACAATTTTCCACAGAGATAAACAGGCAATTGAAATGTAAAAGCCCATGACCGTTCACTTTCTAGGTACAAAATGCTGTAATCTTGTAATCAATATGCTATTTAACACAAAGGCAGCGCAGCCCCTGGGGGAGGGGAGCTGCGCTGGGAATATGTAAGTTAGGCGATAAGGTTTGATGCTGTCTTTCTGCTTCGTGGGAACAAACAGGACCGAAACATTACAGCTCAACAATGCTATCTGATGGTCACAGCGCCCCAGATTCATCAAAAACAACGACAGAAAGGAACAGGAAGGCAGACCTTGAAAACAAAGTGTACCTGTTGGTTCAGGCATCCACGCCGCAGGGCTGAGAGGGAATTCCCTGACACCTGTCACAGCACTCACAGGGGTTTTGGAAACTCAGCCAGCTGAGGGGAGACTGAGAAACTAAAAAAAAAAAAAAAAACCAACAAAACATGCACAGCGTTGTTTGGCAGAAGTAGAAACACTGGCACATTTCTAATAATTTATGTTATGAAACTGTTATGTAGGAACAACATTTACAATATTCACCCTTTAAGAGAACTCAGAAGAAGCAGCACTGCTTTACAGAGTCTATTCCAAATTTAATGAATCACTAATCCATTCTTTTACTCTGATAATGTTCTACTAGTAAATTCATTTTTTTTTTTAAACAAAAGCATTAGATACTACCATTTCTTTGGGTTTAATTAGGCAATAAGGAATTAACAGCCAGCTAGATAAAACTAGAAACAGTCAAAGTAATTCAAAACCATTAAACAATTTCTAGATGTGTGTTTAAGTAAGCTGCTGCCCTGTCCTTTCTGACCACTGGTGGAGACAGAACAGTGAATTACACAGATAAGAGCTGTCTAATAACTGACTAGAAGCAGGGTATTAAACACAGAAATTGTCTCATGTGGAATAGCAGGGTTGTTGTCTTGGTTTTAGTTTGCATTTTCATTTGTACTTAGGAAAACAGTGTGATAATTACAGATGATAGCAATTTGAGATAAGTGGCAAAACCACGTGAAATTACAAAATTTGAAGAAACTAGGTAAATTAGAAATACGTGCAAACTTAATGTGTGCCAAATATAAATCAAAGCACATAGAATAGAAAACAATCATGCAAGCTCTCAAAAAAGAGCATTTCCCTGTGAGATGTTCCAAGCCCTATTAAGCAAAGTCCAACTTTGTTGTTTTTTGCCATCTCACCCTTTGCTGAAAGTTGCAGGGGCACATGCAGGTGATGTGTCCATTCTTCAGTTTCCAGTTCAGAGGCAGGCACATTATAATGTAAACCACTATTGATTTCAGCTCACTTTAGTACCCTGGACTGTGAACTGTGGTGGTGGTGGACTCCAATTCATAATCCCTGTCAGATTTAGCTCCCACAGCTAATCCACAGCAGTTGTGAATAAGAGAACTTAGAAATAATTTCAAAGTGAGATATGATCCAAACAGGCAAGTACAGTTTGAGGATATAGACACTGAGTCAGAAGGTAAATTACTAACAAGCTCTGCTCCTAAGAGGGCTGCTTTTGTTGAATGGATACCACGAACCAGCAGCCCAGACACACCCTGTTATGAAAGCACAGCCCTGTGGCACAGGCAAAAAGAAATCATGGCAGAGCTCCTCTCACATTGTGGACACTGCAGTGCAACACTGCAGCCCTTCAGAGAACCAATTCCCCCATACCTCTTCCCTCACCCTCAAAAGTATCTCCCCAAAGGAAGCGAGTCCAACCACTTTATCAACCCAGACCTCAAAAGGAGCCTCCCATGGATGTGCTGCTCTCTCTTGTTGCAGCATATGCCACAGCATCCATAGCAGCCAAGGTGGCCACAATACACAGAGCATCACCACACAATTTCAGAAAGATTTAAGCAAACAGAGCAACACTTTACCTCACCAGAAGGCTTCAGGCATCTGCCCATACAGAAAAACAACACATCCCATTAGGAGGCTGCCAAGTGTCTGCTCCTCCTGCCCTCCAGCCCAGCCTTTTATGCCCTCCTGTTGATTCCCTGCACCTGTGAGCCCTCTGCTCCCTGTGTGATTGCTCAGCATCCCTGGGCACTCCATGGCTCCTTACCTTCCATAGCATTCACCTGTCCTGCACAGCTGGAGCCAGTTAGGGATGAGGCTGGGCCCAATCACCACAAACTCTGTGCCTACATTTCCCTGCACGAGACAAGCCCAAAATCCTCAGGGGCTCCTCACAGCATGGCCTTTCCAACCCTTTCTGAGCTTTGTTGCTCTTTTCTGCATCAAGGACCCTCACACCCAACCTGTGGGGCCAAAGCTGCACCCAGCGCTCGAGGCGAGGCCCCACCCAGGCAGAACAATCAGCTCTTGTGCTGGGATGGCTGAGCTGGTTCTGATGCTCACCAGGATGGAGTTTGCCCTCCAGGCTGCCAGGGCACACTGCTGGCTTCTCTTGGGCACCCCCAGGTCCGTCTCTGCACGGCTGCTTGCCACACTCTCCTCTCCCAGTTTACACCTGTGTCTGGTGTTCCTCCACCCCAGATGAAGGATTGGCTTGGCTTGACTTTATGATCCTCATATCCCCATTCTTCTGTTTGACCCAGAAATAAGTTCTGCACCTTTACAGCTTGTTCTGAGAGTGAAGAGGGGGGAAGAAGAGAGATGCACGGAGTTTGCACTCATTCCTCCACATTCCTGCTCCTGTGTTGTCTGCAGATGGACAGATGGTGGGACAGAGCTCTCCTTTGCTTGTAGTTGGTTTTTAACTAGCTGAGGTAGAGAAGTTCCCTGGACTGTGGTTTTTCCTTTTTCTTTAAACCTCCTCTAGACTAAAAACCCAGAAGAACACCAACAATTCACACCTCTAGCCCATGAGACTGAGCCTAAACCACAACTTCTCCAGCACTGGAGGGACTAATAAGAGACTAAATGAACTAAACTTCAGCCCACAGAGGGAACTTTCTGAGTTTATAATTCTTTTAAAACCACAAAAGATTTTATTGTTTAATGTTATCCATTTTTTTGTACTAATAAATGCTTTACCTATTAAAGAAGCAATGTTTTCTACTTTTCTTCAAAGAAATCTTTTTCCCAAAGCAATTAGGGCAGGGACCACTTGAATTTACTTTCTAGATGAAACCCCTTCAGATGTTTTCTCCAAAATTTACCCTAAACCAAGACAAGAACCCAGCATTTGGACTTGCTAAACTCCATCCCATTGATATTTGTCCAATTTCCCAGCCTCTCTGGATCCCTTTGCAAGATGTCTCATCTTTCAAGGGAGTCAACAGCACATCCCAGTTGGCATCAGCCGCAAACTCGCGTTCAGATCCTGCATTTGGATGACTGATAATGAAATGGAAACTGAAGTGGCCCTGGAACTAGGCTCTCAGGAACACCACTGCTGGCTGCTCACCAGCCTCATGGAGCTTCATTTGTTTTCTCAACATACATAGATATATACGATACAGATTAATCCAAAGATTCACATCTATATACATGTGTGGCATTTTATTTCACCACCTGTGCTATTGAAATATCCAGTAAAAACATCAATTTCCCCAGAATAGTAACCTCAACCTCATTTTCAGCCTCAGAATTGCCTCTGCCTCTGCAGGTTCACAAAAAAACATTACAGACCTTTGAAAGCTTAACACATTGGAATGCAAAGACTTTCTAGTAAGCTTCTTGAAAGCAGTCCAAATTTTATTTATTTATAGGTTAAAGAAGAAGTGAAAATCAGACCATGAGTTAAACTATATAAAATGAATGAGTTGTCCCTGACTAGTCTTTATATACCAAAAGAGAGACAAGATTTTTATCCTAGATGTGAAAGCTGGGAACAAGACATGCTAAAAAGAAGACATAAAGTATCCCTGACAGTAAGGCAAAACTGAAATCTTCCTGTCAGTCCAACAAACTCTCTAACATTAAATAAATTTTAAATTATTTTTTATCTATATCAGCTGAACAAAAAAATCAGATAGTCCCCAAACTTAATTTCCACAGACATACCTGCTAAATTTGTATGATATAAAGATATGACATAGAGGTATGATATAAAAGATAACTGTATCTTTACCTAAGTTTTTTTAAACTTAAAAGCATGTTCAAGAAATGAAAAGGCACTGTTCACACAGAGCAATATTTATGATCCTGATGATTAAAATACAGTTTATATTCCTACTTTCTCTGAGATCTGCATAACATATGTAACAAATTTTTTGAGAATAGGGTGAAGAAATATTCATATAAAAAACTTTACATTCAAAAGTCCAAATTTCAAATAGGATTTGGTTTATGCTGGGTTTTTTTGCCTTAATTTCAGTTTTCCAGATTTCTTTGTTCCCTGTGAATTTTGATGCTCTATGGTTCTATAAATAGTTTTTTTCTAGCATGACAGTTGAACAGAGGTTTCTTAAATAAATGCAGTTTTGTCAAGCCTTCAAAGAGAAGCTGTTCTTGCCCTGTAGTTTCAGGGTGTTTACAAAAACACATTTCCCAAGTAGCGTCCTCCATCAGGCAAGAAAGAATCCTTCACATGCCAATATGCAGACAGTTGCTCAAGGATATATCAGCCAGCCAGGATCCTGCGTGTCTGACTTGCACAGCACTTGCTTTAAATGTAAATAAATCCAAACTAGGTCTAGCACACAATCTTATTCAGCTGGGACACATCTAGGGAATGGCTGGCAGAGGTGGGGGTTATTTTTCTCCCTGAGTGTCAGCCATTGACAGATCTCAATGACACCCCATGCTATTTTTCTACAGGGAGTACCAAGAAGCAGAAAGACACAGACTTCCTACAAATCTTGACATGCCTAACAGTCCCAGGGTATCACATCAGCCCCTTTAGGTTATTTCAATTTGATCTACATATCCATGAAAATAAAAATCAATGTGCCCAATGGTCTAGTAAAACATTCACCCTATCCTGTGCAGCCACCTCCTTTCTGCAAAGTCCAGGCATAAAAGGCGCAGTGACCCTTGGAGCTGCGCCGCTGGGAGCACATCCATCCTAGCAAAGGATGGCTGTGGAGTTTGTGAGGGTCCCCAGGACAAGGGGAGATGAGAACCTGACTCCATGTTCTCAGAAGGCTGATTTATTGTTTTATGACATTATAGGATATTATATTAAAATAATGCTGTACTAAAACTATACTAGAGAATATAGAAAGGGTACTGGCAGAAGGCTTAACAAGAATGATAAAAACTCGTGACTGACTCCTCAGTCTGACACAGCTGATGGTGATTGGTCATTAAGTAAAAACAATTCACACGAAACCAATCAAACCTGCACCTGTTGGTAAACAATCTCCAGACCACATTCCAAAGCAGCAAAACACAGGAGAAACAAATGAGATAATATTGTTTTTCATTTCCTCTGAGGCTTCTCAGCTTTCCAGGAGAAGAATCCTGGGCAAAGAGGATTTTTCAGAAAATATGACAGTGACAGATGTCATGCTCAACAAGGTCTAATTTATTAACATCTCTTCCCCCTTGACTTTTCTGGTATGGTCTAGGCCTGGTTAGAGTAAATGCTGTAAATACTTGCAGGTGGTTTTACAGGAGCCACATAGAAAGGCAGTAAGTGGATTTTTTTCAGGCTCTTGGAGGATATGACAGTAAATATTTATATGAATATATTCCTTTATTTATAAATATATTATGAATATATTTTTACGAACATATTCATTTTTTTTATAATTTTGTCACATCATAGAGGCTTCAATTTACCAACAAAAAATGTCATAACATTTCAATGTTTGAGACAAAAATATTAATTGATACAAGGAGAAAAGCCTTCAGCACTGAATATTAGATCCTCCCTATTATTCAATATTTGGGGCCATGGTTTCAAAGTGCTCTGAGAGCAGCAAGTGTTTTCTTCTATTACAACAGTAAAGTTTGGCAAGATTTACAGATTTTAATGAGGAAACAAGGCATAGAAAACATAAAAAACATATAAAAACCCATAAAAGAGACCAAAAAAAAAAAAAAACCAAAAAAACATAAAAGGGAGCCAACAATGCTGAGGCTGATTTATCCACCTGACATATTGTAGCCACACTCTCCTCCTTGTTGGAGACAGCTAAAGCAGCCCTCCCAAATGCACCTTGCTCTCTACAAGGCCAGAGAAAACTTGGAGCTGTCCAGAATATATCGTGCAAATAAAAACAAATAAATATTTTTCTTTTGGTGGGGAACCAATAGAAGAATAGAAAGGCATGGGTTCAAACCTGAGATAAATTTTTAATTTCCACAAACTTCAAATCCTCATAAGCCTGGTCTGGATTTAGGCCTGGAAAGCAAATGCCGTACACTGCATATAATCCCTGTTTTCTTTGCATATTTTGAAGTATCCCAGTTTTAAAAAATTCAAATCATTATCAACATCTAAAATAGTTAATACCCTGGGTATTGAGATGTAATTGTAATTTACTGACTAGTTAAAAAGTTGGACTTTCCTTCCTATCAGTTTAAGTATCAAATGTGAGCAATACCATAATATAAATTGTTGTAGTATGGGTTATTTATTATACTGGAACTAATGAAACCAAACTATACTGCAGATACACTGATATTATCCAAAACACATGCATTAGCCTATATAAGAGAAGGGTTAGTGCAGATGTAGAGCACCTTTCCTGCACATTTTAAAGTTTTTATTCATTTACAGATGTGCCACCACCACATATTTCAGCTGCAATTGGCTGACCAACAGTGAGGCACCTCTGTACTGCAGCTCAATTCAGAATCCTTCCAGCCCTCCACTGAATGGAGAAAAAGAAGGAGGGGGAAAAAAAATAAAGGTTTGAATAAGTTAAAAGAACCAGAAAATTCAACAATGTGTCACAAATGGAGAGGTCATTATGCCTGGATAAGCCAGGATATTAACAGTTGCAGAAAGTGAAACACTACCCACAACTTAGCAGTCAATGAGCCCTGCTCAGAAGCAGTGATCTGCTGTACAACAAGGGTGGCATTTTACAGTTCAGTGAGAAATGGAACAGACCCTTGATATCTTCATTTGTCCTTTTTCTGTGCATATTTCACAGTGCAACGATTTAGGGTCCATAACGTGTCACTTGGTATAACTACAGAGTTTACTTGAGATATGTATGCACAGGAAAAAAAAAAGTTCAGTGAACTGCAAAGATTGCAACAAATCCATATTCTTTGGGTCAATACAAAGTTTTACTCCAAGTCTGAAACAATATTGGTTAAACATGCCAAAGTCCAGTCTGAACTATTTTTGTTTAGAATGCTTCGAAAATTTTCTACAACATTTACAACATGGGATTTAATTTTTAAAAAGCCTGTTACATACCAGATATTATTATTATTTCACATTTCAGTGCAATATTTACTACAGAATTAGATCACTTAAACCTTGGCTACAGGTCAACAGCTCAAAAGTATTTTTTAATTAAATCCCATTTTAAAATAAGAATGGCTATAGCAATAATACAATTGAAGTGTTTAGTCATCAACATTTTACTACACTGGCTACAAGGTGAGAAAAATTAAGAATGGAGGGAATGAATTTTTTTTAAAGGACACTGACAATGACATTCCAGTCCTAAAAAAGTTGTAGTAGAAAATGCCATTAACAGCTATTCTAGATTGGGAATAACAATAATAATAGAATAATAATATAGAAATAATAATATTTCTATATACATATTTCTAAGAACATTTTCTGCTTGTGTATTTTTTTCTGCACAACCATAAATAACCATTCTGAACCACTGATTAAGAGGTGACATTAGGAAAATGTCAGTCTCAGTAGACAGTTTCTAATTTCTAAGAAACATTTGCTGTATGAATACAGCCTGGAATGTTTCAGAAAACATCACATTACAGAGCAGGAAGGGATAAAAAAAATATAATTGAAGTTTTCTGTGGACTGTAGAATGCCAGCAAAACATTATTTTGTTCAATTAAGCATGAAAATAAATGTTTCAGTAACATATCCAAGAACTGGGCTACATGATTTTACAAGACCTGATAAAGATTTGTATCTAAACTTTCCCAGGTATTCCACTGTCTTCTGCTACCAGAGGGCAGAAATGAAAGCATCCTAAGTTTGTCCTGAATTACTGGTTTGACCAGCAATTCAGTACTAAAAAAGAAGGAAAAGAAGGGAAATAAAAAAGGAAAAAAGAAGGAAATACTGAAAACCATAAAAATTCCAGTTTCATGAGTTTTCCATACAGAAATGTTTTAGGTGGATTCAAGGGAGCTTTCAGACTGCCCTGTGCTGGTGTAACTCAACTTCTGAGGGTTCCATGTTCCATTTCAGCTTCCTATTACATGTTTTGTATACATTGCTTTTCATAACTCCATTAAATAAAGGTTTTCCTGCAAGAAAAAAAACACAGGTGAACCTCAGTTAAGCAGAATACTAAGATGAAAAGGGAGACCTTGAAGTAATGGGGGGAGAAGCTTTTAAACACAAATATTGGAATTTTCATTACTCAAAGACTATTGGTCATATCATACCCAAGTCTGATATAGACAACATGGCAGATGAATGAAATGAGACATTGTATTTTGGAACCATAAAAAGAGCTGTATTACCAGATGAACTCTTCCAAAGACAAATCTATAAAATAAATAACCTACTAAAATGAGTTTCAGTCACTTTGCCAATAGCACTAGGTACTTCAGTAAATGCTTACCTTTTTTTTTTTTTCTTAGTAAAAACAAGAAGAAAAAGAAAAAAAAAATTGTCATTTGGGTCATTTCAAAAATCTATCAATATTCAGATTCGATAGGATTATTGTAAACTAATCCGGTTTGCTTTATGTGTTTCAAGAGTACTGTGAACGTCCCTCTTAAACTGCAGGGAAAATGTAACTAAACATAGTACATTTAGAAAGCTCATACACTGAGCTTTCAAGAGTGGGCTTTGGATGGTCCGTAATGTGAGGTCAACAGGGACAATGTTTCCATTTATGTGTATCAGGACAAAAGATTTTAATAGAAACAAACTATTTGGAGTTTAACTGAAATCTGCACATCACTTAGGCACACAACTTGCTGTGTACACACATCACACACACCCAGAACAAGCTGTTTGTCCTGTAATTCTTGGCAGATATAAAACTACAAATAATGGTCAGTGTAACCAGGCTCAAGCAGTTAATTGGGAAAATGCTCCTTGTGCTGAGTGAGTGATGTGCTGCTCCCAGCATCAGCACCTCCCTTCAGCTGGATCCCCCAGCACCAGGAGCTCACATGGAGCAGAGAACTTGGCAATATCTTACTGCACAACGGGAGTGGGGAAAGGTTCTGCTGCTGCCAGACCTTGGCCTTGAACTTGCTAGGGCTGATTTGGCATCTGGAGACTGGCTACATTCATCAGGAGGTGAAGCTTCACAACAAAGATAATGTGGTGGAAGCAATTAGTATTCACCACATCAATAACAGGTCTTCAGCATTTGACTGTGGGCTAAGCAAGGCTTGAATAATATCTGGTATGTAACACACTTTTTAAAAAGTAAATCACAAAATTATTTTTATTTTATGCTGAAATATCACCTGGTTTTCATGTAGAAAAAATTTTTAAACGCACTCCTGTTTATTATATTCCAAGGCTCTTATAGGCTTTCAAAGAGGTTGAATACATTTGTTTTCAATTAAAGTGCATGATAAAGTAGCAAAAGCCAGGTTTCTCCTTTTCTTCAAGAGTTCATTTGAAGTTCTTCACATTTGCAATTTATGGCATCTGATCCTGCTACATTGTTCAGCAAGGAAAAGTCAAGAAGAGGACAGCAGAGGTAATTTCTGTCCCACTTCCATCCCTCCAACAGGGTCCCTGCCAAGAAATAAAATTCTGTGCTAGCTGACATCTTGGCATCCAGGACCCAGTCTTGACCCTTCCCCCTAGAATTTGGATCTCAACTCTCATTCAAATTCACTTCCCCTGCTATCAGTTGAGAGAACAGACAGCATTCTCCCTGCTTGGTCAGTAATTCTCCATTTTCGGTCAGCAATTCTCTGTTTGGTCACTAATTCTCCCTGTTTGGTCAGCAATTCTCTGTTTGGTCCAAGTGGGCAGTCCAGTTCAAAGTATGGCAAAGGCCCTGCTTTACCCCATGCACATCCTAGCAGAGCAGAAAGCCCCAGGAAAATGGAGGATCTCATCAGCTCCATTGCTTCAAAAAAAATGCCCCTGTAAGGTTGTGGTGAGAAATGGGAGGGGAAAAAAAAAAAAAAAAAGAAAAAAAAAAAAAAAAGGAAGATTAAGTCACAGAATCATTAACGGTGCAAGGGACTTGAGGAGTTTGTCTGCTCCAAGGTCCTGCTGAGAGCTGGGACAGCCCTGACTTGAGCCTTCGTTGCTTGGTGGTGAGTTCTTTCAGTACTGAGAACCTCCAAGGACTGAGGTTCCATAACCCTTTTGGTGCCTTGTTTCAGTGTTTAATTATCCTTAATGAACACTTTTCATCCTACAATCACTAAAGATTCCCTTTCAAACCTTGTCTTTCATTCCCCCAGCACCGGCCTCCCAAGAGCCTGTGGGTTCCTCTCACTATTAACCTCCCACAGGTATTGCAAGGCTCCATCAGGTGTTCCAAAGCTACCCAACAAAACATGACAGGAACACAGGGCTGGATTACAGAGGGGAAAAAACCCTTAGAAATTAAATCTAATATTGAATCCTGATTTTGAACAAAAGATATTTGGAATAGAATCCTAGAATCTAGGCAACTCTGTGCTAACTTAAGCATTCCCTGGGAAAACTTACTGATGTAGGTAATTTACCAGAAGATCTGAGTAGCTGTAAAGAGGTGTTTTAAGTGAATAAAGTTTAAAATCAGATAGGAGTGGGAGAAATTTCAAACAGGTTTGTAGTTTAGGAATTGTCTGATATTCAGTTATGTTTCTATTCCTTATGGTGTTTACAGAGCATTCATAAGGACAAGAAATTACCTGAAATTCCAGTGTTATTTTTCTGCCATGTCTTTTGCAAGAAAGATTAGTTAGAAGTTTTCAGCTCTATCTTTACTTTCCTTATGACTACTCTCTGTCATCACCTTACACTTCCATGACCACAAGGCTTAGACATTACAGCTCCTTCCAAGCACAGTAATGCTTTTTGTGTCACTTGATCAGAGTACAGGGAAAATAACCCCCAAAAAGGAAAGAGGAGGAAAGGGGAAAGGGGAAATGGAAAAAGGAAAATGAAAAAGGAAAATGGAAAAGGGAAAATGGAAAGGGGAAAATGGAAAAAGGAAAATGGAAAGGGGAAAATGGAAAGGGGAAAATGGAAAGGGGAAAATGGAAAGGGGAAAATGGAAAGGGGGAAAATGGAAAGGGGGAAAATGGAAAGGGGGAAAATGGAAAGGGGGAAAATGGAAAGGG
>JAYDZK010000268.1:1511940-1526182 GCA_034509185.1 Euphonia xanthogaster
CCCATATTGCTGGAAATGTCCAACTTCAGGCAATTTAGCAGTATAGAAATGGCAACGCCAATTTAATTCTCCCAGCTGCACTTTTAAACAGGAAAGGGCACAGGACTGCACTGGTGAGAAGTGAAAATGGAGCAACAGGAGCCATGGTTGTGTGGATCCAAGGGCTCCATCACCTCCAAACTGGGCAGAGGCTGTGAGCTGCCTTCTAGAGCAGGTTGCACACATTTCTACAGCCCTCAAAGGACCCAGGCCAGAAATCTGTGTCCTCAGAGGTAAAATGTAAATTTCTTTTTCCTTGCATGTGAACAGTATTGAGGACAGCTTTAACCTGGGGCATGGATCAACTAAAGAGAGTAAAAAAAATGTGGAAATACAAAAGGACAACATAAACCTCCCCCAGACAATTAGTACTAAAAAGATTTCAGTTCCTGCACAATATTTTTTCAGTCTAGAGGGTGCAGACTTGAATATTCAACTCCTGCAAAGTAATTTGTACCAACCTACTCCAAGCATATTACAACTTTAAAGCAATAAGGTGCAGCAAACATGCCCAAAAACTTACACTTTTTTGAAACAGCTTCACACTTTTTAAGCAATTTTTTAGTCATTCATTTTACAAAAGTCAGGATTTCGCGTTGTTCTTAATTACCACTCACAAATCAGCTAAGAACCCATTACAAGATCATTTATTTAACAGTTTTCCAGCTGAAATGCTCATAATGTGAGCAAAGTTACCCAAGATTTAGCACTGCTGTACCAGGAAGGACATGCAGCTTTTGGTCAATCTGCAATAGTAGTTGTTACCTTTAACAGTAAATAAATGTGCAAGGTTGGGTTTATTTTGTAACAGATAATTTTTCCATATATATAATAAATAAATTTATTCATTTATATATTTAATTGATATATGTAATAAATAAATAAATAACATACAAATATCATTTAGCCATAAATATATCATTTAGCCATAAAAAGCTGCTGAGTTTCATTGTTTACTGGACTATTTAAAATGTTATTACCATAAAACTCAATATTTCACTCAAAATAGTTAAGCAAACCATTGGGATGGAGACACTGAACACTGCTGCAAGTTATACAGGTAAGACAATGATTATGTGAATAGTGCTAACAGGTCTTAGGTGGATTTAGAGAATATTTTCAGTTGCAATAACCAACTGCTGTATTTCAATTGAATTTCAATTTAATTTCTTTCATTTCAATTTCATTTCTTTAATGCTATAAATGCCAAGTAAATCATTAAAAGAAATGTCAGCTCTATCAGTGGCAGCTGCTGTTGCTACAGAAAGAGGAGGGGAGGTGCAGGAGCAGGGCAGCCAGCAGAGCCCACAGCGGTCTGCAGAGTCACTAGTGGGAAAACAACAAAGGCCTTTCCATGCAACTACCACAGATGTGCCCAGAGCCAAACTGTCAGAAGCACTTAGGGTGACAGCTACTCACAGTTCATTATTTCCTTCTCACAGGTCACTGGGTGACAAGCTGGGTCACCCTGCTTGCTCGGCTGCTCCCAGCTCCCCCACGGCCCCCCGGTTCCGATGCCACTGGAATCAAGGTAAGCTCCTCAAATGAGTACCAGCAAGTATCTGCACATGGGAGTCTGGTGTTTAACACACCTTCCTTCTCAGGGGGATGGGTGGCATCTCCTCTCTGTGCTGGATTTGTATCTGTAGCAGACACAGCTACTAGAATGATTTTGTCAAGATGTGACTAAAGCAGATAATGAAAGCTAATTTGGCACCAATTTGAAGTTTTAACCTTTGCAACACTCACATGGCAGATGCATCATGAAAAATCATTGCAACTCAGGGGAAAGATGCTTTTCTCAGAGAGGACTTTCCCCTTTTATATTATATAAAATGAAAGCAGACTTCTAAAATGCAGACATACAGTCTAAAGCACATTCTCTTTTTTTCGTGAGTGTATAAACAGAATTTTTAAATACTCCAGTAATAAATTAGTGCTTCTAATACATTCTGATCTGTCTTCATGGAGTAACCAATTTACAATACAGACATAGATCATGACTTTCCTCTGTTTTGCCCACGTGGAGTTTAAAATGAGTGCACAGAGTATCAAGAATCAAGGTCAAGCATTTGCTTAGCTGTAACAATGGAAGTGGGAGAAGGTTTCCATTTCCTTGGGGCTATTCCTCAGTCATTTTCCCTACACTAGCAAGTCTTACAAAAATGTAACAACTGAATTTGTCCAAGTGATTCAGAAAAATTAAAATGAAACCAAGTGCCCCAGATGGATCTGCCTCAGTAGTAAATGTGACAAGGTCATCAACATTCTGACTCAGATCCAAGAGTGCTTGTACCTAGCATGTACCTGCCCTGGAGCACACCGAAATGCAGGCCTGGGTTAGAGACCAAGTACCCAGAAACTTGTGAAACCAAGCTTACTTAGAGCAACAAAGTGATCCAGTAAGGCCTGAAACCAAAACTGCATCAGAACAGGTGATGAATTTTAGAAAGGTGACCAGCACCTTTTAAAGGGACAGTTCCCACACTGTATGTACTTCTAGGACAGCACAAAACTGTTGCAGATGATACAAGAGCTCTTCCTTACTTTCCTAATTGGGCCTAACATGTAAAATCACAGCAAGACAAATAACTTAAAACACTGCCAGAAGTTACTGAGTTCACATTTCCACACCACTTAAACCATCATTTTCTTGACCTAGCAAAGATAATATGTCATTTTTTATAAAACTGTCCATTCCAAACTATTTTTGAGTGAAAGGAGGCAATGGATGAACCATCTCCCACACACAAACAGTGAGAATGAGAATTAGGATGGCAAGGAAATCAGCAGTCATTAGTTAATTAAGTCATTAGTTCTTGTGCACTGAGGGAAGTACACAAATCACAGTCACTCAGCTCAATGCTCCACCCAACCTCTCCCTAAAAGCCAAGTCTTCCCAGCATCTTATCCTCCATTTCTACAACTACCTTGTGTTGGGTTTTGGTCTGTTTGGGATTTGTCACTTTTTCCTCCACAGTATTTGCTAGAAAGGACAAGTTTTCTGTTGCTTTAGGACATCTTAAACAACACAGACACTGGACTCTCTAGGGTAAAAAAGAGGGAAAGTTTAATTCTGCCTCCAACATTTATAGATTTCCAAAAGTGACAGTGGATTGGAGGGTGACAGTGCCACCCCTCCAATGACACTGGACAAACCAACAGTCCATCAAATTTCTCCTCCTCCATAAAAGAAAGCAAAACAATAAGTTATGTAAATAAAGTGTGTGAGAAAGTTTGTTACAAGAATGTAAACATCAGGGGGCTTAGAAAATATTAAAAAATCAGAGCAACAGTTTTCCACCTTTCACATGGAAACTCAGGGGTTCAGCCTGGTAAATCAGAGATGAGGCTCATGTTTTTCTATCTTACAGGCATCATGTATCATGCAAAGTGTCAAAAGTGTGAGCTGCATTAAGTAAACAACACTGGAAAAACACTCAATAAGATGTCTGCAAAAATACCAAGGACTTGCTCAGACCACTAACATGAGACACAAAAAAAAACCAAACCCAAAATAACCCCAAAACAACTTCATTTCATTGTTATCTTAACATGTATCAGAGGAAAATGTGCAACTTTCTGAACAATGTGCAGGTAAGAAAGGGACTGCATGCAGAAAACAGATGATCTTTTCAACAAGCAAAGATAAATAAGGAAATCAGTCTGAAAGCATGAAAATTGTGCCAACAGACAGCCTTGCAATCTAATTAATTTTATTCTTTGAAACTTAACCCAGTTACGGTGCTCTCCCTATCCCATCTAATAGAGTAAGGTTTCCTTTGGCCATTGTGGCTCACTGTGAAAGGGTGGCTGCTCCTCAAAAACCAAACACTAAGAATGACATCTCTGAAATGCACATTCCTATGAAACTAAGCTGGAAAACAAAACCTTTAGGGCAGGACTCAGTAGCTTAAAGGGAAACACTGGCTGGTATTTGAGACTGGATCTGCATAGCTCCACAAATCCATCCTGGTCCTGGCAGGAGACTCACAGCACTCCAAAGGAGCTGGATGCCTGGTGATACTCCATTGAACACCTCAAAATCCCTCTGCACACCTGTGTCTGGGCAGCTGAGTCTCCTTCCCTCTCTCTCAGCAAAGCAGAGTTTGACGAAAACCAACAAACCTGTTGAACAGGGCTGTAAACCAAAATAATTTCACAAGAACCAGGTGAACTTTGGAGCAACAGTGATCATAATCCTCAACTTATCCACTCACATAGCTGGGCCAAGTGAAACAGTTCAGGAACACAGATATATCTTCCCCTAACACACAGCTCATACCTCCTTTGTGCTCCTGGCAGTTTTGCACATTACTTTGCAAAGGAAGGCAGAATTTTTTGCTGTTTGGAAATTTAACAGCTTTTCAAGTCACAGGAGATAAAACAAACCCTGTCTCCCAATCTTACATCACTTTGCTCTCCCTGAAAGGATTCTACAGACTACAGAGTGGGATGTGGCAGCTGTTTAACAGAACACATTAGTACTTATCACAGTCTAGTGGAAAATTGCAGTAAAGGGAATTTAAAGCACTTAGTACCTCCCTAACAGCGGGAGCTGCAAAAGTTTTGAATTAGTTGTAATTGGTATTTAATGCCAAATATTTCTGACAGCAAAAGTAATGTTATTTTGGTATTAAAATGCATTTTTCTACATCTAATTCAAGTTCAAGAAAATGCTCCAGGCTGCACAAGTCTGCTTTTGGAAGTCCTTGACTGAAGAGAGCTTTCTAAGTCAAATATGTTTGTTCTGCAAGAAGAGAGCTTTTGCTTAATATTTATATCCTGTTATCTGAGGCTAAAAGAGCAGTAAGTAGAAAATTCCTTTATTCCAGGGTACTTAAAAGAAGTTAAACAGCTTTTAGTGACCCTGACATCACATGACATTTAAAGCACAAAAATCCATACTCGAAGCACAGAGGAGCAAATGATGGTGGTTAAATCTTCACATTGCTTTGCAGATGGCATCACTTGAAAGAGTTAATATAGTCAACAAATAGAGCTTACATTTTAAACATACAAGATTATTCACTAGTATTTTAATAATTTGTTTTTAACAAAGCTCCAGACTTATTGGATTCATCAAATAAAAATAAAACTACCCAAAATACAGGTGAGCTACCTCTACCTATGCAGCTCCCTAAAAGCTTCTGGCAGCCAACACTTTCAAACACTTCAGTCTGGCACAGCTTCAGGCACATTTTGAAAAAAAATCCAGGCACAAAAAGACCTCATATTTATAAAATAATATTATAAAGGAATACCTGGAATTGAAGTCCTTGAAGGAGGACTTTGAAAAGCATTTTGAAAAACACTTCTGATGCAAAAAAAAAAAAATAAAATTGTAAAATAGCATTATAAAGGAAATACCTGAAATTGCAGTCCCTGATGGAAGGCCAGAAGAGCCAATCTATGGGCTCTCTAAGGGAAAATTCTTCCAAGGGAAGTGTTACAGCAGCTTAGATGAACCAAACCCTCTTGCTACTTGAATCATCTGCAAATTAATGCCATAAACTTACTGCCAGCAGTAACAACTTTCGAAGTTCAGCTTTATTCCTGATAGCAAGTGATGTCTTGTGATCTGAATGGGAGTTCTATTTCTAATAGGTTTTGCCCTAAAAATACCCAAAACCTCAAAGATAACTAGCCAAATGCCATTTGTAAAACACAGTTTCAGTTATCTAAAGAAAGACAAAGTCTTCTGCCTGCTGTCAGTAGAAGCAATTAAGAACACTACTCTTTATCTTTTATTGAAATTAAAATCCAGTCCCACATGGAAAGTGACTGTCACTTAGTGTTTTGGCTCAGCATGGCTTTCAGGTTTCTAACAAAACATTTACCATTTAAATTTAAGTCTTGTGCCACAAAATATGTCACAATGTTGACACAAGTCCTATTTCTTCTTGTAATTTGCACCACGTGAGGTTTGCAGATAAAAAATTTAAAAGTAAACTTGCAATTGCTACCAAACATCATCCACATCAATCTTCAAAATAATAAAAAAAAAAAAAGAAAAGAAGCACATAAATGTCACCCCTTTTCATTAATTTTGGTCAAAATCCCTGTTTGCTTATCAGCCAGAGGCTTTCTGAGATATTTCAATAATATCCAGGAAATCAATCTTACATGAAACTGAAGGAAAACATCTAATGTCATTGAACAATAAATATCAGTTCTGTCAGTGCCTTACCTTTGAGCTGGGGCCTTAGGATGTTTCTCTTCTAGTTTCCTCACCAGTGCCACTGTCAGCTGTGCAGTCTCCCCCAGGGGATCTGCAGGCATTAAATGGGCGTCCAAAGGTCCTGAAAGTTGTTTCTGATTGGGGTTGCTGACATTTTTTATTTTTTATTTTTTTGCAGAACCTAAGAGATGAAAGTACAACCATGCAATTTATATATTGCTAATTAAAAAAATGTGTGTCTACTTTTTCAAGCAAGGCTGTTGATTAGCAGGAAATGTCAGAAATACAAATAGCTATGTCAAGATGCATCAAGAAGCACAAATCTAGAGATTTAGTGGTCTGGGGTCTTGGGTTTTTTTTTTTTGTTTCCTTCCTTACTTGAGTTTTTCCACATAGAAAATAAGAAATTTCCAGAATTTGGGCTATAAGCATAGACTGTTCTGAGACACAAATACATGTAATTTTTTATTCTTCTATAATCCTCCATATAGCTATTATTTGCCTAATATATAAAAACCTTATTAAGAAATCAAATAACAAAATGAAGAAATTTAAGAAAAATTAAGAAATTAAGAAATCATATAGGTAATTTTTTATTATTATTTTTAGGAAATAAGCTTCCACAGTGATATTTCTCTTTCCAAAACGTGTTTTTGAAAGGACTGTCTCTGACCTGCCTCTGGCTCAATACCGTGACCTCTTCTGCTGAGCTGCTGTCTATCTCCTGATGATGCAGCCCAGGCCCCATGGTGAATGTGGTTTTCTGTCTGGGTCACCTCCTCTCTTTCATTTAGCTCCTCTAGGTAGGTCAGGACAAACTCAGGGTAAGCCTGGAGGAAAGGACAAAGGCAGAGGAATAATGAAGAAAAACATCAGCCACATCAGCGGAATCACACCAGTCTGAGCACCAGGGAACAGGGGGAGAAGCGGCTGTTGATGCACCAATGTCACAGGAGCTCCTGCCTGGACAGGACATTGTGTTGCACAAAGTTTCCAAAGTCAGGGTTAAAGAATGACCTCTTTATATGCACGATGATGAAAAACAAAAATACTTGAATATTATATATATATATATATATCAGTTTAAGAATAAAGACAAACAGCTCTCAACATGAAAATTCTTATAAATACAAAGAAATGAAATTTTGCATCCCTGTCTTTTGGGAATATTTAATTAGTTATAGGTGGCATTTTTGTACATTTCCATGTAGTACATTGAAAGACTTTAAAATAGCATTTATTCTGAATATTATTATATATTCATAAATATATATATGAAACATATTATTTCAGAATATTCACAATAGTCTGAAATCAAGACTTATCACATACAGAAAAAGCGTTCCTGATGGTTTTGAAGCCTGAGTAAATTTCACTGGTTTAATTCCTCAATTAAGGCAATTTGCCTTATCAATGCTCTTTTGATCCTTGCTAATGGGACAAAATGTTCCAAATAAAAAAAAAAGACAGACAAAAAGACAAATTATAATCTGTTGGATTTGAGGCATTAACATCTCATCTACTTAGCCTTGTAAAATCCATTTTACATTTTTTTTTTTGATTGATTTTGCATCATGGAAATGTTTTTAATGTTATTTATTTTGCATTTTCTCAGATGCTCCTTCAATTCAAGCAGTAGTCACCCCACTGTCCTCATGATGAAATAGGCAGAACTTTTTCTTACAGAAAATATTATTTATTTATGATGGAAATTTTAGTTTAAGGTTCTGTGAGCACCTACACTATTTTTTACAGAAAATGTATAGGTATTAGGTATACATATATATGTATAGAGTAAATTAGACCAAGACCAGAAGCTATGAAAATGACAGGCAACACTTTCACAAAATGAAATCAATAATCTATCAAAACCTTGTGATCACAGAGTGAAATGTACAACAAGTACAAGAAAAGCCACGTTTTTCCCTTCCATCTCTCACTAGTGAATAAACAGAAGTAATTTCATTTATCAGGCAGGTAATACTACAGCAGTTAAACACTTGGGCATATTTTCCAAAGCCACTTCTGAGTGGGCAACCCAGAGATCCAGTGAACCTTCTAAGCTCAAGTGGAAAGCAAAACACCAAAACTTGGAGTTCTGGGAAGAATTTTTTCCTTGTATCATAAGAATGCTCACTAATATGAAAGCATTTAGTTGTTTTGAGCTTGGTTTATACTGGAAAATTCCAACAGCTTAGCTTCAGTTGCATGATGTTTTCTTAAGCCTTCTCTCAGACTTTTCCCATGAGTGCAGTGATTTTCAATTTAGGACAACTTATATTTTACTTTAAAATAAAGCCCTTCAATAGCAAGAATACAATAAACAGTGTGGGGCTTTTATTCCTTAGGGAAAAAAGTTCTTCACCAATCAATAACAGTGACTATCCTGCTGTTTATCAGCTTGTATGGACAATACATTCCAAATATAACACAATACACAATATATTGCAAAACATTTATCTCCTGCTTCACTGTTCCATCCACATTTTAATTCTGAGTAAATAAACTCAAATTCATGGTGCATTTGCAGACTGATAATTGACTTGTACTTTCAAGTATTTGGAGTTTTAAATTTACTTTTTATCAACTTGTCTTTTGCTTAAGTTGTCCATAAGGTTTACCCAAATAAGAGCACATAATTTGACCTTTCACAAAGATGGATAAAATTAAATATTAATATTTTGACTAAAACGTAAGGGAAAATATCAGGATCAATTTGTTGTTGCTGCATAGGAATAGCTTTGGAATCAGGGAAAAATAGCAGGATTGAATTATGGATCATCTCAAAAACACTGGGTGATTTTTTCAAAACTTTTTTTACATGAGTATTTCCACATAAATATTTTCTGCTTGCATAGGGAGGGCATGTTGATGGCAAACACAGTGAGCAGTAGGTACTAGCTCCAAGAAAGTTGAATTTCCTTCTCAATCTGGATGTGTCACATATCATTACCCTGCACTGTGCTGCTCTCCTTTATGTCAGCTTTTGTTGGCCTACATATGCTGCAACTTAAAACAACATGACACTCCAGATAAAGTGAATGTGGAATACATGGAGAAAAACCATTTTCCAAGGAGATCTGCTGTTAACCTCTACCATTTTTCCTGATAAAATTAAACAGGCAAGAACCAAACAGAATTATAGTTATTAACTCTCAGAAATTTCAGAAATCTCTCTCCTCATGGTATGCAAACTGCAATATTTTTTGGTATAAATAACAGTGTGCATAGAGAAATAAAGAGTTGTGCAGCTGTCAACTTAATTTTTATTTATGGATCTGGATCAGTCTGGAGCAATTTCAGATAAAAGACAAAACAATGGGAACATGGTCACCATTTCTTCAGATTACTGGGAGTTTCACTGCCATCTAAACGCTCAATCTGACCAAACATACTGGAAAGGAACCTCTCAGCAGTTCATTTTTCCAGAAAAATATTTTTGTTTTCATCAACAATCTATTTTGAAAGGATTATTTTCTTCAGCTATGCAAGAGTCAGGACAACCAATCCAATCAAAGAACATTTTGCTATTTACTCAAGTTTGGCCCAATTTGTTCAATAAATGAGTTCTTTTTATTTTGTGCTTGTTAACTGCTAAAAGAAGGTGTTAATAACATATACAGCTTGAGCTCAGTGGTCTTAATTTCTATCCTGGAATGTTTTAAGCTTTTGTTAAGCAAGCTACATAAAAGCAGAGAAGTAAACAACTCATTTTAGATGACAATCACTTTTAGATTTTTTTAGAGTGGTCTCACTTCTAAACACTGACCCTTTGTCATCACAGATTACCACACAGATTAAAGAATAAGGCCCATTTTTGCTACATAATTGAAATAAATAAGAAATGCACTGCAATCCAAGGAACAAAGCTTTAAAACAAAAATTCTCAATGAAAATCATTAACAGGTTTTGTTTAATGTAAAAAAAGTTTTAATAAAACACAGAATGCTTCTATTTTCCCAAGAAATAGAAAATGTTTACGGAAATAACATGAACAAACAATGCAGTGACATCACAACACCAAAATAGCAATTTATTGAAAGCTTCATTTTGAAAAGGGAAGACAAAAACAAATGAGAAAAACCCCCACAAAAATCCATGTCATGGGAAATGCAAATACAATGTAATATTTATACTGTTTCCAAAACCCACGTAACCAGAATTCAAAAGTAAATTAGCAGATAAAACAGTCTTTATACTTTAAATAGCATGGTTTCACCAGGAAAGAACACTTGATTTCTGAAGCTAACATGATAAATAAGCATCTAGTGCAATAAATTAAGATGTGGAGAAGAATTAAGTCCTCTGCAGATTACTCTGACTAAAATAATTGGGAAATGAGTCATGCCTTAAGATTTTGGAGTGAAAATGAATTAATGTTAATAATAGTGCAAATAAAAATCAGAAAAACTACCTCAACCAGATGAATTTTCCAGCTCTATATGATACTGACAGTACTGGACTTTACAAATCAGGTTGAAAATTATAATATTTCCCATCTCTCTTTCACAGCATTTGAACCCAAACCACATCCAGTAAGAAAAAAGAGAACAGATTTCTGAAAATATATTTTTTTTAAATCTAAAACAGACCAGTTCTGATGGAAATTACCTATAATGTAGCTTCCATAGCACTTCTGGGCTGCCCAAAAGTTAAAGCATATGATGAAGGGCATTGTCCAAAGGCCTCTAAACCATCGTGGGAATCAGAAAAACAGAAACTTCCACAAACACTGAAAGGTCAGCCTTGGAAGAAGCTTGGATTGATGGAAAAATACAACACACAGACATTTAGCAGAGCAATCATATAATGAATAAACACATATAATAAAATCTTATAATAAACTTATGTTTCTATAGTTCTAAGAACATGCCTTAAGTAAGTGGGAAACTGGATGGGTAAGATGGTGAAGGGTTTATAGTGCAGGGGTGTGATTGTATAGAGCAGCTCAGAGTTTAGAAGTTATAATTGAAGCACTTGTGTGCCTGTGAGTTAAAAGTCCATTGGGCAAAAGTATCCACAGTGCAGCAGAATTCAGTAAAGGTGATAGGTTAGAAAAGCAAAATCAACCCTGTGGCAACTGTCTGTTGGGTTAGAAAGTTCTGTATTGCCTTGTAACAAAGAACTTGGGACTGCTCTGAGCTATGGCCCAGTTCTTGCTCCTCTATAATCTCACAGCCTCTGAGGCTGATGTTTATCTGAGCAATGAATCATTCTTAGCCCAAAAATAGTCCCATCCCTTCATTACTGGTGGTGGTAGAGTTAAAGTCTCTTCTGCTCATCCCAGCAAAGGCCAGAGGGATTGGTTATATGCCAGAACACTTTTTTTCTGGAGTTGATGAACTTGAAGCACCTCCAAATGAGAGATGTGGTAATGGCAACTTGAGCAATTATAGTCGAATATATTAATATATTTTAGAGCTTATGATAACTGATTCAATGCATTTGTAGCTGAGAGTGTAAGAAATACCATCGACCCTGCTATTAGTGTTTGATTATTGTTAAATAACCTCTTTTTTAATCTGTGGTTTCTTCACCTAATGTTCATAAATTCTGTAGAGTACTCTATTTCTTTTTGGGCTCTATTTCCTTAGCATATTCCAGCTACTGAATTCACACTAAAAAGCTCTTATACCCTGTGGTGGAACAAATGTGTTGGTTTTTTTTTTTTTCCTTTGGCTAGTGGTTTTTGGTTTGGGTTTGTTGTTTTTTTTTTTTTAAGCATAAGACCCAGGATAGATAGTAACTAACACCAGAGAGTTCCAATTTTAGGTGAAAAAACATCACCAAACACTACTCTCCATTCAATTACTGTGATACTTAAATTATTAGAATGGACATAGGTGACAGTTTAATTTCCCTTTATATTATTTTTTAAGGTTTTGAACAGATTTCTTTGATACCACTTATGATTGTGATAGCCTAAATAGTTTACTGCTGTTCAGCAAATGTAAGGCCCAATATTTAGTAGAGCTGCTTATTTTTTTTTTTCAAATGACAGATTCTTGATCAAAAATCGCTTCCAAAAATCTTCTAAGAATTTCTCAGTATTTCATTTTTGCACAGTTTGAATATTGAATATGCAAATGAGTAGCCACAATTGATATAAAAATATTTATATCAATAAAATCGTTATAAATATTTTAAAAATAAAAATATATTTTAAGTTGTATTTTTACAAAAATATAAATCGATATAAAAATTTTTGTGTGAGGTGTTGAGAGTGATTTACTTTCATCTTTTTCTTGTATCTTTTTATGATTTCCAAGGTTCCAGCAGCAGGCTCAGGCTCTGCTGACACAGCATTTCTGCAGGCAGAATTTCCCTGCTCACTGCTGGGACTCTCAGCTGAGGAAGGCTTGACTCAGCTCGGAATGAAAGGAGTGACCTGACAGGAACTGCACATGGAAAGGTGGCAAAGATGGGAGAAATATCTGAGTTTGGGAGAAAGAAGGGAAGGTCAGAGGATGAAAGAGGAGGAGTGTGGAAATGCAGAGGAAACGTTTCGAATTAAAGGGCTACTTCAGCCCTTAGCTGCAGATGAGACCCAATTTCTTTGAACTCATTTTGCTGAATCACCTTGAACATGTTCAGTAGTAGGTTTTGGGACATTTGCCAGAAGTCAAAAGGTTGTCTTCCACTATATTTTTTAAGCAGTTTTGCTGGTTTTAAGTCTACATTCATATCTCAAAAGATTTTTTTTTTTTTTTTACATCAAAGGAAGAGAGACAAGTAAAAATTCTAACTGGCAACTTCTTAGTGTTAAACCATTTTTTCTTGTGGGTAGGATCAGGGTAACTTTTCCAATCTCGCCTTTGAAGAAAATACTACTGATGTATTTTAGGTCCTTTAAAGTCACCTAATGTAGTACCTTTACTTTTTTTTAGGATCTAATAATAATGAATAAGAACAAGATGAATCCTTAAAGGGAATAATGTCAAGTTTTCTTTTTTCCTTCCTGATTTCTGAAAATAGACTGTTCCTTGGAATCAGTGTTTCCTTTACAAAAGAATACATTGCTAGGGTTTGGAATTTTAATTAAACGTGATGCTCAAACTAAGCCTGCTCTAATATTAGTACTACTGTTTGTTGATTTTCTACAGCAATGCCCCTTGGAAAAAGAACAAAATTCTCAAAATGTAGTTTTTCATGAGTCCAGAATTGCCAGGCTAATGTTCCAGTGGGGATTGAGTGGATGATCTAAAATTCTACCTCTGATAGGCAGTATCTCATTTGATAAGGTGAGTTTCTAACTGAATTATCAAGCCTCAGTGATCTGTCTTGGGGCAAATGCTAACATCAACAACTGTGAATGGCTTAACCATCATGGTACTGAAAAATAAGCACTTAAGGTTAGTTTTTTATTCCCCAAGATTTGAAGATGTCCTTAATTTTAAGCAGAAAAGCGTCCCAGTGAAGACAGCTGGCATTTAAATTTGCCTAAAGATACAGCTGCTCTTAATGGTTGCATCACACTGACCCTGAGCACGACAAATTGTTTTAGCTGGAAAACAGAAATTGTAAAAGATTCTGCATTTGTGTGGCAGTCACACTGCTTGCCAGTTTTTCTTCCATTATAACAACTTTTTGATCCTGTGCTGGTGCACAGGTTCCTTCTCATCAACAGAAAAAACCCCAAACAGTTAAAGACTTACACACCCCTCAATGCCAAATATTTTCTGAGGGAGTCTTGTGGAATCATTCTGGGATATTTTCTATGGAGAGCAGCATTTCTCCACAGATCTCTTCTGTAAACTGTATACAAACCTCTTTTTCTCTACAGCTACTTGAGAGTGTTATATTTGCCCAATTATCCCATCATCAAAAAAACCAAACAATATTAAAGGTAGCAGCAATTTTAATTGAGTACCTTAGAATATCGGACACACTTGAAATATTGCCAATATAATTTGGTTAAAATAAGGGATAATTTGGTTCCAATAACAGCGCATAAGCAAAAAAATAACCACAGGGTACGGAGTGCAGGGTCCCTGGACCCCTGCCACCTCACGTACCAGCTTG
>JAYDZK010000268.1:1557055-1569449 GCA_034509185.1 Euphonia xanthogaster
CTGGCTGGGCTCTGGTGCTGCCCAAGGTGGGTCCATGGAGGAGATCCTTTGAATGAATCCCTGCTTTATTCTTTAGCCCTGCCCAGCCTCTGCTCTAGGGCAGCCTGCACAAGGGATCAACAACCACGGAGAAAGAAGAACTTTATGAAAACAACACTGCCTCCAATAAGCAGGTACAAGAATTACTGTTCAATTTGCATTCTTCCACTTAATTTCCCATCAGCTGGATTTTGAGCAATACAGAACACTGTCATTCCCTTCAGTATAACTGGAGTACCCTGTTGTACAAGGATACATCCACATTTGGAAGTTAAACAGGATAAAATGTGCCACAAAGTAAAGCAATTTCAAAACCCAAGGATAATTTTTGTAAGCAAATTCAGGAGAGAATGTGTTTGGCAAAGTTGACAAAGAATCAAGGAATAAGGAGTGAAGAACATTAAAATAAAGTTTGATTTTGACCTTTTGAAGTACCTAGACATAAAAGCTTGACTCTTTTATCAAACAGATTTTTCTAAATACTCCCACACTTAATATATTTATGACATTTCATAAACATAACTTTATGGATAATAGTTACTGTATTAAAAATAGCTTATCCAGAGTTTCAAAGGAGAGTCACATTATCTTCAGTCTTTCACAACTCATTCAAAAAATTCCAATCCTTTACTATCTGCTCACATTTTAGCAGCTAAAATGACCACTAAGAATAGGGCAATGAGAAAAGAGGTTTTCATTATTTTCGCTTTCAACTTTAACAATCCAAAGAATAGATAAAATTGTAGAAGATATTAATTGGCAAGGTTTAGTAGTTACTGTCAGAACTACTGAAACCTTGTGACACCAGAAAAAAAGAGGGTGTGATCTGTAAAAATCCTGGAGTGGATGATACCAATGGAAAAAAAACTAACAAAAATCCCCATGTGTCTTAACAAGAATGAAACCCTGTATCACTCAGGTGGCAAACACACTGGAAAATTATGCCTGGAATACAAATATTGAGAGGAATGAATTTGTTTAGAAAATACAGAATAAGTATAACTTACTATGTAAGTTAGTAATGAAAAATAGTATGGTATGACCTCGAAAGTAAAACTCAAACACTTAATATACTGAGGGCAATAAAACATTCTTCATTTTATATTTTGATAGAAAAATAACAAATATTTTAAACACATTTTAATGGCAGAGAGGTCATCGTATGCATAGAAAACAGTGAATATAAATTCTAAATAAAAAAGGATTAAAAACTATGCATGGCACTAGAAAGCACCCTATCAAGCCATTAAATAGCTTGAAATAATGTGGACCTTTCATGTTCTAGCAAGAACAAAAACAGCTGCACTGAGGAATATTGCTGTGGTTAAACANNNGCATCTCCCACAAGAGGTTTGGTTTAGTCTAGGAATTAAAAAAATAAGGCTGAAAAGAGATATGACTGCTCTTTAAAAATGTTTGGAGAGGAGGTAAATAGTAAAGAGGATGCAGAGCATTTTCAGGCAAATTCTGTTAAAAAAAGGAAGGAATTGATAGTAAAGAGACATGAAAAAATTTTCATGGAAATTAGATGAAAGCTTCTAATCATTGGAGCACTGAAGTTCTCAGACAGCCTTAGCAGGGAAGTTCTCAGACAGCCGTAGCAAAACAGGGAGTAGAAACCCCAATTTTTTTCGAAATTTGATCTAGTAAGTATAATTGTTGTATAATATGGCTCCTGGTAGTTCTACCTTTTTAAAGCCTTAATTCAATCTGGACTTTTCATGAGGGCCTCTGGCAGATAAGTGCAATAGCTACCCCAGCTTTAACTTCCTTGCAGTTATTTGGAATACTTAAAGGCATTTGCTCCATTATCAAAAAAGACTGTTGTCAGTTATCTCAACCCTGACAACCTCTTTCCTTTTTTACAGACTTTGGACTTGACTTTTCTGGGCCTTGGGAGATAAGTGATTAACCACAAAGCACTCAACAGACACTTGGTTATCTGCACAAGACTTTCTTCCAGAAAAGTCTGCGCTATTTTCGTCCTTGGCAGGGCAAAACCATGTTACTGCAGGCTTTAACATAGTTTTTCATTAATTGTCCCAATTCTTTAAGATTTTAGTGAGATAATTGTCTCCTTTCACCTGGAAAATCAGTCCTTAGGCCAAGTTTTGTGCCTTTTAAAGAGTTCTATCAGATCTTCAAGAGTATTTTTTCTTCTGTGTGCTCTTGAGGAATGAGTGCAGCAGCTCATTAAATACTTCTTTCTTTTTCTAATTGGGGAGCACTTTTTCTTTTTTCATGTACCATTTCTACCTTCTACATTTTTAAATGAATCAAGATCAATAGTGACCATGGATTGCAGGTAAGTTTTACTGCAAAAACATGCAGCTACACAATTTAAGGACATCTATTGCTACCAGCCCAGTCTGGGAAGCAGGGTAGAACATGCTATTGCACATGGTTTTTATTTTACCCAATACATCCCCATCACTTTTTCCAGAACATCTGTATTTTGGGCTACCTGGACAAACAAGGACTGACAGAATCTTGGTAAATGACAAAATTCCTCTTTCTTTCTGGCAGGCAACGCCTGGACTCTAAAAAGTGATCCTGGCGAGATGTAACAGGGAAAAGGCACACACTCAACCATCCTGCCTGGGAAGAGGTGAACATTTGTGCCTCCAAATGGGCAAAGCCAGCTGAAATTCAGCCCTTCTGAAGTGCTTTGGTGATCACATCAGGCTGGGCTAACAACAGCTCATTCCTGCACCACTGGAGAGTTTTGGAATAAAGTTTGCAACTTGGACTAAGAGGCCAACTCAGGCTTGCAGTTCATTTATAAAGTTATGGATATATAGTGCCCATAAATCCTGCTACTTAGCCCAAAGGAATTTTACCTTCCCTTTGAACAATTGCTGTCTTTAAGACCACAAAATGCAAACTAGGAAAGCAACTCACTTACCAATAAATGAAAAGAAATAGTTTTGTGAAGACAAGATGCATACTTGACAGGGTGGAACGCAGGTGACTCCGCTGGATGAAGCAGCTGAGATGGTTCAGGGGAAAAAAAAAAAATCACAAAGAATAATATTGACAACTGGATTCTTTGCTACAATGGTAGAAAAAAGTTTAAGTCAGTGACTGTGTCTGTGAAGAGGAGAATCTGCAAAGATCAAGCTGAAAAAGAAACACAGGTTGGTGACTACACCCAAATAGTGAGAGGATACAGATGTTTGTCACTCTGGACAAGAGAATGCAGCTCATAAATCAGATCTGAGCACCACTGGGATGGGGAGGCAGCAGCTTCTGACCTTCTGGACACTTGTTTCAGTCAGCACACTCTGGCAGTGCAGCGCTTCACGATTTGCAGCTGTACCAAGTAAGGTGGTTGCTCTATTCCTTAGCATGAGAGTTGTGAAAAAATTAATCAGCAAAAAAAAGAGAAGGATGGATTTAGTGTTGTTTGCTAGAGAAGGAAGTTTAGAAGCTACTTGTTTTAATGTCCTTGAATACTGCAAGACACCATAAACTGAGAAGATGGTTTTGATTGACATCCCTAATATATTCCAAATAAAACTGAATTAGTTTAATTTTTAAATGGCAATATTTATGTTCTTAATACTGAATTTAAGTAATAAATCAAGGAAAATAAACACAGCAAACTGTTAAAAAAGAAGAAGAGTACAAACAAGTTTAAAGGCTTTGGAAAAATAGTCAAATTTTAAAATATATAATAGTAGAAAAAATGTTAAAATATATAACAGAAGAAAAATGGTCCAATTTTAAAACATATAATCATTTCAATAAAATTACACTCTAAGGCACAGGATGCTACATTTGTGTGACATATAATAAATGCAGTGCATGCACAATAAACAGGCCTGGTCTTTTTGGATCTTTTAGGCAATACTGGAATAAATATTTTTAAAAGTACATGGAAATAAAAGCATAGCATGAAAAAAGCATCTTGGAGAAATGCTCAACATCACAATGTTTCAATTTTACAAACCTAAGGTCCTTCTATTAAACCCCCTTAGGTAAAATTTATGCAATTTGAAGAGCCCTTGCTGAGTATTTCAGGACTTGGCTGTTTAAAACAAGACAAGCCAGTCTTTGCAAGCCTGAAACAAGTCAAACTAAAAAGAGAATAAAGCAAATAAAACTTTCATTTTCATCTTTCTGGGTATTTTTTCCCTTACATTCAGCTTTTAAGCTAGTAAATAATTACCTTTGAGAGGGTCTAACAATTAAAGAATAACATTGATTAATTAGGAAAGAATGTGAGGAATACCAATCAATCCTAAAGACAGTTTTCCTTCTCCCACCTCAATCCTTTTGAGGAACAATGACTTTTCTATCCTGTTTGGATGCCTTTAAAAAACATTGATATTCTTGTGCATTGACAGCAAAGGCTCTTGGTGAGCTTTGTTTTGGGAGGAGTGGGTGGCAGACTGGGGGCACGGGCTGCTGGGAGAACAGATAGGATGTCAGGTGAAGATGGAATGCTGTGCCCTCTCTAACCAGCTGAAGGCTCTGCATGATTGTTTCCTTACAAATAATACCTGTGGGTGTTGAAACAGCTCAGGGAATCTATCAAACAACACCCCTTCACTCTGCTGTTGTAGCTCCAGAAAATTTATTCTCCTTTCAAAAGAATCTTGGCAGTAATACCTGTAGGTGGTTGAGTAATTTAGAGGAAATCTGTCAAATCTACTTCCACTGACTTTAGCAATAGAATTCCCTAATTACTTTCAAAGTTGCTAAATGCAACAATTTATTTTCAGAATAGCAGAAAGTTCTGAGCTTCTATTTTTTTATTTTAGCAACTTTTTAATAGGCTTAGTGGAAGAACTAGCTCAAAGAGTAGATCTAATAATTCTGCAGCATTTCATATAACTCTCAAAAAGGAAAGAAAAAAGTCAGTGCTGCACACTGGTGGCAGCCAGGATTCTACTGCAAGTCTAATCCCACTTCACATGAGTGGACATTTAGCTGTTTTCTTACTGAACTTGAAGAGGAGACATCTGAAACTCATCTTGATTCAATGCTGTCTGTGTAGTGCTATGTGGATTATTTACTGAGTTTTTATGAGCAATGTAAGTAAAGACCTCTTTGCTTAACCAATATTTCTTAGTCGAGAATAACAATTATATTGAAAGCTCAGAAATTTGTTATAAATCCACTTATACCAGCAGAATGTGTTAGTGCCCCCAGACACAGGCACACACTCCATTTACTCTGTTTAACAACTTTGTCAGCTGAAGTGATTGAGGGTACATTTATTCACTCTCAAACGTGATGTAATTTGACCTTGCACAATCCCCAAAGAAGGATAAATAGGCTGGGATTAACTGAAATAATCTCAGTGTGCCAATATCTACCTCAGACTGATAAAACCCAGGAATATTTGTCTGTCTCTGACACATTGTTAGAACCTGGTTCCAGCTGATCAGAATTATTTTTTATGCCATCAAACACGGTTAGTCTGGACTAAGTGTTAAGACTTCCCAGTGTTTGAATTCTAAATGCTAAAAAAAAAGTGAAATTCATATTTCAGCGCACAGACACATTACTTGCACAGGTGTTTTGTTGCAATCCAGTGACAAAATGGATAATGAAACGGAAAGTAACAAATTCCTTTTGCCTCCCTGTCATCACCAAAGAATCCAAGTCCTATTTGGATTCACCTGAGTTTGAAGGAGGCACCTCAGCACGTAACACATTCAAAAGGGGATCAGGTCTGTGGCCAGTGAGGCTAAATCAAACCTGAGTGGTAAATACAGTGGACAAAGATGCTGGACCCTGCTCTAATTAAAACTTCATTAGTCCAAAAAGGTCACTTAATTTCTAATTTGCAGAAGAATATCATCCCCCATCTGTGGTCTTTTGACTAATATGTAATTTTTTAGCATGAACCATATTTCTCTAGCAAACATTCACGCTCAAAGAGGGAGAAAGAAAAAACAATGCCAGTTCATGGTAAAAAACAATCCAGAAATTACATGCTCAGAGTATCCATTTAACTCCTCAGCACAGCTTCAGATTTCCACCATTTACTCTCCTGTATTTATGATCTGTGCAGAAGAAATTAACAATGAAATGCTGATGACAAAGCACAGGACAGGGCTAGCAGACTGCCTCATCAGGAAATGACACATGAGCAGCCACCAAACTCAAAATAAGGCTCTGATAGTCGGAAGACAAATTGTTTATAAATTACAGACCAAATAGAAGGAAAGCCAGAGGCAGCATCATTCTTGCTGCTTATAAAAAGGAGAAGATTTATTTCCTTACTTTCTTAACAAACATTCTATATCTGTGCATCTACACACCTTAGAATTGCCTAGACAAAGATGATTTTAATTATCCGATCTCCAATAACCTCAACCACTTCTTTTTCCTGAAATAAACCACCTAGAACTAGATGAGCCCATACTTCATGCTGCTAGACAGAACTGCTGGTTCTACATCTTTAAAAATGCTTTTCTGAAAAATTTAGGGCTTCCAATCATTTCCCTGTGAAACAAAAGCCTCTCTAGATCTAAATAAAGTTTTATTTATTTAAAATGCAATTTGGCTCTTTGTAGGTGCTATCAATCAGGTGCCAACCATATTAAAAGGGTAGAACCCCCTCTATTTAACATATCCAAATAATTTTCTCCCAAGACAAATAGCTCAGAGACAATTCCCCTGCAATGTATGTTTATGAACAGTCAGCAGGAGCCATTTATGGTCTCATAATACATAAATCAACTGCAGGAACCCTTGGTCAGAACGTGCAACACCACAACATTAGCTCCCTGAGACTACAAAGCTTCCCTCTTCCCCTTTCACAGGTGTCAAACCATGGCCGTGATTTTTGTTAGTAGCTGGCAACAACTTCATCTATTTAAGTGATAATTGTTCCTTAGATGCTTTTAAACCTTAGCTTGGGATGCGGGAGGAAATCGTGTCCTTACACAATACTTAATGAAAAAGCATAAAAATAATTGCAATTCTCTTCCTTTCCCTGCCCTACACAGTTTTTTGGCAAGGCAAAAGAACTATTCCATATAGATGGACACATATGCTACCAAGTGATGGAAACAAACAAGGCTTGGAAGCATCAATGTTTATTTTTTTCACTTTTGCTCTCGGGATAATTCCCTATGCACAAACTCTAGATGGCAACATTGCACTTACTGTATTACTAAAACAAAATGTCACACTGAGTCCCTACATATCCTCTTTATCAACATTTTATGTGCCACAGATCTATAGCCTCTTATTATAAGTGTAATGAAGCAGAAGTTATTGAAGCATTTTATTGATTGCTCAGATCACAAGTTTACTGTCATACTGAATTGGCACCTTACTTGCTGAAGCAAACTGCTGACACCTTTTTAAAAAAGTGACAACTACATCTATTTCATGACCAGAAATCCATTTTCATCTCTATCAAGACAAGAATGCAATTTTCACTTCATTTAACTGATGTTAGGCCTGCTCAAGGTATGACACTTGGAAAAAGACACAAGTTTAAGGTTCTTAAAATACTTCTGGTAACTAGAATGCAGCTGAGCTGTGGGAAAAATCTCAAGCCTCACTCAAATCTATAAACAGTCCAACATTCTAAGAATCACTTAGCTGAACTATCAAGAGGGCAGCTTTCTATTTCAAAATTACCAAAACACTATTTTTATATTATTTTAATAGGAAGCCAAGGTGAAATATTACAGTTTTCATATAGAATCTTGCTCTATACAAAGTTCACTTTAACACAGGATTATTTCTGGAGTGGCCTCTACACAGGGCAAACAAAAAAAAAAATCTATTCTTCTGTGACCTCTAAAGAAGGAAATAAAGATACTTAACACCTCTTCAAGAGCATGAGCCAGTGTCATATAAAATTAGAAAAACAGAAAATTCAAGGAAGAGGAAACAAATAATTTAAGTCTACAAAAAAGGAGGGGGCATGTTAATGAACAGAGACTGTGATACTTGAGTTATTTTAAGAATATATTCTTTCATAACCCATAAAAACACAAATACAAAACTGTGTTGATTCAGAAACCAAGTTAAGAATTTTGATGGAGTTCTTGTTTCCTTCAAATAACAGCTAATAATTATTATGCTGAGTTTAGCACAATATAATCTGATTTTCTGAAAACAGCATTACAAGCAGAGTTCATTTGGTATAAATTTCTGATAACTCTGTGAACAAGTGTGGATATAGAAATTACAGGAAAAACATACAGTTTAAAAATACTTGATAATGATAAAAGTGTATCATTTTATCAGTTTCTGCCAGGCAAAACCCCTGAAAATTATTACACCTACAAACTAGTTTGTATTTTATTCATATGAGGGAAAAAGAAAACAAGTAAGTCATTAAAATTCTTACTGAACAATGTAATTACTGCAACCTGTGAAAACCAACTGAATAGTAATGATAAATATGTTTCTTAGAAAGTACAAAAAAGAAAAGTTATGGAACAAAGCTTTGGTTTGTGTCTCACGGAGGTATTCAACCTCCAGAACTTGAGTCAGCAGTTTCAAAAGAGCAACACAAGAAAATAGAAGAAATATAGACTTTCTTTTTTCCTTTGTTCTGGTGCTGGCAGTATTTCAATTTTTTTAAAATCAGTAATATTTTTGCAGATCTGCACAGCAAAATGAGGAAAGCCTCCTGAATGATGATGCTTATTCACATGGCTTAGAGAAAGTGTTGGATATTCAGTTTGAAGCGGTGCATTTAAGCTTGTTTTCCCATAGCCAAACCAGCAAAATAATAGAATCAGTCAATAATTTTATTCCCTTTTGTTTCCTCGTGGGTATTTTGCATACTAGCTCCATTACTTTAATGCAATGTAATTTGCTGGGGTTCCAATGATTAATTACTATTACTGTAAGTTCTGCTAGATCAAGCTAATGAACATTCAGCACAGTTTCCTGTCACTTCTCATCCCAGCTCAGTCCCCTCTTCCCCACATATAACACCCTTGCAGTAAAAATAAAAGCACGCAGAGTAAAACCTCAGCACCAGCTGTGTTTGCCAGCCACCACATCCACATTTTGCTAAACCCTTCTGAGTGCTCAAAAACATCTAAAATCTGATGGAAACTTGGGATTCTCAAATACTTCCACATGTTCCGTGGTAAATGTTCGCTGTGGCTGGGAGATGTTCTTTTATTCACCTGCTCACAATTGATATTATTTAGCACAGGCCAGACGAGCAGTGAAACCCTAAATGAAGAAAACGTTTAAAAACCATTAATATCATTTTAAAAGGTATTTGAGCCCTCTCTTTTGGCCTCTGTTTGGCCGTGCCGGGCCGGTGAGTGACAGCTTCCCTGCTTGAAGCACGCAGAAAGCACAGCCTTCCTCATTCACTGTCAGCTCCGTGGCCTTTTCACACGTTCCCTCCGCAGCAGTGTTTGTCCCCAAACACTGGGACCCGGCACAATGGCATTCCTGCCCCGACACCCCCACCGACAGCCCCGCTACTGCCGGGGAATGCTAATGAGGGGAGCATCCCCCATCCCTCCCAGAGTTAACTGCAGCCCCAACCCCGCTACTCCCATTGTTACACGGCACAGCTCACTCCCATTTATTTGGGAAAGGTTGTTTTGGGGGTTTTTTTGTTCCCCTGAAACTATTTTTAGTAGACGTTATAGAGGCTTGACAGGGGAAAAAAAAGGTTTTTTGAAAAAAGTCTTACGTGCTTTCCCCCAACTGCATGCATTACATATAAAATTGACTGATTATATTATGTAAAATAATTATATATAATAAATAATTTTTCTGCTTTTATGATATAAAATAATTATGTCATTATATATTATATATGGAAATTTACTGCTTTTATGATATAAAATAATAATATAAGTATATAAAAAATAGAAAATTGACTGCTTTTATGACTTAAAATATAAACATATATAATATATAAAAATGTACTGCTTTTATGACAAAAATAAGTATGTAATTATATAGGACATATAGAAAAATAACTGGTTTTATGATATAAAATAATGATCTAAGCATATATAATATATATAAAATTGACTGATTTTGTGATTTAATATAATATTATCATATATATAAAATTAACCACTTTCATGATAAAAAAGAATTATGCAATTATATAGGATATATAGAAAATTAACTGTTTTTATGATATAAAATGATATAAGTATATATAATATATATTCATTTAAATATAAAATAATATTTTATTTAAATATATTTTCGATTTTAGAAATATAATGTTTATATATAAATATATATGCTTATATATTTAAATATAGAATAATATTTTACTTTAATATATATTTTATATTAAACAACAACATAATAAAATACACAATAAGGGAATAGAATGAAGTATTCTTTTATTCCCCAGCAGCTGTGCAGTGTGATGGCCCCAATGCTGTGTCCTGCAGGCAGAGCTGCTGCCCAGCAGGGATTTGGGCTCTGGCTGCTGCAGCCCTGACTCTGCTCCTCTCTCCTCAGGGTTCTGCATGTTTGTGCTCAGCCTGGTGAAGAAGCACTACCGCCTGCAGTTCTACATGGTGAGCCTAAAAATCACTATGGGGAGCCTAAAATCCAGGTTATGGGGAGCCTAAAATCCAGATTATGGGGAGCCTAAAATCCAGGTTATGGGGAGCCTAAAATCCAGGTTATGGGGAGCCTAAAATCCAGGTTATGGGGAGCCTAAAATCCAGGTTATGGTGAGGTTAAATCCAGGTTATGGTGAGCTTAAAATCCAGGTTATGGGGAGCCTAAAATCCAGGTTATGGGGAGGTTAAATCCAGGTTATGGTGAGGTTAAATCCGGGTTTTGGTGAGGTTAAATCCAGGTTATGGTGAGGTTAAATCCAGGTTTTGGTGAGGTTAAATCCAGGTTATGGTGAGGTTAAATCCAGGTTATGGGGAGGTTAAATTCGGGTTTTGGTGAGGTTAAATCCGGGTTATGGTGAGGTTAAATCCAGGTTATGGTGAGGTTAAATCCGGGTTATGGTGAGGTTAAATCCAGGTTTTGGTGAGGTTAAATTCGGGTTTTGGTGAGGTTAAATCCAGGTTTTGGTGAGGTTAAATCCAGGTTTTGGTGAGGTTAAATCCTGGTTTTGGTGAGGTTAAATCCGGGTTTTGGTGAGGTTAAAATCCAGGTTTGGTGAGGCTGGGTTTGGGGTTCAGTGGGTCAGCAAACCCGACCTTGCTGCTCAGATCTTGCTCCAGCACTGAGATGTTCACTGGGGGTCCCGGGGCTGGTGCAGAATAACTCAGCACCAGAGATCCTGTCCTGCTTCTCTGGCTAATTAACAAGCAACAGACAATTAATAAATGAATGAGCTCTGCCAGGGGTCCTGAGGAGGAGCTGTGCTCTCTTGCAGTTTGGCTGGACCCACGTGACGTTGCTGATCGTGGTCACCCAGTCCCACCTCATCATCCACAACCTCTTTGAAGGAATGATCTGGTGAGTTTGCCCTGGTTTGGGTTGTGCAGCCTGAAAAAAATCTCTGTTTTCCTGGAATCCCTGTTTATATATTAAACAAATAATAATTATTAACCATTTATTAATAATCAACAATGTAATAAACAATAAATTAAATTAATTTGTTAATATAAGTATTAATAAAATTAAACAATTATATAATGAATCTGTTAATAAGTTATTAATACTCAATAATTTAATGTACAATAAGTTAATTAAATTAATTTGTTAATATAAGTATTAATCAAATTAAATAATTATGTAATGAATCTGTTCATTAATAAGTTTTTATCAAGAAATAATTATTTTTAATTTATTAAAGGAATAAATAAGAATTAAAATAATGAAATTAATTAATTTTTATCAATTAATTTATGAACAGATTAATTATTGAGTTAAATATTTTTACTCCATCACAAATAGACAACAGAAATTTTTAGTCTATTAACTTTTATTATGCAATGCCACTATTACTTCTTACTTAATTAATCACATTTTCACTCTACATGCTCTTCTCACAATGCATCTTTCACAACTCTCACTCTCTAAAACCCTCAATCTTTTTGCAAAACCATCTTTTAAAACTTGCCAGAACTTATTCCTGGTTCAGTCTCTCTCAGCACTGATTCCATAGCTTCGATCAGTACTTAATTTAAAAATACAGAACAAATATTTTAATGTTTATTTTAAATTGTATGGGTGTCTGTTAATTCTGGGAAGTGTTAAGAGTAGCCAGGGGTGCTGTGCAATCCCTGCTGTCCCTGCAGGTTCATCGTGCCCATCTCCTGTGTGATCTGCAACGACATCATGGCCTACATGTTCGGCTTCTTCTTCGGCCGCACGCCGCTGATCAAGGTGGGGCTGGGGCAGGAGGGGCACGGGGGGCACAGGGGGCAGGAGGGGCAAAGGGGCACGGGGGGCAAAGGGGCACGGGGGG
>JAYDZK010000268.1:1569549-1582724 GCA_034509185.1 Euphonia xanthogaster
GAGATACAGAAAATTATGCCTTATGATATAAAATAATTATATGAGTATATATAATATATATAAAACTAACTGCTTTTATGATCTAAAATAATGATGTAAGTATATATAGTATATATAAAACTAACTGCTTTTATGATATTAAATAATTATATGAGTACACAATATATATAAAACTAACTGCTTTTATGATATAAAATATTAATTTAACCATATATATAATAATGTATAAATTTTATTGCTTTTATTATATAAAAGGATTATATATACTATATATAATATTAACTGCTTTTATTATATAAAATAATTATAAAGTTATATATACCATATATAAAATTAACTGCTTTTATATAAAATTAACTGCTTTTAACCCCCAGATATATTTTGGGACCCAGAAATTCCAACAGATGCCTACACAGCATGTTTAAAACAGCAAGGCACAAGGCTGACCTCTGAAATATTAATAGTAGAAGAATCCTAACAGAACTGGTGGTTAATTTGGGGGTATTTTTGGTATTAGCTGCATTTCATCCTCCCAGAATTCATGGCATTAAAATGTCAACACAAGCTTTGCTGGGATTTTAGGAAAGCTTATGGCTCATTGTATACATATGCAGTTGAAATTAGAAAGTAAAAGATTGAGGATATATGCAGTATAGTGTTTGCACCTTTTTTTTTTTTTAACTTTTTCATTGATTTAAAGAAAAAATAAAAGTTCCCAGTTCCCAGCACCCAAGTGTTCCCTGAGTTTCACCTGGTTTACTTTGTCTGTACTGATTTCAGGGAACACTTGGAAGAACACTCCCTGTCCCCTGTGAAGGCTCCAAACACCCCAGCAAAGGGGCAGGGGCTCCTCACCCTGCCCTTCCCTGGGGCAAGAGGCAGCAGTGATAGAAAGACAACACCTTTTTAATTCAATACATGCATTTGTGATTGAAGTCCAGGTGGATTTAACACGTGTTATAGTATTATAGAATTAGATGTATTAGCATATAATTAGTTGTACGTGCCACTTGATTCCAGCAGGCAGACTGATACTGAGTCAAAGCATTTAACTTCTTTAAGATCTGCTCTGCCCTTTGTTTTCCATGAAAAGACAAAGTAAACACAAATAATTCAGGTGTCCAAAGAGCACAGAGACAAATGGGAATGGAGCAAATCTATTTGAGGCTGTCAGGCAGAGTCTGGATGTTATATTGGTGTGAATTCTGCGTGCAGCCACCACAGCACTGCCCTGCCAGGCCTCAGCACAACAGGACAAAGTCAGAATATTTCCCTTGAATGCCCTGGTTTGTTTTCAATGTGCCTCTACCCTTGGATCTGTCTCACAGCACACCGTGCTCGTTACAAAACAAACTTTATTCAGACAAGGTCGACATAAACCAAAAGGTGTAAGAGCAGTGAGAAGAATTGTTACACCTACAGCTGAAAAACCCCCCAGTTGCTATAATGACTTCATTTGGGCTCAGTACTAACACAACTTCAGTTAGAAAATGGATGGAAAAATTAACAGAGAGACACTTTACACTGAATTATATGTTGTATCTTATCTTTAAAGTAATATAACTCCAGACAAGATTTTAGCACATTAACTGCACAAAACATTTAACACCCTTGTGCTGTAACATTTTCATTTAAGCACTTAATTCAGTTTGAAATGTTTATTAAAATATTTTAATCTAAGTTTTTTCTAGACTGTCACAGCTATACTGACATTTATCCTCATAATTTGGACTCCTAAAAGTTACAAACGTCCAAGCTGATTATATAAAGATACATCCATATGCAAGGCTTTCGTTATAAAGAATCATTTGTCATTCAAAGAGATTTCAAATCTACTAAAATTGTTTCATTTTTCTTTTCATTTACAATTTCCTACTGAACACTGACAGATAATGACCAGAGGAATGATTAGCATAGAGTTAATTTACAGAAATGTCTTTATATAGCCTTTAAAGAAGGGAGTGAAAAGTAGTCAATAAATTACTTTCATGTGAATTTCTATTTAGAAACTCTTTTGTCTGTTTTGTTCAACTAATTGCCATTATACTTGCTAAATACTTGTTTGTATTATATATATTTGTATTTATTTAAGAGTTATTATTATGTTTTAAGGCATGGCAAAGTAGTAGATTTTAGTTGTGCGGCTTTTGTGACAGGCAACATTGTCTTAAGAGGGCAGAACTATCAACAAAATGTGTAAAGATATTTCCCACTTTTTAATATACTGCCTCAGAAACACTCTGAAACAAGCTTATTTTTTCCCTTTTCTTGTTTCTCTTTCACACGCCCTCTCATTTTTGTTTTTTTGTTTGATTCCTTCTATCTGGCCACTGTTAGCTCTGGAGAGGATCAGCGTCTCCAGGTCTCGTTTCTCTGTGTGGACCTGGCAGCAGGAGGTGCTGTATAAACAGAGTGAGTGACACTGTGCCTGCTCCTCTCCTCCCCCTTCCTTCCTCCAGCCTGGAGCTGCTCATCCTCAATTCTGGGGCCAGCAGCACTTGGAAATCTCATCTTCCTCTCTGCCTGCTGCATTTCATTTTTGCCTTCAAAACCTTTATGTCTCCTATTTTCACCTAGTCCTTAAAAATATTCCTAATCATATAAATGAAATTATGTTGTTGTGCTCAGCAAGATCAGTGTTTTCTCACTTATGTTTCCTAAAATTTGAGTCATAAAAAATTGCTCCCAAACTGTCAGACAGGATAGTGAGTATCTGTTTGCCACTGCTTTTTCTGATTAAAAATGCACGTCTGGTACATTTGTTTGATGGCACACGTATAGAAATTAAAATAATGATGTTTTAAAATATGATACATTGATTGCATTTTACATGACACCGTGCCAGCTGTACTTAGAATCGTTTTATTTATTTATAACATGTTTCAACTGAATCATTATTTAAGTTACTTCAGTAGGAAGACTTCTGAGACAACTAAAAGCTGCCTGTGCAGAACAGCAGTGAGAACTGATGGCTTTAGAGACTTTCCACACAGGGAGCATCCCGGCTCGGCAGAAATGCAACCCATGACAACGCGCACCACCAGAGAGAGAGACACACGATTAACTCCTCTATTGTGGGCTCTGCAATCACAGGACAAGCATTCCCTTCTCCTAACAGGCACTGCAGCTTCTCCAGCATGTGACACAGCTGCTTTTACACAACCAGTACATTTGAAAAGAAAAACAGACAAGCGGACTTTTAAAGAGTGGGACAACTCACCTGTTTGCAACACCTTGCGGGCTTCACTCGTTGGTGCAGGGCCAATAGAACTCCTTGGATGTAAATCTCTGCTCCTGAGAGGCTGAAACCTTCTCTCTCAAAGACCAAAACAGGTCCACACAAAGGTCTGATGACATTTTGCAGGCATCTGTCAAGCAGAGGAGCTATGCAAAGAAAAGAAGAAAAAGAGAATGAAACCCCCACCAAACAAGCAAAGGAAAATGCATTCTTTTGACCCAACTGAAATATACAGCCTCTAACACAGCCTCGGCACCAGAACTAACTCTTAATATCTATTATTTATATCTGACCTGGGTTAAGTCTTGGAAAAGCAACTCCTGCATTTCTAGTGGCCACCATGGAGGAGATATTTATGTGGAGACACCCCCAGGAAAGGCTGAGCACACCTGAGTAGCTCTGAAGTGTGCCTAACTAGCTGTCGTGGTGTGCACTGATTGCCTTATCTTCTCATTTATCACAGATGAGTTGGAACCAACCTTGCTGAAACCCACTTGCTTTGTCCTGATCAAATTGCAAGATCCATGTTGTTTCTGTACACAGTTTTGCTGTTGAGGGGCTGACACACACCCCTAATATTGGAAAGGTAACATTCCTAAAATAGAATCAACGCTCTCAGAAGCTGTTTTAGTGTCATCTCCTCTCTGCCACCACCTAAAAACCAACTTCTAACAAATAAAACTGCTCAGTGTGGCTGGTTAATAGCAAGAAAGGTCAAATGAAAAGGGAAATAAAATTGATTTGTGGCAATGCTCTCAACAAGATCTTTTCCTTGCTGTTCTTAGATTTCGAGTCACTGCAAAGGTTGAAAGGATTCTCTCAAAGGGACCTAGTGGCAATACGTGAGATAAATAAGGAATGATTATTTTGGCTTCAGGCATTAGTAAGGTGCACATGCTCTGCACACATTTCTCTGTAAAATATGCACGCCTTTCTTATACAGCAAAATGAAATAACATTAAGCAACATTTCAGGGGAGGGGAGGGAAGGAACCACCAAAATCTGGTTTTGTGAGCAAAATGAAACAATAAAATGAAACAAATCTGTATAAAGCACACCTGTGAACAACGCAAACAAAATGATATACATCATTTCCCCATCTAGTCAATCTGTGGTCATAAAGATTCACATTAGTTGTGTTGCTATAAATGGTGGATTTCCTAGGGACATAAAGACTGACAAAGAACTGCAGATTTTGTCAGAGAAAATACCAGAGGAGGTGAATTACACTTTCTATGTATTATTAGAGTAGGAGATGTGTTCCATTTGGGTATGGCAAATATTAAGCCTCAATAGCTGTTCACTCAGCTGTGAGAGCAGAGTCTGAACCAAGGCCTCAGTTAAGGAACTTTCATATGAAAGTTCTTTAATAACTGGAGACTTTTGGACAGACAAAGAAGGAGCATCTCATATGGTTCAATCTATCTTCAAGGAGAAGGAAAGAGGTGATCATGCAACAGACTGTATTTCGCCTCTGCTCAAGTCAGTGTATTTCAGGAATTATTTAAGCACACAGTTAAGCAAAATTATGTTTCTTTTTGTGAAAGGCATTACTTTTTAAAGAATCATGTTAAAGTCCAGGTCTTCTGACTTCCACAATTTCATTATAAAATTTGATCATCTAGTCAGTACTGTATGTATCCTCATAGAAACTTACCTGAGAGCTTCCATATCATACACTTGTCTTTTATCTAAAGGGAGACCAGATTTAAAATAAGAAGATTCATTGAACAGGTTAATATGGATATTAACCTAGTCTAATTATTATCTCATTTTGTATCAAAGAGCAATACTGCAAGGCTTTTTGAAAATATTTCATCAAAGCAAAGATCCCAAACCAGAACACACAAAACAGACCATGAAATATTTGCTTTGAAAACCTGATGTCTCAGGATATGGCCATGCAATTGAACATGAGAAAAAATTATCTTGACATCAAGTGAATAATAGTTTTCCAGACTATTCTATAATATACAATTCTATTAATACACATTAATAGACTATTCTAATAATACAGTTCTCATTCATGGGAGCCAGACATTAAATTAGGTAGATTAGGTGAGATAATGGATGAGATTTGACCAGGAACACTAGGGGTGAATTTACTTCAGTGAGCAGCATCAGAATTAAAACTATGTTTCATGTTATGTGATAAGAAGTGGTTATAGTCTTACTTGGTCTAAACAAAATAAAAGGATGAAAATCTGATCCCAGCAATGTCTTTGGAAGGTTTGCAAATAACTGAAGTGAACTTGGTTTTTATTCAGGGCTTTTTAGCTCAGCTACCATAGGAGAAACTTCACAGAAATGAAGATCAAACAAGTAGCAGTGATTTTCTGAGTGCAAACAAACATAGCTGTGGAAAAATGTTTGTATACTGGCACTAAATGTTACATTTGAAACCAATTTTAATACTTACAGTAATTTACTTTTACCACAAAGGATTTGAACATCAGTATAACACAGCAGTGTTGACCCACTTTCTCTGAAGGTAGGGACCTTCAGGACCAGGGAGGGAGAGTGACAGGATCTGCTGGGGCAGCTCGGAATTTCAAGATTCAAAGTGTCACCTCTTTCAGACACACCTAGCACCCAAATTACTCAGCAACACTATCAGACCCAACCAATTTTCTATAAGCAACAATAATTTCCTTAAACATCAGCTGACTTTATCCATAATGGCATTTACTTCATGCCACACTCAGCCCTATTGTTTCCAGATTCATAGTCCCAAAGTGCTTGTCTTCTTGCTTCTTTTTTCTCCCCATTCTTTTGACCCCGCTTTTAATAATCAAAATATCAATGATATTAAGTTGTTAAGTATTCACTGCAGTACAAAAATGTGTGCCCAGAAAGCTGAAAGAATAAAGGTAGAACACCAGAGCAGTCACTTCAGAGTGACTGAGTGCACTTTCACTGAAATATTCCATAACTTTATTCTGTATGGTGATTCCAGAAGATGCTTACAATAAAAAGTCCTCAAGATAGATTAAAAAAAAAAAAGAAAACCTCAGTTTTTCAAAACTTCTCCCTAGTTTAAGAACATTTATGTTCTTATTTGGAGCTGATGTAGGTATGCAAAAATAATTTCCAATGAAGTTACTTACTTCCAGACTTGCATGCATTTTGGTGATTTACCTAAAACAGAGAAGCTATTAGTCTGAACTATCACCTTTTAAAAACTGAAAGAGTATCAGCAATGACTTCACAAAATATCTCCCAACTCCACAGGAGTGCTTTGGTACTGTGGTTTAACACAAAGCAATCTACAAAGCCAGGTGAAAAGAACATACAGGCAAAATTCCCAAAATATCTGCAAATTTATTGTCAAGTCCATTACAGCTGATCAAGCATTACAAACTGAGCCATGAGGCAGGACCAGGAGGGTCAATAACAGCAAAAGAAGGTAAATCTAACCCTTGCAGGAAAGTGCATGGGCTGGCTTTCAGGAACAGCTCATCATGATGTTTCCTGCAGGAGGTTAGAGGACAAAGGAGGGTAGTCTTAAGTTATGGAAAACACTTTAAATGACAGGCAAGATCCTTTACTTTCTAACTTCCATGCAGAATTTTAAATCCTGCATTAGAACCAAACTGCTTTTTTTCCCTGTATTAATGAGTGATTTTCCCCATTGCAGCAGTTTCATCTGCTAGAGTCAGTAATGGATAAATTGAGAGTACCCAAGGAACTTTGCTCCTCAGCTAAGCCGAGCAGTGTAAATACACCTTGATTGTTTTTATTCTCCCCCTTATTGATTTTTTGACTACAAATCACATGACAAACATCGAATTTCCTTGAAGAAAATAATTGTTTCACAGTGTAATTTTACACTCCTCTGAAGAAAAGAGATGTGAAATTTTCCCTAAAACAAAACCCAGGGATTTTAAATTGATGGAGAAAATAGCATGATGCCAAATGGAAATAGCATGTGGCAAATGGAAGAGAGAAATCTGGAAATCTTTTAGTTTGTCTTGTCTTTAAACTTGCTGAAAATTATAAGACTGTAAGTTTTCTCAAATTGAATGACAGAAAGGATGAAATCCAGTAGGGTATCCACAAAAAGTAAGCAGAATGTTTGTAGAGGAATGGGAAAATCACCCTCTGGCAATTTGCAGCATCACCAGTGGACTGCAAAAAATTAAAAAGAAAATACCCCAAAATTCAATTTGTTTACTTTCTTCTTACTTAGAACCATGACCCTACTGGAGCACAGACATAATTTCTTATTATATTATTATAATAATTATTTATTATATTATGCTGAGTTCCTGTCTCCATCAATTTCTCTTAGCAAACAATGTACCAAACAGCAATTGTTTATTTTTTTAAGCAAATAGCAGTATTAGAACAACCAGAAATAAATCATCGACATTTATTTTCATCAGGTGACACAAAGATCTTTCAATATGACCAAAATATTAAAAAGTCTTTTTATACTTTCTAGTGACAAGGCTTTTTTCCTGTAAGTACTTTGGTACTTTCAATATACCCTGTACACTGTGTGTGTATATATATATTTATATATATATATATGTATATATATCACTGAGGGCATAAGATTGATTTGGTGCTCACAGTGCTTCATGTTTCTAAGTTTTAGCAACTATGATTCTTAGTAATAAGATAGCAACTTCTGATTTTTAGCAACCATATAGCAGTTCCTTGTCAGGGGCAACTGGCACACACTGTCCAAAATGGAAACTTGTATAGGGATGCTGAATGATGGAGACTGACCATGCATTTTCCTCTGTTGCCTAAATTACATCAGGGTGTTTTTATTCAAACACAAACTAATCTAACAGCTGCTGTGTACTTTTGTTTATATGCTGTATGTCAAATCCTATTGTCCCCAAGGTACTTAGGAGAGATGCTTTAGCAGTCATTTTCTTAAATACTGATGCCTATCCGAATTTGGATTTTTCCACCATTGAGCAGCATGACAAGTACACGATTGCTGTACTTAAAGCAATCTTTCACAGCTGCTTTGCTTTCCCAGTGATCCCATTAAATTGACGGCATATGCCTGAGGGGTCTGCACTGTTACAATTCTGCTGAACAAGATGTTGACTGTACACTACAAATTCCTACAACACAACTTGGCTTTTTTTGTGGGAACCACTCCTCTGGTCATCTTTCTGTTTGTTTTTGGTTTTTTTTTACCTGAGCAAAATCAAATTTCAAACCTTGTCCATAGCTGTGCCCTTTACTGAACAGCTGGTTGTGTTAATGGGTTAGAAGTGCAAACTCTAACCCTGGGTGGTTAGTAGGCATGAAAACCTACCAAGGCTCCTGAGCTCCTAAAATGAGCATGAGTCATGTCTTTCCTGGACTGAAGGAAGTAGCTGTGCATTAAATATGCTGGCACATCTTCTGCTTGAGCAAGTGGACCGAAATGGTGTGAATTGTTAATGCCTTGCTGCTTTGGTTCACGGCTTGTGATTGATCATTTGTAACTATATCTACTCCTTGTTCCATGAAATCAAGTATGGAGTAATGGGTTCATCAGATTTTTGGGTTAAATTGAGAGTGAAGAGGTGCTGTGTGTGGAAATAAGAGTTGCCATGTTCGGGGCTGGCCTTGTAACAGCATGGAATCTAAAGGCGATATTCAAAACCACTTCACTCATCACACGCTTGCTGATTCTGAATAGGGTCCATTTGCAGGGGACATTTGGGAGTTTTCCAATGCACTTTATGCCTCTTTCTTCACTTCTATCACCCTGCACATCTTTTTTTTTTTTTTTTTTTAACTAGAACAGCTTATAACAGGTCAGAGTAGAAAATTAATAGATTTAAGTAACTTGCTACGTAAAAGTTAAAATAGGCTTGGACTGAAATGAGCTCCCTGCTAATTAATGATGTTACCTAAACATTGTCAGGCTAACAGAACTTGGCAAAGTTTTACTCAGTGGGAAGAATGACAATCTCATCTTTTTGTAGAAACTTATTTTTCCAGGCAGCAAAGGAGAGCTACACAACCTTAATTTTCACTCCTCAATCCTTTCATGTCCAGGAATGACACACACTTGCAGACATTAGAGCACAGCTCGTGACTTTACAAACAGCAGTGTGGGGGACCACAGAAAATCCAAGCCAACAGCAACCAGAAGTGACAACTTGTGATGGCCTGCAGGAGAGTAATCACACACAGTGTCTCCACAGAACAAGAAAGGTAATGAATGTCAAACTTGCTGCTCACACTGCTCTGTTTGGGCAACAGAAACCTTCCCAGATTCACTGTGCTGCCTCAGCTCCTCTAGGTAAATTCCACCAGGTCAGAATCAAACACAGCAAGGTGTTTCCCTCTTTTAAAACAACCTATGGAAGTGATTTCATTCCCTGTGAATGTTCAGCTTGGAATGAATGAATCACTCTGGTCACATGAAACTTACATCGAGGGTTTCCATCTCTTCTTGTGCTGAAGTTCGGAGACAAAACTGAATTCTGGACAAATTAAGGACCAAAAGAGAAATATGGAGTAACAACAGGCTGCTTTGCTCCTCATTTAGGAGTAAAGAGAGAAATGGAAGGGAATTAAATGAAGGTGCAGTGTAAAGGAGTGGACTGCATGTATAGATCTGTGTTTATTTGTGCTGATTCTAGCTTCCTTAAGACAGAGATACAGCAGTTCAGTGTCATTTCATCCAACCTGGGGCACACAAGATTCTCCATCTCCCTTCTTTGTTTGATAGTTATCTTGATGAATGTAAGCACAGCACAAGCCTAGAGCAATCCAGTCCATGCACAAGTTCTGTCATTAAGAGTTTTGTGGAGACTTCACCCATGAAATGTTTGAAAATCAGAGCCATCACAAATGAAGAAGCTGCATTTTTAAACTAATTTTGAAAACATCCCATCTTTCCCCTTTTTGCTCCTGCCTTTATGCAAGCACCTTGCTGAGGTCATGTTTCTATATCTCAGTTTCTCTATCAGGCTTTTTTTAACTATTTGGACTTAAAATGACTTTGTTGGCTCATTGTTATTGGGAAGCTTTCCCACGCTTACACAAGGAGCTGTGCCACAACTGGAAGGTGTTTATCAAGTCTATAAAGTCTTTTACAAAAAACTACTAATTTTCTTGGGTATTCCCTTTTTTAAATGCTGACCAACCTGCAGATGCTCATCTCTGTTTTCAAAACATTCAGTGCTGAATCATTGACAGAAATCTACACAGATGCAATTGCATCAGACATTGAGAGGCTGAGAAGGCTTTCTCAGCCCCAGTGTGCTCAGAATTCTTGCTAACAGGTCGTTCTGACACCTTACTGCAGCTCACCTGGTGACTTCACAGGCTCACAGAATGGCTGAGCTTGGGAGGGATTTCCAGAGGTTTTTCTAGCCCAAACCCCTGCTCCAAGAAGGCTCAAGCAAGAGCACATTGGCCAGGGTTTTCTGCAGTGTATTTTGAATGGGTCTTAGCATGAGACTCCAAAACATCTTTGGACAAACTGTTCAGTGTCTGAGCAACTCACAGTAAACTTTTTCTTCCTCTTATGCTGAAGCAGATTTTTCCACACATCAGTTTTTGTCCAGTTTTTTGCTTCTTATCCACTGACTGAATTTTACTGGGAAAAACCAGAATGCATATTCTTTGCTCCCTGTCAGCCCAGCCTGTACTTGTGCACTGGGTTATGGCTCCAGCTGCAGGCCTTGGCATTTCCCTTGCTTGGACTTGATGGGATTCCTCTCTACCTATTTATGCATTCTTTGTCCAGCATTTACTCTAACACACAAAAGTTCACTAAGACTCACAAGAACACACATATTGCCTAGTTCAATTCATGTTGAACTTAAATAGAAACTACTGGAGAAAGGTACTGAAGAAAATAGATCTTCATGACTCTGACCTCATGTATATCAGTTTCATTCAGGCAAAAGAATCACTCCTAGTGAAGTACAGTTTAAAAAAAACCAAACTCCCTATGAAGGGATATTTTCAGCTTTCAAAAGAAACAACTCCAGATACTCTTCTAAAATATCACTAAAAAGCAGAGGTGGTGTTTTCTGTTCAACCAGATACTGGCACTGCCAGACAGAGAAAGAGGAAAGCTTGATGGCATGACTTTTCTTGTATTTTAATTTATTGAGTCAAGGAAAGACACATTATAATGGAACTTAGTGCAGTTTCAAAACCAGATTAATACAAACTTTCTTTTTCATTTTTTTTCCTGTTTTTAATGTACTTTCTACACAAAGCAGTATAAGGTAGGTACATTCACTGTGACAAATAAATTCAATAGATTCTGTTGTGCTTTCCAATGGAGAATTTTGCAGGTGAGTAGAACTGAGTGGAGCATTTATTTTTACTTAAGTATCAAATTTTAATGAAAAAATGTATGATTGTTCTATTATAATATATAAGATAGGTAATAAAGCAGCCTAACAGAAGGCATTTACTATAATAATAGAAATATTCTGCATATGACATATAAATTGAAAAATGACATTGAAGAGAGAAATATTTTCATCACATGGAGTGGAAAGGCAGGAAGGAGTAGCAGTGGGTTCTTTTTACAACAATACTGACAGTCCAGTTTCTCCTCAGACAATTTCAGGGAATATTTAGCTGAGGATGACATGCTCTTATTATAAATATTTTAATGACCATTCCCTACATCTCTTTTAATAACCAAGAGCATATTAATTTATTACCTTTGATCTGAAAGCAGCTGTAAGCTTTGAAATAGCCAGAAAATGCTCATAATTAAGGCAGCCACCTCTTCCTAAAATGTGGCCTAAAATCTGCTTTGCTTCTCTGAAAGTGGTCAGGACTAGAACAGAAAAAAGCAGATGCTTGCAAAGACATTTCTTGAGGTGCAAAACCTAAAGAATATAAGGCTCCTTTTATTGATCTACAAATGCTATGTCTTCCATATATATTTCTCCCATGACAGGAGGATTATTTACAGACAACTCTAAAGTCCACAAAACTTGAATGTACTTTATTTAAAGTCTTGTACTAAAAATCTTTGGTGTCAAAAAGAGAGATATTCAAGAATAAGGGGAAAAAAACAGCCATGGAGATATATTTTTAAATGCCTAATTAAGTTCATAGTATAAGGATACAGGTATTTGCTAAAAGTAACCATTCAAGAAAGCTCAGAGAAATCATTTTTAGCCCTCTTAAACAGAGTTGGAATGATGTCTTGCTCATAGACCACATACAAGGGTGGAAGAGAGCAACTTCGTGTGTGTTATTCCATTGAAACTGCAAGCAAAAGCTTTCATGCTAATGCAGCACCTACAAAAGACAATCAACCTCTGAAAATGGATTAAAGCCATGCAAATATTAAAATGCTAGAATAACACAAAGCAATAGCTTTAATCACAAGCTTATTTTACTGGCTATTTGTCATTTTCAGTTCAACTTAAGGGCACCAACCCACATAAATTATTAAGAAAACAGGATTCCTCTTTTCACTCTAAGCCCTCAATGTAGTAAATGCAATACCTGTCCCACAAATGTGCCTTTACCACTTATGATAAATTACCAGAAAAAAAGGGTCTGGATTCACTTTTCACTCTAAGCCCTCAATGTAATAAACAGAATACCTGTCCTACAAATGTGGCTTTACCACTTATGATAAATTACCAAAAAAAAGTCTGGATTCACTTTTCAGTCTAAACCCTCAGTGTAGGAAACAAAACACTGGTCCTACAAACATTGCTTTACAACCTATAATATTGCCAATTTTTTCTCTACATACCTTGTGTCAATCTCTCACTGGAGAAGCAAGGTTCATCCTCAGGGTGCAATTGTCACCGCTGAGATGGCCACAATCCACAGAGTATCACCACACGGCTCCAGCAGAGTAACACCAAAGCATTTCAGGAGGCTGCAAGCTCTGCCCTGCTTGCCCTTCAGCCCAGCCTTTTATGCCCTCCTGTTGATGCCCTGCCCCTGTGAGCCCTCTGCTCCCTGTGTGATTGCTCAGCAC
>JAYDZK010000268.1:1609648-1620624 GCA_034509185.1 Euphonia xanthogaster
AAAAGAAAAGAAAAGAAAAGAAAAGAAAAGAAAAGAAAAGAAAAGAAAAGAAAAGAAAAAAAGAAAAGAAAAGAAAATAGAAAAGAAGGGGAATGGGGGAGAGGAGAGGAGAGATAAAAGAGGAAGAATGAGAAGAAGGAGGAGGAGGAGAGAAGAAGAAGGAGGAGAAGGAAGAAGAAAGAAGAAAGAAGAAAGAAGAAAGAAGAAAGAAGAAAGAAGAAAGAAGAAAGAAGAAAGAAAGAAGAAGAAGGAAGAGAAGAAGAAGGAGAAGAAAGAAGAAGGAAGAAAGAAGAAAGAAGAAAGAAGAAAGAAGAAAGAAGAAGAAAGAAGAAAGAAGAAAAGAAAAAAAGAAAAAGAAAAAAGAAAAAAAAAACAAAGAAAAAAGAAAAAAGAAAAAAGAAAAAGAAACAAAACCAGACTGCTCAGGGAGGCAAGTGGTGCTTAGTGCAGAAGTAAAATGTTTGAACAGCTCTCGGTTATGTAAATAATCTGAGATCATTTGCTGTCTCTTCTTAATTAACCAAGAAACTACATGGCACCCAATAATTCTTTTCTGTGTACTACAGATGAATTTCTTTTTTCAGTGCCTGGAACAGGTAAAAACTCTTTGCCTGAGGAACAAAGCTCTGCCACACCTTTAGGGCAAAAAAAAAAAAAAAGAAAACATACCCATAGAAGACCAGAAAAATTCTCCTGAAGAAACCAACGATTGAGGTATGACAGCACCGTTTCACTGGCTGGTAGGTAACAAAGCCAAAATCAAGTGATAAAAGTTTGTCACTAACACTTGCACAGTAAAAGGGCAAGGCTGCCATCTGCTCCCAGGCTCCTCGGTGAGGCAGGAAAACACGGGACAGCCCCAGGGCTGGGGGATGAAGGGATGGAAGGAACCCGGCTCATCCCGCTCCGGGAATCAGCTGCTGGCATCGGGGCCAGCTCTGCTCAGAATGGAGATGCCCCATCCCTGCTCCTGACCCCGGGATCTGCCCTGGCACAGCCCCATCCCTGCTCCTGACCCCGGGATCTGCCCTGGCACAGCCCCATCCCTGATCCTGCAGGATCTGCCCTGGCACAGCCCCATCCCTGCTCCTGCAGGATCTGCCCTGACACAGCCCCATCCCTGATACTGCACCCAGTTTGCTGTTTGACCAAAAAGGAAGAACTGGTACCTAGAGATGAAGAAGTATTTGAGAAGAAAATATTGTTTTCTATTCCAGGACCACTAAGTCAGCTGCAGATGGATCAGGAATGAAGGATTTGCAGGTTTTAGAGGTAAAATTTTAAATAAAGTGAAAATCAGCATATCTGCAGGGTTTTGAGTTATTTTTCCCTTTACTTGAATGAAACTGAAGATACATAAAAATAAAATTATAAATAAATATTAAATATATAAAATTATAAAATGTAATAAATTATATTAATTTTTATAATTAAACTAAGTATAATATATATTAAATGCTATACTTCTCGTCATACTTATTCTGAGACTGATGCTTACAAAATATTTACTCTATTATATTTTTACAATTTATCCCACAGCAGCAAACTGAACCTCTTTGACAAATGACATGAGTGCAAAGTTCCCATGACTTTACTCATACTTTTTTTGCTAATGTAGGCTGTGCATCCATGTGACACCATTTGCAAAGTTTAGAGCTCATCTCTTTTTTGTCACGATGCACACGCCATATGGCATTTTTCCTGAGCACTTATTAGACTTCTGTTGTTTGCTATAAAATGAAAGCACAAGCTTTTTGTTAATTGTTAAGATTGATGATCAAATATTGATTTAAAAAATGAACTAATTTTGTATCATTGTTTTCTCTACAGCTTTTGAGAGCATGGTGGAATTCAGACAGTTTTGTTGGAATCTCTCTATACTTTGCACATTTCTCTTTTCTAGAGTAGCAAAATTAGAAACTGAACAGGAAATCTGGAAGCTGTAGGTAGAGAAATGACCCTGTTTGTGGATTGAAATTAATGATTGATTATATGTACAATTATCTATACAACCAAATCAGAAACACCTGAAATCAAGTCATACACATTTTCAATAAATTTGTCTCTTCACTTCTCTTCTCATCTTCTCCCTTCTGCCCTCCATCTCCTCTACCCATACTGAAATTGAAACACAGCTGCTGTATTTCAAGTTGTTTTTACCAAGACACCAACAAGAAATCTGGAGCTCTGGAAGTATTTTATTTCTTTTAACAGGAATGGTTCTTCCTTTGTTGGTTTTTTTTTTTCTTAAACTTAGGAGAAAACAAGTTTGTAACAGACCTTCAGATAAATTTCCTCAGTCCAGATGAGAATTTCCATGAACCTATGAGACTGGATTTTGGACATTCACAGAGCCTAATATTTTACCTATAATTGATTGATACAGACTGGTCACTTAATTGCCTTGGGTATTTTCCTGGCAGGGTTTAGTTAATGATAATTCTGTACAGTGTCTAACACAATTGGCCCTGAACTTGCCTGAAATATCAATGAAAAACATCAACATTAAGGCAACAATAAGGTAATAAAGCAGAACAGAATCATTCTATGAGCCAAAAGAAAAACCAACTGTACTGCTGAAATATAATTTTAATATTAGATAATATCAGTATAAGGTACAAAAATCAGAAAGAAATGCAAATTTTATCCAGTAACATTGATTTCCATTTGACTGGCTTGATATCTTTGGTATGACTGACTATTCCCTTTATCTATCTTCACCTTTAAACATACATTGGTGGTACTCCTCAGCTCAAACCAGCTTTGTTCATCCTGTGCCTACCTTTACGAACCTCACACAGCCTAGCTCAGCATTTAGTTTGATGAAGAAGTAATGAGGTTTGAGAGCTAAGTGACATCCAAAGGGGCAGGCTTGCTCCCCTCTACCACCTCTTCCCCTTGGCCTGGACAAGTTCTCCAGTCACCTTCTCTGTGCTGACACTGACACATGACAAATCCCTTCACTGGAACTAAATCACCAGAAAATTATCATTTTTTTAGCAGAATTAGATTTTTGCCCCTCTATCTCCATGGACTACGTGGTCACACAAAAGGTGGTGCTGATGCAAAGGCAGCAAGAGCTCATGAATGAAGCAAGCAAAGAAGGAATGGCAGAAGAATTTTGCCACTTTCAGTGGCAACTGGCCCTTGGATCAGCACAGGTCTATCTTCAAGCTACACCCTTCAGTTCAAACTGAACAGACAAATGCTTTCCTTGAGGTAAGACTGCAAAATACATAATATTTTAATATAATAGTAACTATATAATATTATATATTTATTATTATATTATTTAATAAAAATAACAATATAATTATAAAATCTATATTATATAATATAGGAATATTTCATTAAATGGTTTTGAGGTACAGCAGGTATAGTATTCCCTGCCATACTAAGAGGACTTCATTACTTATCGTCACACTTGGAAAGTACTTTAGTCTTTAAAAGAATTTACATCATAGAAATATGTTCATCAGAAATATGAGGAATTATAAACTGTATCTTTAAAGAAAAAAAGAAAAAAGCCCAGCACTTTTCTTCAACAAACATGTGGAAACATATCCAATTATTTTGGAAAGCGCCAATTTAAAAAAAATGAAGAATCTAAATATCAGAATTGAATAGTTCATTTTCTAATTACCTTTCTCAAGAAGCTGGCTTTAAGATAAGCTGTGAAATGCTGTCAATCTGTTATGTTTGCAAGCTTTATCCACACCACAGTTGTTGCTCCCTTGCCTTTGTGTATATTGCACTTTGCATTAGCAAGTTAAAAAAGTGACATTAAACAGAGCCATTTCTGATAAGGGTATTCAAACACCGGAATATTTGCTTTAAATACATCAGAATAAAGATCAAGGTGTATCCAAAAAAGGAGTCTTATTCAGTGTATTCATCAGAGGAATTTAAAAAAAAGAAGAAATATGACACAACATGTGTCTCTATACACATGGTTAGCAGCACGTGACTGTGCAGAACGTGAACATATGCACGAGAGGCAGAAGAAGGGAACAGTTCCTTTTGTTTGAAAAACCCATGTGCAATCCAGGCAGAGCTGTAATGCAATCCTGAGAGAGTGGATGGATATTAAAACTGCTCTGTGTTTTAGGAGAGACACGAAAAAAGGAAAGAAAATGGTACTCTTTGCTTTCAGAGGTGCAGAAGGATATTGAAAACAAGGTGTATCAGAGAGTTTATTGCAGCCTCTCAGAGCATGATGGAATTCATTGTTAATGAATTCTATGAGCCTACATGACAAAACCAGGACTGAAATTACAAAACCTGCAAACAGTTACTACAGCAGACACTGGCACAGAGTTGGGAAACAAACCAAGCTGATTTTTATGTATTTAAAATCGAAACTTGAAGAGTTGGACCTTGACTTCAGACATAAAAAATGAGATTCCTAGCGATGATCATGAGGCCTCAGCAGGAAGGGCATGGTGGTACCGGCCTAAATGTGCTACCTTTTCCATCAACAAGCCCTGAGAATGTGAATGAGGCATGAGAATATCCCAAAGGAAACCCCATTATGGTGAAGATGGAGATCAGAATATACCATTCTGACAAATGTGGCCAAGTAATGGTAGCTCCCTGATGAATGAGACTCTCATTTTCAAATAGTGTGCCGCTAACTCCAGATTGTTAGGCCAGGACAGAATTTATTCCAGATATGAAAAATATCCTGGGAGATTTAACACCTGGAGGTTTTCTCTACACCAGTGCTGTTTCTTGTCACCCTTTCATTCTACCACTGGTCACTACCAGAGATAGAAAGCTGAGTACGTGTTTGGCTTTGTGCTCATAGAAGAAACCAGATTAATACAGGAGATGGTTGTGAAGTTTTCCATCAGGAGAAAACACTCCATCCCTATTTTTTCTTACTAACATTGGAAGATAAAATATGGTAATAAAGTGAGCTTTGAATGCAATTTGTTAAAACTATACAGTTTGCAAAGTCAAGCGTTGAAAATCAAGACAAAAATACAGTCTTGCACTTGCAGGTTTTATTTGACTTCAAATACATGAACTCTGAGAGATTTAGCAACATAATAATTTCTTTTTATGGTTCATCCAATTTGCTCACTTCTCTGAGCCAGAATGTGAAGGAAAATTAGGAAAAAAAAATTGAATTGTCTCATGGGTAAGGTCTGCCATCCCAGATAAATGGTATATCATTCTTGTCTCTGTCTTAGAAGGCTAAAGTGGTATTGAATAACTCATCTCAACCAAATTTTCTCAGGAAAACACAAACACTGGCCACACTGCCTAGGCACCTGATTTGGAGAATCTGTGATCCATTTTTATGGTTTTTGCACTAACTGTAAATGAAGGAGATGCATTATAAAAATAAGTTATGTCAATTACAGAAGTTGCATATCGCAAAGCTCAAACAACCTGTAAACCCTTATGGCAGAAAGTTGGAGAGGAATAGGTAAATTCAGTGTCACTGTAATCACATTAATTAAAGGGACAGGACTAAAATTGGGCTGAAGATGATTTATTGTTTAAATAAACATCAGTCTCAGAGGCTGTCAGATTTTGAGACAGCAAGCAGTGGGCCATAGCTCAAGATAGTCACAGGTTCTTTCTTACAAGGCGATGTAGAACTTTCTGATGCCACAGAGTTTATTTTGCTTTTCTGACCTATCATCTTTACTTATTTCTACTGCACTGCAGATACTTTTGTCCAATGGGCTGCCACTAGACATACACACATATACCTCTATTATAACATCTAAACTCTTAACTTATTCTATACAATCACATTACTACACTATAAAACCCTTCATCACCTCATCTAATACAGTTTCTCACTTACTTAAGGCACATTCTTACTTATAACTATAGAAACATAAGTTGATGATTTTTCTATTCAATGTCTGTGTACCTTGCTTTCACATCTTGGGCTTCTTCTAAGGCTGTAAATCAAACCCTCTTGAGTCTGTGAAGATTTCTATCTTTCTGACTCCCACAGTCCAGGGTAGATTTGGCAGGCTAAAAAAGAGAGGTAAATAAGGGCACAAGAGTCAAAGCCACTCTGCTCAGTGCTAGCAAAGCAAGGAAAACTAAGAGTATCTCTGTATTTCCCTCAGTTAATGCATGCCTGTTTTAGACTGATTGACACTGCACTTTAAAGACAAAAACTAAGTCATGAAACCTTTCAAATCATCATATTTGACTGAATTTTCATCCATTGATTTTACTCCACCTGCAGCGCACTAGACAAGGTAATAATTTATGATAATTATATGAAAATATACAATTAATATTCATCACCTCTCATTTCTCATCACTTTAGATGATCAGTAATGCAGAGTAAAAATGCTGTCAGATTTCTAATTGCTTTGTAATGGGCCTGAAATAGGGAAATCGTTAAAGACAAACAATCTGTCACTTGTCTGTTACCTTAACTATCTATCACTTAAAAAACCCTCATTAAATACATTGCTAATGAACGACAAAAGACTGTACTCAGTGTGCCCAGATGTACCTTTTTAAACAATATTGTAAATTGCTTAAATAATTCCCAAGACGTTTTCAATAATTTCTGTGGAAATTTAATGGAAAACATATATTTTCCGTGCACATTACATCTCATTTGTTCACATCATTATGACATTTAGTCTATCATTTGCACATCTCCTGGGAGATAAAACTTTTTCTTTTTACTGTTGACAAATCTGATCCAATTAAAACAAATTCTGGAAGAACTCAACATTCAGATCTCTGACCCCTTTCTCTTAAAAGAAAAAGAAAAAATCCATTAATAATTTTAAAATAATATTATCTCCTCCAAGGATTTTTAATATCTAGATTAAAAAAGAAATCCAACATTGTTCAACGTTGAACAGATTATTTTATCTCAGTTGTTTCCAAGAGACAAAACTCAGAATGGTCACTTTTACCACTCTTTTGAGTCAGCTCTCTTCTACAGCTCTGACAGAAAAAAGCACTTGAAAAAAATTCTTCTCCCTGTACTGACAGAAGAGCCAGGATGAAAACAGCACATCAGAAGTATCAGTGAGACCCCATAATGAAATCCTGTACTATTATCTGCCACATTAATTAATTGCTGATATTAACTGTCACATTAAAGCATTGAAAAGATGAAGACAACAACTGCAAAACATTGTTTGACACAAAATATTCATCTTTGCATGACTTAAACATGATCAAGCTCTTAAATTTATCAAAACCCAATCAATATTCAGTGCTTATTTATGATGCTGAAAGAGGTTTAGATGAGATATTAGGAAGGAATTCTTCTCTGTGAGGGTGGGGAGGCTCTGGCAGAGGGTGCTCAGAGAAGCTGTGGCTGCCCCTGGAGTCCCAGGCCAGGCTGGATGAGCAGCCTGGGATAGTGGAAGGTGTCCTGCTCACTGCAGGGGGTTGGAACTGCATTATCTTTCAAGTCCTTTCCACCCCAAACCATTCTAGAACTCTCTATGTAGCAGTATAAAACCAACAGGAACAAAAAAAAAAAAAAACACAAACAAAAAAAAAAGGCAAAAAAAGCCTTACTAGTCTTACCAAGACTTTGCAAAATACCATCCAGAAATCAAAAATGTATTTAACAGTGAGAAAGTCTAGATGTTTCAGCTGGTCCATCATTTGTACTCATCTCTTATTGCAGTACTGGAAGCACACACAGTATTCAGTTAAATCTCTAAATAATTCTCCTATAACCATTCTAGGACTCTCCAGTAAAGTCTCTAAATAATTCTCCTATAATCATTCCAGGACTCTACATGTAGCAGTTTGAAACCAACATGAACCAAAAAAAAAAAAGCAAAAAATCTTTACTTACCAAGACTTTGCAATATGCCATCCAGAAGTCAAAAATGTAGTTAACAGTGAGAAAGTCTGGATGTTTCAGCTGGTCCATCATTGGTACTCATCTTTTATTGCAGTACTCGAAGCACACACAGGATCCAGTCAAATCTCCAAATAATTCTCCTATAACCATTCTAGAACTCTCCAGTCTAAATAATTCTCCTATAACCATTCTAGAACTCTCCAGTCTAAACAATTCTCCTATAACCATTCTAGAACTCTCCAGTCTAAATAATTCTCCAATAATTAAATATTCTCACAAAAATGTCTGAAACACCAACTTACATCTAAAATCTCTTGAACAAGAGCAAGAAACTTTTCACCATATCCAGGTGTCCAGCTCCAGTGACATGCACAGCATCTCTGCATGCTCACATACTTAGAGATAATTAAGCAAGCCAAATTTCTTACAAAAGTATCTCATATCTCCCTCCTGGGACAACAGTCCCAGAGTTCCTGCTCTGTCTTCACTCCTCCTGGACTCTCCTGGCACTTACCTACTCTTTTCTTTTTCTTTTTTTTAGCTTTCAGAAGGGGGGAAAAAAGCAGCACAGCTCTGGCTGCACTGAGCTGTGTGCTGACTCACCAGCCAGAGCATTTGTTCTCAGTCTGGTTTTCCCTCTCCCCTAAATACCCACTCCCATTTAACACATCTTGAACTGAGGTAATTTTTATATCTCTAGAGATGAAAGATTATCAAATTGCCTTGAGACTGACCAACAGCTTCACAAGCCCTCCCAGCCAGTCAGGGCATGATTAGCTATGGCTGACCCAACCCATATTTAATACAAAATATTCATCTTTGCATGACTTAAATATGCTCAAGCTCTTAAATGTATCAAAACCCAATCAATATTCAGTGCTTATTTATGATGTAGAAAGAGGTTCAAATTAGATATTATGGCTTCTGAAACTGGGCAGATTAAAAGAGAAACTGTGACAAAAAAAAACTGTGACATCAGGCAAGGTCAGTGGTGCATGAACACCAAACTGTTCTATTAAATATTATAAATATTTATAAAAGTTTATGTATATATATAAATATAAAGCCCATTTTCTTTTGCTTTGGCATGCTGAACGTGCACAGAAAAGAACAAGTGTTTCACTTCCAAAATTGTTCCGCTGACTCCAGAAATAATTCCTTAACATGTACAGATAATTTTCTATTTATATAATAAATTTATACATATTTATTATATTTTATTAATAATAATTTTATATAGAAAATAGTATATTTTATATATATAATTTCTATTTAGATTTTTCTGTTTATTTTCTATTTTGTCATTACAGATAAGCAGTTGCTCACAATCTCTCAGCTCTGTGTTTCATGTACTGTATGAGCTGGTACCAATCCTATCATGATTTAAAGCTGAAGAAACCTCACTATGCAACACTCAGGAATTTTTGGCATAAAGGACAAACAATAAAGGAAAATGTATCTGGTCTTTAGGAGGATACTAACTATTTTTGGTGAAAGCACAGGTGTAGTGACCAATCTCAAGGACAACACCACACTTTCTAAAAACTTTCAAATATTTTTAAAACTTTTTGAAAACCACACCAGCCCCAGTGAAGGAGGAGCCACACAGAACCACACTGAAACCTTTGCCTGAGACGAAAATTCTCATTTCAAAAGGGACCCTGACAACCAGAGTTTCAGGACTTTTGTTGGTCAGAGTGACTCTGAGATGTGTTAGAAAGTCTCTTTTTTCAGCTTGACAGTCAAAGAAGGAGTCAGAACTCTTCTAATCTCAGTCTCAAGATTGTTTATTGTTTCCTGTCTATAAAATTCTTCCTCTGGCCTGCAAGGTCCATTCAGCAGGTCAGACAGAGGCACACACAGACTGCCCTCAGGGCGCTGTTATCTTTTTGTCCTAAAAACTACGTGTACATTATTTGCAATAACTTCCCAATACCTATCACCTATGCTAGACACTGAGGTTTCTACTATAAACTAATCTAAAAGTGCCAACATCACAGCAGCAGATGGAGGCCAAGAAGAAGGAGAAAGGCTGGACACGCTTAGATTCTTCTATCTTGCCTCTTGAACCCCCATTCTAAAAACTCTACAAATCTACTTTTCACTCTGTGACAAACTAACTATTGTTCTACTTAGACTTTTGTGGCTTGCAGATCCTCATATAAGGTTGGTAATTTTTTCAATGGGTCATCATTAAAGTCACAGGTGTCTTGGGCTCTGTGCCAGGGTCTCTGAGCCCCCTGGCAGGGGTTTGAGCAGTCCAGGGCAGCCAGAGGGATGTCCTGAATTCCGACACCAGCACGGACACAAATGAGATTAATCAGGTGTTGAGTGGTTTTGCAGATCTGATATTTTCCCACCCTTAAACCCTAAATAAATTCTGCACATTTCTCACTGAAGCCCAGCTGTCCCACTCTGCTCTGTTTGATGGGAACAATGTGCCAGGAATGCTCCCTGACAGCGTCTGTCCAGCTCGGCTCAAACACTTCGAAGGGTGACAAAAGGGCCAAGGAGTGGCTTTAATTCTAAACTTCCACATAAAAAATACTGCCACAGGCTGCATGCTATCCATTTAAAAGTGGAGTGTGAACTGGAGAAATGTTTAGGGATTTTGCTAGCCAGTTTTGCCTAAGATTCCAAAAGCTAAAGTCTACAGCACCCAAAGTTTTTTTTAGCATTTTATTTGGGTTGGGGGAGGGGGGGGCGGTGGGTGTTTGGGTTTTTGTTTGTTTTGTTTTTCTTGGGGTCTTTATTTGTTTGTTTGTTTTAGGGGGTGTTTTTTTGGTGTTTCGTTTGTTTTGCGGGGAGGGGGGGGGGATTTGCAGTGGTCATGGGGTTTTGCTTGCGCTGTTTTCGTATTTTTAGGGGCGGGCTGGAGGTGTAAGGCGTTTTCTGGTTTCTTTCTTTTTGTTTGTTTCTAATGAGGAAACGTCTTTACATCATTAAAAACCCGCTTCCAGAGCTTGATTTTTTTTTTCACCAAGAGCACGTTCTTCCTTCTCCTTCAGCACAAACATCCCACAGAATGAAGAAACCACCGCCCCAACCTCCGGACCCAAGGCCGGCAGCCCGGGCTGCCGCGCTCCGCCTGCGGGGCCGGGCGGGAGACGGTGTCCCAGCGGGGAGAGCGGCGGTGGGGCTCGCACAGCGAGCGAAG
>JAYDZK010000268.1:1636690-1649546 GCA_034509185.1 Euphonia xanthogaster
TTATGTGCATAATATGTTTTATAGATAATACATATAATATATGTAATATATACAATATATTATCTATATTATAAATATAATACATATAATATATAATACCAGATCTGGGGTTAATTCTGATACAGGCTGATGGAAATTTGTGGCTGAAAGTGTTCAAGGTGATGATGGAGGTAAAATTAGCCAAAGGGTGAACTTGGAATGTAATTACAGAGCTCTCAGAGTGTTGTACTTGCATTATATGGTTCCTTCTCTGTGCTCTGTCCAGCAGGGAGGCTGCTCAGCTTTACAAGTTGGTGCTTTATCAGCTGGTCTGGAAATTTCAAGAGGTGCTGCATAATTTGAAAATATTGCTGCAAGCCCCGTAATGGCAGTTCAGAGCAGTTTTGGCAGGATTTGGGGTGGTGAGGGGAGCCCACTCTCCTACACCCTGTTAAATGTAGCTGATAGTGTTTCAGATGCCGAAGTTTAATATCTTGGATAGCTTTAAACATTAATTTATTGAGCCCCGAGGCCAATAGAAGCAGAATTCCTTGTTCCTGAGGGCTGGGGGCCTGGATCAGCCACATTTTAAACTGTCTGAGGACAGAGATTTCAGGGTGGGTACCCTGGATTAAAAAAAACCCCAAAGTCAGTCTGAACTTTGCAGTGGAGGCAGGGTTTTCCCAGCAGCTCTCACACTGATCCCTCCTGCTCACAGTCTGCAGCAAGAGTCCCTCTGATGAGCACTTCTGGATCAAAGCAACAAATCTCTATCTCCAAATGTAATTTTAGAAAGAGGAGGAATGCTGCACTAGGCTTAATTGTCCAAATTTGATGCCAGAGCCCTGGAAAAGATGAAGACTGAACAGAGTCTTTTTGTTGAGAGAGAGAAAAAAACTGAGTACAAAGGAAATGTCAGCCTACCATAATATTTTGATTTTTGAAATAATTTTAAATAGTTGTTGATTTCTTAGATATTTATAGATGTGGCTTACATATTGTGGCCAGATTGAGAGATTTTTCTTTAGGAATTGTAATTGCTATCTTACTAAAATGTGTCCTCATGGTCTGTAAATAACCAGAGAAATGGATGCAATTATATGACCCAATCCAGCCCTTGTTTAGCAGTTAATTTCTCCAGATTTCTATGAGCATTTGTTCAGGCCTACACAGATTTGGTTGTTGGTTTAAATGTAGCCAAGGCTGGTGGTGTCTTAATTGCTACCACAGAGCAACCATTTGGCCTGTGTGAGATGGATGTTGTCAAGGTACCTTCTGCAAGGCAGACATTCATCCACTGGGAATGTATCAAGAAAGTTTTCATTAATTGGTCCCTTTGTTGGCATTTGTGGCAGAGCAGCCAAAAACTGAGTATGAACAGACACTGTGTCAGGGGGTGAGATTTATTGGCAAGTCTCAGTAAAAAGTGGTATTTACTACATATATTGTGAGCAGGGGCAAAGGAGTTTCCTCCTAAGAACAGGCTGGCGTTAAACTTACTGAGGTTTTGTTGTTTTGGTTTTTTTTAAGGCAGGGAAATGTAACAAGAATTCAGCCTCAATCAGAAGTTAAATAGGAAATAGCCCGTTCATATTTTTCTGCTTAATGTTGGCTGTCTTGCAGCTTCTTTTTAATGTGATGTGAAGTGTTATGATGGGCTCTGTGAAGTGCAGACAGATTCACATCGACCTATGGATGTGTCAGATGAGAACACTTGACAGGTTTTGTCCTGACTTCATTTGCTTAACCTGTAGATAATGACAATTGCAGCTGATAACGTGTACACATAGAATAAAACAGGACAAATGTTCTTAAACAGCTCCCAATTTCCAATAGCTCCCAATTTCGGTATTTTTATGTTCACGTTAATTTCTGCATTTTGGTCTTGTTGCTTTGTTAAAAGCATGAACTTCATCCTATTGCAAGGAACACACTGGTACTGATTTGTTCATTTTGTCTAAGTGCAGCATGATTGTTTGTTTAATTTTGTACAGAGCAAGGCTGTTTGCATGAGGCTTGCCTAAACCCATTTTAACTTTTTTTTTTTTAATGCCATTGTGTGCTATAAATAAAATAACAGTTTGGACTTAATACTCTGAGGGGCAGAAGTTCTGATTCTGAAATTTGAATATATTGCCTGTTGGATATTGAGCTTTGATAAAAGAATAAATAGACTGAACCGCCTAATACTGAAATGGGATTCAAAACTGCTTGGTATTAATCTGTGCAGTTCCCATGAGGAGTGAAAGTTTCATCCTCTTGGATTCCCAGCCATGAGTCTGGCCATGTGGCTGGGCAATAATGGCTTGGGTTTCTCCCTTCATCAAGCTGCTTCCAATGTTTTCCCCGTCCTTATTTTCTGTTCTGAGCAGCAGTGTCCAGCTCCCTGTGCCAGGACAGGCAGGGCTGTCAGTGCTGTGTCCTGCTCTCATCCTGTGTTTATCCAGGGCCATTTCCACCTCTGCCATTTTAGTCCATCCAACCCTTTGCACACCAGTTTTGTATGGCTTGGATCTCTTCTGTCTGCACTTTTAATTCAGTTCTTTCATTCATCAAAAATGTGCCTGCACCAGTTAGGAAGAGTGTTCTCTTTGTCAAGTTTGGATTGAATTTCTCTTCCTTGACCATTGCTGAGTGTCTTTCATCACTGCTTATTTTTTAATATAAATACACATCTTTTTTTTACACATTCCAGAAGGTGTTGTTGTGTAGGTTGTGATTTTTTTTTTTAAAGGTAATTCATAGTTGGATGGAAATCATAATTCTCATTGCATTCCATGATGAAATAATGTCTAGCTATAAAAAAACTCTATGCCTAACATGGAGAAAGGGTTAAGGATGCTGAGCTACTGAGTTAATTTGAGATGCTAATATTCTATCATTTGCTCTTGCTTAAAGGTCAGGTTTAGTCATTAGATGCAGTTATTTCAAAGGTAGAAATACTTGGTGCATCTAAGTAATCCTCTGGTAAAATCCTCCTACTTGATTTACTCAGGGCACATCTCCAGCTTTAAATATATCCCTTATTCAAATATAGGCACACATCCCCTATGGAAATAAAGCAGGAATTCAAGACTTGTCTAAACTTGTCAGTTCAATTTAGCAAGGTGATTCCATGAGACTGTAGATGATTTCAGAGTTAAATAATAAATCAGGTTGTTTAGAAATTTACTGTGCTGTAAGTGTTGGTTTTCCTCACTACTTAATGGTTACTTTCTGCCTCATAATAGTAAGTCCAGAATAATTTAACTTGAATTTTTGAGCTCTGGTGGTTTCATCATTGTTCTGTGCCTGTCATTAGTTTTGAATTTTAGAACCTTAAAAATGATTTCCCCTATGGGGAAAAAAAATTTAAATGGTGTATAATAAAAATTTTAAAATCTGAAAATATTTTTCCAAAATGATCCTCTCAGAAGAGAAGGTCAAGAATTTAATGCAGCTGCATTTGATTCATCCTTTTATATTACTTTTTTATTTTCTGCTGAAGATTTCTGCAAAAGCTTGACAACTTTGCAGAAAATATTGAAAAGTAGGACAGACAAAGCTGTAGAAGGTAGAGAGTACTCCTTAGTTTGATCCTGGAAAAAAGGATAGAACTGATTTCTCTTCAGTTTCCTCAGACAGAAAAAAACAAGTTTACATTTTAAGTGTCTTACTTAGAAGTTATGTCATTTCAGCAGGGAGGAGCTTTTTGTGGTTATCTGTGAAAATACACTGTAGCAGATTCATTCATTTTTTCCTTACAAAAAGTGATTTAAAATTTAGAAGCAGTAGTAGCTTCCCTAGAAAATGAAGGCTTCTGTTTGATGTACAGAGTTAGGGATGTGCTGCATCTTTTGTTTTTGGCATGAATACCCTTTGTACACAAGGCAAAATAGCCATAGTAATGTATTAATAAATTACTAAATGAGAAGGGATAGCACTTTTTAAACCATTTCTAAATAAGCAGCTTTTTAAATCTGGTGTGTGGAAAAGCAGCTGTGAGTAAAAGTTTGACCACATTAAATGGTCACGTTAAATTGTGTATTCCACAGTTTAGAAGGAGATTACAAATCCAGTGTCAAACTCAGGCTTGTAAAGCTCCCACTGAGCTGGATTCAGCTGATCCTCGCTGGGTGCTGTGAATGTGTGTCTTTCATCAGTGCTTATTATTTAATATAAATAATCTTTTTACACATTCCAGAAGATGTTGTAGTGTAGGTTGTGAAAATTGGTTTTTTTTTAAAAAAGGTAATTCATATTTGGATGGAAATCATACTTCTCACTGCATTCCACAGATAAAAATGTCGCCCATGCAAAACCATGACAATGAATAGGGAAGAGGAGATCACCAAAATCCATCCTATTTCACCTCCTGCCATACAAAACCAAAGCCCCAGTTCTGCTTCTGCAGGCAGCTCCTCTGGAAAGGGAGCAGGGTCAGACACAACAATCTGGGAAGTGAGGGGAGGTCCCAGAAAAGAGTATGATTTGTGTCTGAAGGGTTAAGTTTTTTACAGAAAAGGTGACAAAGTTCTGGAATGGCTGCACGGGGAGGTGGTGGAGTCCCCATCCCTGGGTGTGTATAACAAAGCCTGGATGTGGCACTGGGTGCCAGGGCTTGGTTGAGCTGTTGGGGATGGGTTGGACTCCATGATCTTGAAGGTCTCTTCCAACCTGGGAATTCTGTGAAGTATTGACATCAGAGTGCTCCCTCTGAACTTCAGTACTTTTGTAAAGTCTCCTCTGTGTCTGAGTGGCTGAACAGAGTCTAAAACAACTGGAGAGAGGACACTTTGTTTGCTCTCTTGGAGAGGGAAGAGCAGGGCAGTTGAATCAAGAGTGGATTTTTGCTGCAGACAAATTCCTGGATTTTGATTATCAAGCTAGAGAGTGGGAAAATAAGTCAGTAAGAGCATAACAGTAAGTACATAAATCCAGATGAAATGGGGTCACTGGAATAAAAGAAAAGAATAAGAGGAGTATTAGAATAAAAGAGCTGATGTTTGAGGATTTTTCTTAGTGTAGATGTAGTTTGCTAAAGGCATTAGATGAGAAAGGCCAAGAGAGGAAGGAGCAAATAGGTTCAGGAGGCATGGAGACCAAAATGGAGAGAAATAGATAGCTACAGATGCATATTTAAATGAGCAGGTCCCCTACAATGGAGTTGATGAAATTGTAGTCTTTCTAACTACAATTAACTAAAAATTGCATGTGCTGCAGAAACTAAATTTTCCAAATCTGTAGGAAAGGAGTTAAGGGCTATGTGTTAAATCTGAAGAATAATTAATTTTCTGCATCAATTATTATTTTTCCACAGTACTTTTGTGGTTCCTGTGTGGCTTCCTGTATTTGGCTGTTTCTTTCCACTATAGTTCAGAATCATTTCTCAGTCAGGCAAGGTTTTGGTGCAGCAAAGGGAAAGGGTGACCAGTTTTGTGGGAGTGTTTTCTCAGCACTGTTGGCAGGAGAGAAGCCAGTACCCTTGGGTCTGCTTTGGGCAGTCAGTCATTAATTTTTCTGTGTATTTCTAAGAAACTGATCTGAGAAGGTGTGGAATTTGTGGCCAATCCAAATACCTGGCAGTTATCTATATAGAATACAATGGCTTCATGCAGTGACCAAGATTTTTTTGGTTTTGTTCACACCATTGGAATTTTGTCATCTTCAGTTGAAGAGATAGAAAAGGGAGGAATCTCTATGGATCACAAGAGTTCTTCAGCAGTATTTTCAGCAAGTTATAAGGTAATCTTCAGTCTTGAATGCAGAGGGGACTTCAAGTGGGACAAAACCAGGATTTTGTACATATGTGAGGTTGGAGGGACTTCCACCTGTGTGTGTGGAAAAGCATCCGTGAAGAAACCTGAGGTGGAAGCATCCCTGTACAGGGGATTTGTGTGGGTAGCACCCACTGATGGGTGCTACCCACACAAATCCCCTGTACATCCCTGCTGTTGCTGTGCAGGGGATTTGTGTGGGTAGCACCCATCAGTGCCAATGTCAGATCCATCAGTGAGCAAACAGAGTCCAGAAGTGCTCCTTTACATTTGGGATTTTGTCAACTACACACATTACTAGTATTCCTTCCTTTCCAAAATGAATTATAAACTCAGAGAGATTCAGTTAATTGGAAATCTGCTTAATCACTTATAGAGCAGGTATTGTACATCTTAAAATCTGCTTCACATTTCAGTGCCCCAGCTGATGTTGGTATAAAGGGCACTTAAAGCTCCAGAATAAGGGAAAACTTGGTCTATGTCAGAGTTATCAGCTGGTAGGCCTGATTATATTGGAAATTATATTATATTTATTATAATATATATTATATATATTATAATGCATATTGTATATTATATATTTATATTATATAATTATATTATATATTATATTATATATTATATCATATGTACTATTAGATTAGATTATACTGATTATATTGGATCTTTCTCAACTTAATTGCTGTTTCCTGTTGCTCCATCACATCTACTGAGCAATTTAAAATAGCAGAAAAAGAGATTACTGGAGATGAATTAAAGCTACAGGAAGATGGAGCTTTGAGGGTTCCTTTTCAGTAGGCATTGGAACCACTCAAATCAGAATGCTCTGCTCTGCACAAATGAGAAAGAAAACGTGTTACCATTTTAATTATTATTGCCTGTTTAACGTGGGATTTTTTGAATGACCACGTCCTTGAATAATCATTTCTTAACTAAAATGACACAATTTTGTAGCCAGTGATCCATGATTTTAAGTATTTGGAAGGGCTATTGATTCACTGAACTGGAAGAAATGAAAGATGTTCAAGCACATTTTCAAAAGTAGAATTACATGTAGTATAAATTATATTTGATCATGTATATTTTATTTACCATTTAAATCATAAAAAAGCTAGGCACATGTAATGCAGCATTTGATTTATCTGCAATAGCTTTAGCTAAACATTGGTGCTTGTCTTTAAATCTGTGTTTATGTTTAAATATTTTTAATGTTTATTTTTTAGTTTTAAACCTGTGTTTATGTTTGTGTTTAAATATGTTTAGTTCTGTGGAGTGTCACAAGAGCTGCCAGCACCTCCTCTTGTCCCTGTGTTATGGTCCCCTGTGTGTACCTGTTTCTGTTTGTGCTAGTCACTTTCTATGTACATTGTCCATAAGGCCAGTGATTGGTGCTTGTGTTTAAATCTGCCTTTATGTTTAATTTTTTTTATTTTTAAATTTGAAATCTATGTTTGTGTTTAAATATGTTTTATCCAGCACCTCCTCTTGTCCCTGTGTCGTGGTCCCCTGTGTGTACCTGTTTCTGTTTGTGCAAGTCACTCTCTAGTTAATTGTCCATAAGGCCAGTGATTGGTGCTTGTGTTTAAATCTGCCTTTATGTTTAAATATTTTTAAATTTTATTTTAATTTTAAATCTGTGTTTATGTTTGTGTTTAAATATGTTTAGCTCTGCAGAGTGTCACGAGAGCTGCCAGCACCTCCTCTTGTCCTTGTGTCGTGGTCCCCTGTGTGTACCTACTTCTGTTTCTCTAGGTAAATTGTCCATAAGGCCAGTGATTCCATCAGCAAATTATCCAGAAAATGCCATCAGTGCACATGGTGACACTCGTGCCACTGGTGGCTCTGCTGCCATTCCAGTGGGATAATTAAATTGGCAGGTTCCTCTTGTGCCCGGCATCGTCACCTCCCTTTCCTTCGGCTCCTCAGCTTAGACCTTCTCCTTTGCTCTGCCCTCCTAGCTGAGTACCAGCTGCATGATGGATGGCTCCTCTCCCGCCCTGCTCACCTGCAGCCCCCCAAGCCTTTTTTGTCCCTGTTGTTTTTGGTTGGCAGTACCACCCTGACAAGCAGGAGGCAGGCGTGGCGGCGGCGGAGGCGGAGGAGCGCGCGCGGCGGTTCCTCGAGATCCACCAGGCGTGGAAAATTCTGGGCAACGAGGAGACAAAACAAGAGTATGACCTGCAGCAGCGTGGTAGGTTCCTGCCAAGGAGTGCTGGAGTGGCAGCAGCTCTTTATTTAAGCAGGGGCTGGGAGTGGTAGTGAGATGGTATTTTAAAACGCTGTTCAGTGCTGAACGGAATGCTTCTTTCACTCCTGTCCTACTTTCAGACGTGGATCCATTATTTATAGCTTGAGCTACACATACATCAGCTGCTGAAAATACAGAATGATTTCCAGCAAAACATTAGGGGGCATTCTTCCTTGTAGTTTGAATTATTATGGAATTTATACTGATTGCAGACCTTAGCCCGTTTTATTTTAGAAAGGTAGCTTCATTAATTATTCTTAATTTTAAGTTTTATGCTCCGTTTTGTTGCAGTGTTTTAGATCTAAGTGTTAATCCATCTACACCTAGTGTTGTGTATGAATCTATAACCAGAACCATTAGGGCACGTTGTGGGTATTGGGTAGCGTTCATAATTCATCCACAGTCTAAAGTAGCCTTTCTAAAGCAGGTTTGTAAATAATATTTCAGTGTAACATATTAACTAGGCAGCTCTAGCACGCATTCCTTTTTATAGCTCTCAGAAAATAGCTTCTTAAACAGTGACAGGCTGTTGTGAGAAAGAAAGGGGGGAAATGTAGGTCAGGTCTGTCACACATGGGCTACCATTACATGAAGTGATAGGCTGTCTTTCTGCTCTGGCCTCAGGATAGGAGTCCCTCAGCCTTCCATTAGAACCTTCAATAAATGTATATCCACCCTCCATGTTAATGGGGGGAGTCAATAATAGTGGCTTGCCCGTGGGGAAAACACTCGGTGGCACTCTGCAGTGACACACTGGGGCCAGCATTGACGTGGAGCCACCACCACTGCGGAATGTGCTGATAAAAGGCCACTGTCTGTGCAGCTTGTTATTGAATTCCTGCTTTGTGCCCTGGCACACCATCAGCCCCTGGCCCTCGTGCTGATTTTTAACTCCCCACAGCTCGGAGACACAAAGGCACCGTGGCATCACTGCAGGGTAAAGAGGGTGCTGGAGATACACAGGGGGAATTCTCCACTTAAAGAACTGCAGTGGGTTTGGTTTGTTAATTTGAGATTTCTCTCTTAATGTACTAATGAGTGGGGTGGGTTTAGTGTTGGTTAATCACCAGTGTATTTACTAACTCATTTCCTTGAGATAGGATTAGGAGAAAGGTAAAGTAGGCTTAAAACTTTACAAGGGCATAAAAGAAAATTTACTAACAGTAACCAAAAGAAAGAGTAATTAGAATCAGAACAAAACTTCTAGGACACTTCTGGAGGCTCATCACTTCTGTGAATGCCTCCCATACAAAACCACCACAATAACCTTGTATTTCAGACTTCATGTGGCTTTGGGAAGAGAGGGGGAGGGGCGAAAACAGACTTGTGGAATAAGTATTTCATGGAAAAAATTGGAACTTGTTCTATTTGTGATGTAAACAGTATTAAGATCAGACTTAGAGTAATTTTTTCATCTCAAAATTATTTTTTAAATGCCTGAAGGTGATGTCAGGACAGGAATTTCTGCTGCCCAGCACTCTCATGCTTTTGTACTCTTACCATTGTAATATTGGTTGTGCCTTCTCTTTTCACAAATTGTAAGTGCAGAGAAAAAAGGAAATACTAGAGATTAAGTTGGGAATTTTTCAGTATCTGGTGAGTTTTACCTAAAGCTTGAATTCAGACTATGAAGTTCCATTTTGCCTGGGTCAGGTTCATCCACTGGAGTAGAGAGCTACATCAGGATCTTGTTTTCCCTTGGGATTTTAGGACATATAAATATGTCCTAAATCTGTAAATTAGCTTTGACTGTAATTGGAAGATGATCTATATTTTCTGAGATTCTTTTGCATCCAGATGAGTTCTTTGAAAAGCCATCTCAAGATTGTGTACAAAAGACTTGGTGAATAAAGGGATCAGGCTGTACCTCTGTTGAGGTTTGGTGATGGGACATTCTGTTTTAGCACAGAAGGTGCCATTCCCAGGCTCCCTGTGTTTCAGCCACACCTGACACACACGTGCAGTGCTGCTGCATTCTTTCCAGCATGTTCCCTGGCAGCAAAATGATGGGGAAATAAATTCTACTTCTTTGAATGCCTGTCAAGCTGCTTCTGAAGCCACGATTCCAGACAAATTCGTAGACGCTGCCATAAAGGCTCACAGAAACAAAGGGACTGAGGCAGCAGCTAAGGGGAATAGTGATGAGAGAGAGAATACAGCAAGTTAGGAAGGTGCAGAGGAAGGCCAGGAAGCAGGATCTGAAGGATGCCTCTGTGTGTGTGTGAGTGTGGCTGCCCATCAGCAGGAAGCCCTTTGCACTGCAGTCTTTCCCCATTTCACAGACTGTTTGTTTGTACCTTCTTGTGTTACACTAACTAAACCTGAACTACTTGGCTCAGAAATTCAGCAGCCAGAGAAGTTCTAAGGAGATGAAATTCTGTGGGGCTCTATGGTTTTAATTTTCTTTTTGTTTGAATTGTTGAGAATAACAAGTGAATGTGCTTTTATATCTTAATACTGCTTTTCTCTGAAGGTTTCTCAATAATCTCATTTTTTGGTGCCTTCAGGCCATAGAATTAAAGGGGAAGGGACAAACCACAAACTGTTCAGAGGTTAGACTTAAATACTTATCCAACTTTTTCTGATCTGGAAATCCTATAAGAACTGCCTCTTTGTATATTTTCTGAAATTGTTTCCAATTCATTGTTTTGCCACATAAGAATACCTTTTTATGACAGTGAATCTTTTGCTTACAGCCCCTGTGAAAATTTTGGGGGATGGAAAAAAAAACTGCACAACAATTTACCTATGAAGAATGGACTTGGGTTTTTTGTCAATAGATTTTCTTCTTAAACTTTTCCATTCTTTGTTTGATACCCCACCTAAAAAAGATGAATATGCAATTAAAATCAAGCTTGACTCTGATAACTTCCAAAAGTTTTTAGTGTGGATAAAACCCGTTTCACATTTTTCATATTAGAAATCCCCTGAACCCCATAGGTTCATGCTTTTGTGACACAGCTGGAAAGAAGAAAAACTTCTCAACAGAATCAGAGAATCAGAGAGACTGGAAGAGACCTTCCCAGGCCACCCTGTGAAGATCAATCTCCCACCTAAAGCCAGTCCTCAGAGTTGCTCATCCTGGCTTTAGTGTCTCCAAGGGTGGAGATTCTCCAGCTGCTCTGGGCAGAAAACAACACAAGAAGTTGTACTTGGTCTAAACCAGCTCATTTTGTAACACCTGGTCACTAATGCAGGCTTTGCTGACAATAGCAGTGACCTGCAGTGTGCCAGGTTCTGCTCTGTGTGTGACAGAAGTGGATGTTCCTTCTCCAGCCATGGATTTGTGGCTGTAGCCCCTCAGCTGGAGCACAAGCCTTTGAACTCTCTGGAGTTAAATCTCATCTGCAACAAGTGCAGCAGGATTGTTTTGGAATTTCTATATCTCTTTGTTATGAAAATTCTTAATGTGACTTTGTTAAAATTTCAAATTAAAGTAAGTGTGATTGTTTTAAATTGAGACAGCAGCTAAGAAAAGACTCAGAAAAGTCAGAACAGTCTGAAAAGACTCAAATTTAAGTAATTGTTTTAAAACTGAAAAGCCTATTCGAAAAAAAATTAACTTGTGAAAGCATCCAGTGAGTGCTGTGGTGATTTTTATGCAGAGTAGGTACTGTGAACAGCACTTGACTGACAGTATGTATCTTGAAGTTTAAATGTGTTTGGTTTGAAAAAAAAATAAAATCAATCCTAAGTATGTATGCCTGATAAAGAGCTAGAAAAATCTTTCAAGCATTATGACTATTTTTACTATAACCATAAACTGTTAAAAGGGTTGAATTTCCATTTACTGCTTGCAACCCCTTCCCTAAAACTCAGCCTTAAATAGCTCAAGAAATATTTATTGTATCTCCAAGTGAAACTTAAATACCTTTCCTCTTTTACAATTTCTGAATGACCCAGCAAGGGCTCTAGTAAAGCTTTACTGAACCAAGCTGCTAATAGTTATTTAATGTTGTTCTGTAGCCTGAAAGAATCTCAGTAGATTTTTCCTTTTAATCTCTTTGAATTGCAGGCTCATAAACCTCTCTGATGAGCCTGCCAGTGTTTTCTTAGATCCTGCAGTTGAGACAATGGAGCTGCAGAATCCTTTCACCTCTTGTTGTCAGACAAATCCAATAGATGGCAAAGCCAGGCAGGCTGTGCTGCTGGGAATTAAAATTTGTTTCACAAGTTCTGGTCCTCACATTTCCCCCTGGATGTTCAGGGTGGGTTTCAGAGTTTTACAGCCTGAGCAGACATCACAGAACTCAGCACTCAGTGGGACATTCCCACTCTCCTTGGGGCTGGGAGGGAGAATGGAACACCAGTTTGCTTCAGACAAGCACCAGCAAGGAGCCATGGTTGTAATAGCAGTGATCCAGATGAAACAGGGAAGGGCACGAGAAATCTGAGAGCCATTGGCTTGGATGTTCCGCTTGCAAACTCGGACTGGGCTGTGCTTCTGTTTTTAAGTGGCTACCTCTGTTTCTGCTCTCTCAAGGTGTATTAGGCTGGGGAATGGTTTCAGTAGGACAACTAGAAAATAAAAAAGCTTTGCTCATCTCTAGAAAATATTCCTCCTGCTTGAACCAGCCAGGCAAATAAATGCAGTGTGCAAAGCTGCCTGACAACAGCTGGTACTGGATTATGTGGGAAGTCAAGAGTACTAATAGAAAACTTTTGGTGTTTGAGATAACCAGATTTCAGACTTCATAGAATCACAGTCATAGAATATGCTGAGTTGGAAGGGACTTAGGGGGATCACTGATGGCTGTGCACAGGACACCCCAAGAATCCCATTATGTGCCAGAGAGCATTGTCCAAACCCTTCCAGAGCTCTGTCAGGCTGGTGCTGTGAGCACTGCCCTGGGGAGCTGTGCCAGTGCCCAGC
>JAYDZK010000268.1:1649646-1672913 GCA_034509185.1 Euphonia xanthogaster
CATTGTCCAAACCCTTCCAGAGCTCTGTCAGGCTGGTGCTGTGAGCACTGCCCTGGGGAGCTGTGCCAGTGCCCAGCCACCCTCTGGGGAAGAGCCTTTTCCTGATATCCAGCCTGAACCTCCCCTGACAGCTCCAGGCCATTCCCTGAGTGCTGTCCCTGGCCAGGAGAGTGAGGAGGTCAGTGCCTGAACCTCCCCTGACAGCTCCAGGCCATTCCCTGAGTGCTGTCCCTGTCCCAGAGCAGAGATCAGTGCCTGCCCCTCCACTGCCCCTGGTGAGGATGTTGAAGACCACCATGAGGTCTGACCTCAGTCTCCTCCAGGCTGAACAGACCCACTGCCCTCAGCAGCTCCTCACACTCCTTCACCTTCCCCTTCCTCGTGGCCTCCTTGGGATGTTCTCTAAGGGCCTCATCTCTTTTTTATAGTGTGGCACCCAAAACTGCCCCAGCACTCGAGGTGAGGCCACCCCAGCTCAGAGCAGAGCAGGACAATCCCTCCCTTGCTCTGCTGGAGATGCTGTGCCTGATCCTTCAGGATCTGAGCATCAGATGGAGAATAACAATGAATAACAATCTCTGTTCAGCCTGGGAATTGTGAGGAGGATTATTTTTGCCCATTGATTTTTTTTAAATCTATTTTTTTTATTTTCAAAATTACAATTGCAGGGATGAATTAGAAAAGCTTTGTTGAAATTCTGCTCCCTGGACTTTGTATTATACCATTCTGGTTTGGAATAGAAGAGAGAGCAGACTTGTCCTCAGCTGCTTCTTCATTACTTTAATGGTTGGACTCAATGATCTCAAAGGTTTTCCAGCATAAATGATGCTGTGGTTCAATGATTCACATTTACTTTACTTGAAGTATGGTGAGCTCATGAATTTGCATTGTACCAGTTCTCTTCAGGTGGCTCATCTGCCCTTTTTGTACTTTCTAGCAGCGAGGCATGACCCAGACCTCCACCACCAATCCTATAGACGTTTTGAGAGAAATCCTGCTTCATTAATTCCAAATAGGAAGCTCTGGAAGTTTTCTAACTGGGTTTTTTGTTACCTGTAGATGTTGTACAGATGTTTAATTTCATGCTGTACTCAATGTTGGAAGAGTCTGGGGGATCAAATGGCAACAGATCTCTCAGGTACAGGCAGAACTTGACTTTCTTTCTGTGCTCAGAGACTCTTTCTCATAAAAGAGCATTTGGACTGGTCTTCCCCTACAAGTGTTTTTTGCAGGACTTATTTCTTCTGCAGGATTTATTTCTTTGCAGGAATCTCAGTGGTGTTCTCACACACCACATGCCCTTGGTGCTTATTGGAAGGTTTTTATTTGGTTTCTCCTTCTTCCTTCTTCCTCCAGGAATTGAGAGATACTGAGATGTCGCCATTTGTGGAGATATTTAAAATCTGCCCATCCTGGTCAGCTTGTTCCAGCTGCCCTGTGGGTGCAGGAGGCTTTGATAGGTGATCTTGAGAGGTCCCACAAATCTGTGAAAAGTACAGGTTCACCTTCACCATTTCAGCTCGTGGAGTTGGAGTTACAGCCAGGTTTTGAAAGGCACCCACATCAAAACAGAAGTTTGCCCCTAATTTCACACAAGTGCTGGTTTCAGGGTCTTAATTCAGTAATTTGTTGTTGTCACCATTTATTTCTCCTGGCTACAAGAGAACGTGTTCCAGCTTATGCAGACCTATGGAAAACTAAAATTTTAGAGAACTACATTTTGAGCTGGTACAGTGGTCTAGGCAGGACTCTGGTAGGGACCAGATTGACTGCTAGGTATATAAACCCAGTAATTTCTCAGAAAAGACTGAACATCTGTCATGTTTGCTTTACAGAAGATAACCTGACAAAAGAATGGCCACTTCATGAACAGATTTATCTTGAGGACATGTCCTGGAATGAAGGTATGAGTGCCTTGCTGCTGGTTCCTAATGCTTTTCTTTGTCCCTCTTAATGTTTTCTCTTTTCTTCTGCATATTGCACCATTGTTGTCTTACTTTAAGTGCTGCTTTTGCTGTATTTCCTGGGACAAAGCTGTTTTTGCTCTCTGAGATTACCTGGATTAGAACTTAATTTTCTGTTAGATTTGTTTTCCATTCCATCTCCATTTCTCCCCACCCTCACTTGCAGTACCACTTTTCACCCAGCTCTCCTCTTGTATAATTGAGAGTACATAGATTTTTCCCATATCTCTTGTGCATCTTCTTGTCCTTCCTGTGATGGTAGAAAGCCTGTGCTTCTTTTTTCATCTGCCACTGTTCCCTCCCTCCTGTCTATTGCTCTGGCTTTTCTTGTTTAATCACTTTTTGGAATAAATGGCTGATATTTATTTTTATTTTTTAACTTCTTTTTTTTTTTAAGTTGTGAGGGCAAAAATCCTACTTTCCTTTCTTCTCTTTTGGTTCCTGGGTTAGCAGCCTGTTTTGGAAGCATCCTTGATCTGTATGACTAACACCACTTAGATTTTTCTTTCAGTATCATCAGATTGTGTACCTTGTTATTACTGGGGTTTCTGTTTTTGTTTTCTTTTTTTGAAGAGACTCCATTGGCCCTGATTGTTCAGTGTAAGAATACCTCAATCACTGAAACATTTTGAGGTTATTTTTTGAGCTACAAATGGTAGCACAGATACTGATATTTAAAACCCAGCAGTGGGAGGTTATTTGTTACTAAGAGTGGCTTTGTGAAGAAAACTCCAAATAAATTCTTGATTTTCTCCAGCACTAAAGGTGTCTTTGTTTTCTTTTTTGGCAGATGAACAACTCTACACTCTGTCCTGTCGCTGTGGTGGGAATTACAGTGTCTCCAAGAGTGAAACCAAAGATGTATCTGTGGTTTGTTGTGACACATGTTCACTTGTTATCGAGATCCTGCCATGACTGTTTCAGTGAAGCACATTGAGTGTTACAAACTTCTCAAAAGACTGGACAAACAAGTGACAGAATCTGCTAAAGAAATCTATGTTAAAGAAAAGGGGGGCACTACAAGAACAAGTTCATTCAGGGTTAAAAATGTCAAGTGCCCCTTTGCTCACACAGCTCTGCAGACATGAGGCTGGGATTCTCCTTCTGCAGCTGAAGAGCTCATTACTCAACACCTCCAACCCAGAACAGGAGTTTGTACAACTGGAATGCATCTCCTGATCTAAAGGTTTATTTCCCAGCAAACAACAGAGTAGCTTCTTCCAATTTCAGTCTGAAGCAGCTCTTGGGCCCTTTTTCTTAGGTTAAATCCTTGTAACAGCTCAGATGACAGAATTCAATCAGGAGGCACAGATGTGAGAACGCTCTGAAGATAATGAAGAGCAAAGTTCAGCAGTGGGAAACAGGAACATTTTCTATTTGTAAGCTAAATATTTAAGTTCATGAAATCCTCTCAAGGGCTGGAGCCTAGGAGGACGAGGCAGAGGCTGGCAGCTGGACCCAGTGGCTGCCCCATGACAGTGGCATCACCTGGGCAGCCTGGAGCAGGAGCACCTGTTGGGCTGAGGCTCTCCATGTCAGAACAAATGGAGTCATCATTCCTGAGAGGAAAGCCAAGGAGGAAGCTGTGCTCTGACCCCACTGGGCAGTCAGAGGAACCCCACAGCACTCCTGGGAGTGACCAGCAGGTCTGGAACCCCACTGGTGCTGTGTTCAGTGCCAGCCCTGGCACCACCTGCTGATGGCAGGCACATAATTTTTGTTGATGACACAAGTGTATCATTCCCACTCTGAAGTTAGGTGTAATCTCAGAAAGAGATATCTTTGTCAAGTAATATTTGTGTTTATTCTAAGCAAAAATAGTTCCATTCATTTGAGTAGAAAACACTATGAAAACTGTCAAGAGTACTTAAGTCTTTTAATCATCAAGAAATCTGTGGCCATTGGGGCTTGCACGTAGAAATCCAAAGTCATTCAGAGGCCATATCTGTAAAATAAAGAACAGTTACAAGAGATTAAATCACAATCCAAAGTTCAGTGTTTTCATTTGTTATTGGAATCGTTTCATAAACATTAGAATTTTTTCTCTCTTTGGTAAAGAACTTTGCTCACTGATGTGCTTCTCTTACTAGGAGTAGTAAATCCTGTGTATTACAGGGTTCCATAGTGTGAATTTTACAATTTTTACAGGAGGTATGCTTTGCTATGGAGAGCCTCATGAATTCCACTGCTTTTTTCACCCTTGGAAATAAATATGTTCCTAAAGAGCATCTTCCCAATTCAGTGTTTTCTAGCTTGTAAAGCTCTTCATGACTTTAAAGACCAGGTCTGTGGTTTTTGGTCCATCTAGGAGAAAAAAGGTACCACGTACATGGACCTCCCTGTGGTAAGGTGTGTTTTTATTTTATTTGTATTTTCAAGATGGGCCTTTGAACTGGAAATACCAAACCTTGGAAAAAAGATCTGTTGGCTACAGGTAAACTTAAACAAACTTAAACAGGAATGAAGGGGTGGAAGTGCCTTCCACCACTCAGGCTCTGGATGAAGCTCCTCTGAGAAGGGACAGTTATTTCCAAAAGAGCACAGCTCATCCCCAAGTACAGGTGTCAGAGAGTGATGCTGGCCAATAAGCAAATCTTCTCTCCAGAAATTACCTGTAGAGCTGTTCATGTACTGAATGCTCCCAGGAGTACTTTGCTCTTTACAGTCATTAATTACATGTAGGATGGTCTTGGATGCAAAAAAAATAGGCAACAGGAAAGCAAGGACATTCACTTGCTCATTGTCCTTTGTCTCCCTTGAATGTCTGTGTCTCTTTCAAAGATGGCACAAGGGGCTCAGCAGGAAGAAGAGAAAGATGAGGATGAACAATCATTGCCCTCTGTGGCTCTAAGCCCATAAAAATTTCACAGGATGCCCAAGATGAAGCAGCCTAGACCCTGAAAGGTGGGCTGCTGCTACCTTGTTCCCAAAGCATCTGTCAGTATTTTGGTTATCTCACTAATTTTTCCTTAGAATTTGATCCTAAGGTATAAGAACAGCAACCTAAGAGCAATCCTGAGTTCATGGAGCAGCCAGAGCACAGAAGGAGCATTTGCTGCTGTCTGTGTGGAGTGAAAGAGTAATTGTCTCATTTAAAAGAGGAAGCACGGGCAAAGGCTCAGTTATTTCTACCCCTGTGATCTGTCCCCAGCACCAAAGGCTGTGCCAGGAGAGGCTGAGGCAGCTCAGGACAGGCCTGGCAGGAGGCAGCAGCAGTGGCTCTCTCCTGCCTGGGGCTGTGCCCTCTGCAGGCTCCTGGCAGCCCCTGGCAGCACTGTGCCCCATCAGGAAGGCAGAAGGAGAATCATGCTCAGGACCCCAAGTGGTGTGCATCAGGAAAAGGCTCTTGTGCAAGATCTCAGACAATTCCTGTGGTTCTGGCATGTGCAGTCAGGGAGGAGCAGGAGGAACAGCTGCTGACAGAGAGCCACAGAGGTGATGTCTTGTCTCTGTGCTCATCAGCCGGTGAGCTATTTTAAGTTCCTCACAAAAATACAGATACAAGCCAACAACAGAAGGGTATTTGTGATCTTGGTTAGCAGCAAAGCTGTAGAATTCAAAGCTGTCCAGAGGGCCTGTGCTGGCTGCAGGCTGGGTGTCAAGTCTTTGTTTGGCCCTGAAGGCAAGCAGAAGTAAAAGGAAAGAAAAATATCCCATATAACAAATCTAAGCTGATCTCAGTAAAGGCCTGGAGAAGGTAGTTTTTTAGTCTGTTCACTCCAGCACAAATCTCATTTCAGGCAACTCAAATCACACCCACTGCAACTTGCCTTCCTTTCAGTGAAAGTAATCAAATTAGCTTTAAATGTTGCTTTGACAGTGTAGTTGGAAATTTGTCACAGTAATCTTAGTAGCAGAGTTAGAATGAAAATTATGTTTTATCTAGTCTGCATGCAGGAAGAACCTGAGAAATAATACTGGTTGTTGGAAAGAGATGGAAAGCCCTCCTCTGGGAAACAAAGACATGCCAGTCTGTCTTTAAAGTTCTGACAGAAGCTGACTGTGACTTGCTCATTCAGACTGGCTCTTCCAATTAGCAGCTCTTTGCCCTCTCTGCTTTGGCCTACATAGATAGATTTGATCTGATGGACGGGGCATAAATGGGGCTAACTAGCTCTTTTGAAGATACACCACAGGTCTAGTTGTGACATGGAGCCTAAATCCAGGGAATGGCCAGGATATCCTACCTAGGACAGGATGAAGCATGAGTTCTAAGTGGGATTCCCAGTGCTTTTCCTGAATTTGCAGCTGCTTTGATTTCAGCAGCCCTTTATGGCATGGCCTTGTGGCAGGACAAGAATCAGATGTTGGTATTTCTGCAAGGGTTAAAAACTGCTGCACCAACACTGACTGAGAACCCTTGGTCTAAACTTCAGATAAACATTCCTGTTTTGCCAAGAATAGGTTGGCTAAACAAATGCAGCCAGCTAGGCTGGCTAAGCTCACTCTCTTCTGTTGAAATGCCTGACTTCCCAATTACAATTGGGTTTTTTTGTATCCATTCCTAAAAAAGTAACTTAGCACTGAAAGGCACTCTTACATCTGCTCCTCCAAAATCCACTGTAAGACAAAGACAAAAAAACTTCCATTCTGAAGGCAGTAAAAACTGCTGGATGGAAGAGCAGCCCAAGCTGCAGCAGGCTGCATTACAAGCACTCCGAGGTTTCCTGGCCAGTGCTCGGTGGCCAGCCAGCCCTCTGCAGTCTGTACCTGCTGCCCTGCACTGCAGTGTGCAGCAGCAACACACGGGAGCAACACCACTCTGTGCTCATGTGAGGCATCAGAAAGAACCCAACTAGAAACACTCATTTGAAGAACAAATTCATTTTTGCTTTTGTTAGGCACCGTATACTTAAATCTCACAAAAACTTGAATAATCACTACTCTATGCCACTGCCATTAAACAACTGCTGTGAAATCTGGTTAAATTATTTTGATTAAGTATCAAATGATTGCATAATAATTTTTTTTTTAACAGACAATGTTCAGGAGTCCTAAAGCAGTGCTTCACTATGAATTATCTGTGAGTTCCACTCATTGTACAGAGTTTACTTAGGGTTCAGTCCTGTCAGTCACTTCATTGAGGTCTTTCAAACACCTCCCTTGTCAGGGCACAAGCTGGACACAAAATCTATTGCTGTGGAGAGATACTATGACAGACTCTGGCTGTCCATACTCACAGGTTCTTGATATATTCAATATTTGCTAACATTAAAGCAGTAAACAGCAGCAGCTTTTCTATACCTGTGCATCAGCTTGGGGAAATGCTTTTTTCAGTTGCATTATTACTGCCACATTCTCATTAGAGGAGTGTCAGCAGATTAGCATCCTTTGTCTCTTAGCAGTCAATAATTCAAGCTAAAACTTGGGTCATAAAAATAGCCCTGTTGGGAACCAGCCTTTTCCCCTCTGGTGTCCAGGGCAAGGCAGACAGCAGAAGGGGCAGAGCCCTGAGTAAACACCAGGGAAGAACTCAGAGCAAATGTGAGCCAGGAGGAACAGAGGTCACCCAAAATTTGCCAGTAGGGCTGAGGGGGCCCTGTTGTCTGAGGTTTAGAAAGCAATTACTGATTGTGCTCAATAGCTGCAAGGGGTTTTTTTGAAAAGTCCCAAACTGTGTTCACAAATACTGTAAATTAAGGATATAAGGCTTTGCTAAATTGGAAAGATCTAATCTTCCCTGTGTAATATAGGTGTGCTAAATTATGGGTTTGTGGATGTGTTAAAGTATATGGAGAAAACCTTTTCTATTGTTCTAAATGCACAACTTTAAATCCAGATTTCTAAAAGCAGGAGCATAAGTGTAATACACACTCCCCCATTTCTTAGATTAAACTTTTTTGGAGAGGAAATTGTGTTATGTTTCTTCTTTTTGGTAAAAGAGTAAATTAGTAACACAGATAATATCAAAAAATAATTCAGTGTAAAATAAAGTTGTAGAATTGTTGAAGCAAAAGGAGATAAAACTGTGATGGTTTATACAGTACAATATTCATTTAAAGCATTTTTTTAGTTTAAAAAGCAGCAAGGCCAGGCTACATGTCCAAAGTATGTGTGCAAGTCCTGGAAAGAGAATCTTTTCCTCCATTTTGTTTTTTGGACCACAGAGCGACAACAATAAAAAATCATTTTGCAGGGAAAATCAAAGTAAGGACGAAATGTACATCTGTGCAGTAGGGCGTATGTGTGTACATTTGTGGTTTTATCATGTTTGGATTTGCTTGCAAAACAATTCATTCCATTTTCATAGCAGTGAAAACTGCTCAGTGCTGCTCCAAAGTCCTCCCTCCAAAAAGCCCGTCACTGTTGATTTATCCTTTTACAGCAGGTGGTGGAGTGTTCATGCTTTCCTTTACATTTGCTGTGGCCAGGCAGCTGGGGAGGCAAGTTTCAGTACCTAACACCCACTCATTAAAAATGTATTCATGCAACTGTTTTTAGATAGCAGAAATTCACATACCTTAAGACAAATGCGTCCTCTTATCAGCCCATAAGGAACAGGTCCGTAGCACCTGGAATCTGTAGAATTCCTGAGATTATCACCTTCTAACCAGACATGTCCTTTAGGCACCTATAAGCAAGATTGAAATGTAAAAAGAAACCAGAACAGAATGGTGTTAAGCACAGTTTGCCTTACAGTGTTTTTCCTGATTTCTGTGCTCTGTATTTCATGACTGTGTAATGAACTAAATTTTATTGAGTCTAGTAAGACCCACTGCCAGATTTAGAGGGATGAGGAGTGCTCCAAAGTATCTGTTCTATCATGTGCTCAAAAACCAATGGTTTGCAACAAAAAACCCAAAATGAAGATGCAAGAGGTTAGACCAATGTGACAGGGTCATTAATTTAATAGACTTCAAAAGAGGTCATTAGGATGTTGACTGAAAATCTGCCCTCCTGTCGCAGTAACAGCATGAACAGGGCAGCCACACACTCATCAACATCCTGGGGCCAGCACCAAGGCTAGACCTGTTAGTAGATTCATGATGAACTAACTGGTAATTGATTGTGACATCAATTACGAATAATCTCATCATTTTATCGGAGTAGGCTTGTCAAAGTTCTAATTAAGATCACAGTTCATTCTATGTGCAGGCAGAATCCACAACACATTATATTGCAATAATGATGATCACAAAACAGCAAATCCCTCTTTATAATTTGAAAATTAATGATGGTGACCTTATACTATATGACAAAGACCTTTCATTGCCCATATATATTATGCATTTACTATATTACATACCACAGATTCATGGCATTCACTGGCTGACTCAATGACAAAATGAGGAATAGTAACATAGCTGTAATAGTTACCTAAATGAGACTATGAAGCTTTCATATGTGAAAAAGTTGCTCCTGCAAGTCTTAAACTAAGATATCTACTTGGAACATACAATAGTATTTGGTAATGTTTTCTTAAAAATGTTTCAGATACAAATAACCTCTTTCAAGTTACCAAATAAAATACTTAATAATTACATTTCTAATTGGGTCTTGGTTCTAAACTTTTAAACCAGGCTGAAAATTTAAATGAAGCAACATATTCTCAATCTAGAGGATATTTACTATGGACTTTAAACATACATTTTTCCAAAACTAAGTATCTGCTTGAAACACTACTATGAAAGACCTCCTTGAAACATTACTACGACCACAATTCAGAGGAAAAACATACAGAAACTAAATAAATAAATAAACAAACAATTTCAAGTGAAACTCAAAGTACAAGTAGCATGAATGTTTTAGAATTGAGCCATGCACTGTAAACACTATTCTACATAACAGAGAGTTCATGGGTAATAACAGATAAAAGGAAGTGAAATACCACTCTAGAGTAAAGGCAGGTTGTAAACCAGTAAGAACAAAAGCAGGTCCCCCACTGGAGCAAACTGCAGGTGAGACTTGTAGGTATCTGGCCAGGTAACACTCCCTGGGAACCTGGGCTTTCATGTGAGGCTCTTGCTTAGCCATGCTGCCCCGTGCCTGTCACCAGAGCAGCATCCCAGGCTGGCACACTGCTGCCAGAGCCCCTCTGCTGAGCCGTGGCAAATGTGCCAGCTGTGGCCTGAGACACAACAGGTCACTTTGGCAGCATGAAACACATGCAGAAAGCATCTGCGAGCCTGGCCATCGCTCCCAAGCAGCCCTGTGCTGCTGTGGCACCAGGAAAGGTGCTGGAGGTGTGTCAGAGGGCACAAAGCCTGCCCTCAGCATTTTAGGATGTTCCCAGCAATGTCTAAGCCCTTTTGAAGCCGACTGGTACCATCTCTTGCCACAGGTATAAAGGAATGCCGCCTCCTTTGGTTTTAACTGTTCCACTACTTGAGCCAAGCTCCTCTACTGCTTGTTCTCCCAGTCCTTCCAGACAGGAATTCCCTATTCAGCTTGTCTGTCACCTTTGTTGCTTGGTAGGCTGATCAGATTCCTGGCACAGGCACCAAAGGGTTTCCTCTGGGAAGGCCAGCTGGTTCCAGCTAGATGACATTGGCCCTCCTCCTACCCGAGCAGCTTTGCAAACAAAAAAACCAACCAGAAGTGAATTTATACATTTTCAAAAGCTTCTATCTGGAGTCAAACAACCTGTGTAGAACATGCATCTTCTGTTTTTGATAGGTCTGTGTTTGAGCATGTGCCGCCACAGCTGTTTTCCTCAAAGATTCCATGGACACAGCCTGTTTAGGATGCCCAGCAGGGTAGCTGGATGTCTGTGGTCACTTAGTTCAGTGGACCCACCCAAAGCACTCCCTGTGTCCACACCCACACATGAGTTTGTTTCTCACCTGCAAATAACAGTACAAGGCAGCACCTGACCTTCCTGGTGCAAACTCCAGCCCCTACTGGAATAACAAGTCAGCCACCAAACTGCTGCCACTGTGACAGGCTCCCTCAGCAAACACACAAACAGGACAAGCTGGAATTACTAAGATATAGAAAGCAAAGCCATGCTACCATTTCATGCTGCTGCAAAACCATCACTTCTTGCAATGTGCTCCTGTTTCCCTGCCAGCTCCCCCTGTGCTTTCTCACTTCTCCCAATTGACAGGCAGAATGTGATGCTTACCTTTTACGGTGTAAAATAAAGAACCACTCGTGACTCAAGCATATCCAAAAGCTTTCTAAATATTTTCATCAAGCTCCAAAATTACAAAAAAATAAAATAACTTGCTTTTGCCTGCAATGGTATAAAACTACTTCCAGTACTAGGAATAATTATTTGTCCAGTCAAGAAGTTTCACATTTTGCATTCCAGGTAGAACATTTGCAGTAGTAGTTTGTCTTCCTACATCCTGAAGTTTACCACTTAAGGTAATTTTTGCAGCTCTCCCTGGAAGGTATGACTGGGCCCTACACCTCTGAATTTGGCATTAAGAGTATTGTCACAATGTGTGATTCATCTAGGGATAATGCACCTTTATAGAGTGTCTGTCCATCATCTAGGCACCTCACAAAAACCTGGAATCAAGTCAAGCAATAAAAATCACAAGAATTACAGGAAAACGTAAAACCAAATACCAGTGACAGCCCATAATCATTCATTTTAAAAAAACCAAAAACCAAAAGTAGTATAAACCTCTTTGAAATAAAGACCAGTGCCAGAATCCTCTATGCACCAAGCCATGCCTACACCACACCACTGATCTCAGTGGGATTACTCACAGGGAATAGTTCACTTGGAGCATCAGAGGCCAGGACCCAATCTGAAACATGGCACAGCTCTGCAAGCACACTAGCTGGGAATAATATACACCAAAGAAAAAAAAAATAGGCTGTTAAAAACCTATATTTTTAGTAAGAATGTATTAACTGCACAGCAATGTGCTGCTGCTGCCAAAAACCCCAAGGGAGAGGGAAAGCCACTTGTGTGACAAGCTCAGAGGGCTGCATTTTGGAATCTACAGGCAGTGGACCTCTTAGAGAAAGTTAACTGCATCCAAGAAGTGCCACTGATATCACAGCTCCCACTACACAGAGGGATAGTGACTGCAAACCCTCACTGATGAGGGGTAAAAGCATTGCCCTGGGCTGGGCAGCATCCCTGATCTCCCTACACACAGGCCAGAACTAAAGATGGGAAAGTCTCACACAGCCAGCAGCTGAATTTTCACAGAATGAGCGGGACTGCAGAACCAGCAACTCCTGAGCAGTGCAGGCTGCTGTGAAATGCTGTCTCTGACTGTCTGCAGGCAACTCCCTCTGCCTCAGCAGCCCCTGTGCCCCTGTTCTGTGCAGATTATCCCAGGATTTACCTCCCTTGTTCTCAGGCAGAACCGGTTATCTGCAGTGCTGCTTCAAAGTGGGACAATGAAAGACACCATCAGACACCCCTCTGCCCCCTCCCCAGGCTCTAGACCAGAAGAACAAGACCATCCTTGGGAACAACAGAGCAGGAAGCAGTAGTTCATTCTCTTTCACCCAAATAAACATCTTTCACTGAGAACAACTGGCAACATTGCGGAGCTGTTGGAGTTTACTCAGAGGTGCAGTTATTAAAGTGGCAGAACTGAAGTAAAGAGCAGGTGTCTGATGCATACTCACCAGCATAAAACATTAATTTACTTAAAGGGGGGAATCATCAAATAATTCTATTCTTTTGGTCTCTTTACATGATGCCAAACTTTTTTCTTTGATTACTCAAGTATCTTCAAACCCAAGAGATAAGAACCCTGTGCTGCATTAACTGACATATTAGTTTCCTAAACTAATGTATTGCAAATAAAGCTAACAAAACAACATTATCTGCCTCAAAAATACCCCCAAACCCAACTAACTGAAAGCAGGCTTCTGTGGTTTGAGGTTTTTGTTTTGAGAGAGCTTTTGCTAGTGATTTTAGGGCACTTATATACATGAATGTCTTGCAATCTCCAAAAACATCAGCACATACAATCAGCTGGGAGTAGAAGTTTGAACTTTTGTAAGGTCACAGGTATTCACATCACCTCCAGCAATATCAAAGTTTCCAACTTAAGAAGAACTTTAAATAATTCCCATCTTTTCAGTTCAGAGGCTTCCTTCTTGAGCTATGATAAGAACTAATCTCAGTGCTGGACAAAAGAATAAAGTCTGCAAGTTCTCATCTATCCCTACTAAGGTCTATTTAAGTGCCTCCCACTTTGGTACAAGCAACAAATGTAATTGCTTCATGGCCTGCGGGTGTTCATTTAACAAAAGGAGCTTTTGTGAATAAACCACAGGTGTTACCTTTCTTGATTAAAGTGAAATATGATGAAAGATTCCACAATATCAAATGACAAATTTACTAAATACTGATTAAATTGCCTTATTTAAGTAAATTGCATCTAGTTAGGATAAAATATACACCATAGAAATGCAGGAGTTTGTTTTATCACTCTATACTTAAAGTCTCACATAACTACTCCTTAATCCCTTATTTATTAATTCAGAACCAAGACTGAATAATGCTTAACAAATACTTTTTTTAGTGATCCAGTTGCTCCAGGCACTGTTACTGTAGGTTTATCATAAATGTTGTTCATATTAAGGCTGCCATCTGTAAAAAACCCAACTACATTAATTAGCTCAACATTTTCAGAACAGGGTAAGCATTTATATTTACTTTTTTGTGCTGAAAAAGCTATGAAATGGCAGCAACCACACTGGAACTTAAACAGTATAGCAGATGTTAAATCAACATCTTCTATGTATCCTTAAAAGGCTGAATTACCTGGAATTTAATATTTCTTAATATAATAGAATGAATTTACCTTAATTTTATAAATTTATAAATTTATGAATTTATAAATTACCTTAAATTTATAGGTACTTTCAAAGAATTTAGCATTTTCCCTCTACCTGCTGAACAGTTTAAGCTGCTTATGAATAAGACATAATGTACTTGACCCAGTTTGTTTAAATGCACATATTAAAAAGAAGACACTATGATGGTTGGTCCAGGTTGTTATTAGAAAGGATGATCATGAAACACTAATGTGTTTTTATACAGAAATCAAATTCATTGTGATTACATAGTTATATTATGAATTCATTCTCTCTACTACATTTGTAATTTTAATAGAAGATTTCTAAGAAGGTAAGATATGAAGACTTGCCTAAGTTTTGAAATTAAATATTAGCCAATATTAAAATCACATAACCTGCAGTGATAACTCACACACCGCAGGGGAACTAAGGAATATTAACTCAGGCTTGCATTCCTAAGACATTTTAAGACATTTTTTCTCTACCATGAAAGCACACCAGTTGGGTGTTGTTGTGCAACAAAAATGTGGGTAAGCTGTTACAGTGACTTGTCAGAGCACTCCTTGGTCATTTCAATGGTTGGGGTTTCATCACTGCTGCTCCTTCTAAACTTTGTGTAATGTAGGAGTAACTAGTGCTGTCCTGAGCTTGACTACATGGATCTTAAAAGGTTTGATCACTACATTCACAGCTTAACAGGAGAGGTTTTCATATCAGAGATGTCTATGGAGTCAAATATCTGAGAAAAAATATCTGGTAATCAAATATGAGAAAAATATCTGATTTCTCTTAGTATCACTTTCTACCTGTTCCAAAAGTTTCCAACCATGTTGAACAATTCAAAAACTTGCATGCATTGTTTACTGCTGTAAATATTTAATGCTGAGATCTAGATCATATTGTGAAATACACAGATCTCAATCAGCTGGAAAAGCTATGTATCTGTTTTCTAAAACCTCTAGCTGCAACCCTAAATTTAAATTATGAGTCATCTTTCCTTTTCTAAAACTATTATCCGTTAAAATTAAAACTAACTGGTTCATGTTCTTAGGCCAAAACTTTCAGACCCAAATCTCCTAGTTACATTTAGAAACTCCTGAAAAAAAATTCAGAATATGCCTGTGATTGATCAGTCCAGACTCTTATTAGCCTTAGGTTTTTAGAAGAAAATATTGATTACAAATCCATCAAAGATTACTTAACAGTTTGCAAAGACCTTTCTGACAGCAATGATTGAGAAGGGTTTGATTTTCTTCTCCAGATAACAGGTTATGTAACAGGGTCACCCAAAAGTGTAAGTCTGAGAGCACAAAACCCTGTGGGTGCCGATCCAGCTGGAATTTCCTGGTTCTAACACAGAACCCATCACCATCACTGGTGTGCCCTGTGCTCACAGGTCTGCAGTTCAGCCTGGGAGAGCAGGGGCTGATAAATATTATCATCAGGGCTAAGGAATCCTGCTGCCAGCTCCATCAGGATGGACCTGAATCTCTCCCGCACAGCAGGGAGACTCAGACTAAAACCTATGCTTAAAAGCTTCAGTTGAGTCCCAAGTAGTTGGTTTCACCATCCTGAGCAGCTTCCCAGAAGTTATTACTGAACTTTGAGCAGAGGAATAACAGAATCATAAAATGTGACTACTTCTATGTTCTTGAAGTATCACCAAACCAAAACTGCAAAGGGGCAAAGGCTTTGTACCACTTGAGCAGAAGAAATCCTGGAAATATTGGGAATTAGACTGATAAAATCCTTTGTGTTTCTTTTCCCTTGAACAATTTAGTTTTGACAAATCGGAATTTTGACTTAAAATGACTTCTCAGAAAATTCAAGGTAAGCGTGAGTCATGAACTCTCTGTAGTGGGATACAGAGCCATCTGCAAACCAACAAATATGCCAAATGAGCTCTCCTCTCCCACAGACATTCAGCACAGCTGCTGGTTAGAATTATGGCATGACTTTCTCTTGAGCCTCTAGAACACTTAGAGCTAAGGAGGAGCAAGAAAATACCTTACTCATTTTCCATATCAGCAACTACTGAAACTTGCTCAGTGAACTACTAAACCACAAGTGTAAACATTAAGATACTTAGAGCAAAGGGAAAAAGAGTGGTGTTTTAATTAGGTTTATTTTTAATTGCTATTCAGGATACCTTAAAATGACTATCCAACAGTACTGAGTGCTCTGAAATACCAAACCGCTTTTCAGTGTCTTGCAGGGTGTATTCAAACCCTATGATTACGATTCTGTGCCATTTGCTTTGACATTATGTTATCCTTAGTGCCCACACCATATTCTTACTGCATTAGCCAAGAGCTGGTGAAGAGTTAACAGCACTGTGCAAACACAGCAAGGTGCATTATCTTGGGAATTCTGTTGGCTCTGGAGCTCCCACAGGATGAGGAGATGCCATCTCCGTGGCAAGGCTCATTTTGCTGCAGCACAAGGCAAACACTGCCCCAGCAGCCAGGCTGGCAGCATTAGTGGGAGCTGATTGATCACCAGCACGGTGTTGCTGAGATATGGATTTGTATCTCAGCTTTTTATCACTGGGACTTGCACGAGGCAGTTCCTTATTTACAGACTCTGCCTCTATTAAGTGACATTATTAGGGACTACTTTTGTTTAAGTGCCTCAAAGGCTCAGCATATTGGTGGTTTATGACATATAAGCTGTTTGATTCTGATGGTTTAGCCCTCACATTTTCACACTGTAAATAGGACCTGCAGCACAAGAACATATGGTACGTAAAGAAATTAAAGCTAAAGTAAATGGCATTAAAGCGAATTCAAACAGAGCAATAAGATACTCAATCTGAATTATAAACCTGCATTAAGTTTTTTAAACAGGAAATAAAAGCTTAAATATGAAAAAATAACCTTTCAGATGTTTTTTTTTTAGGACCATTTCAGGGGTTTACTGTGATTAATTTCCTTATTAATCCTCATTAATCGCCGTATAGTTAAATGAATAAAATAGGATATCTCTTAATAAGTGAAACTAGTTCTGAATACAGCATTAGTTGTTTACCTTTTCAACTTCTGGGTTCATACCACATTGCCTCTGATACAGAAAAAATACATTATGCATTCTTAAATGTTTATTGCAGCAAATACACTTGTTTCTATTTACAAATGAACATTTAGCACAAAACTAAAAAAGAGCCCTGCAAAACTGCCAGCCTAATGCTCACATTCCATATCAGATAGAAAAAAAAAAAAGGAAAACTACCTTTTCCTAACTTTGAAATACCATAGCAGCTTATTCAAAAAAGGAATTTCATTATATTTTCATGTAAACAGGAAGATTTCCCTAATTATTTTTCTACAGATCAACTCCAATTGTATGTACTTAAACTGTAATTTCAGCACATGCCTAATTTATACCACTCAGTTTTATATGTGGCATTAGTTCCATCAGCCTGTAATCCAACTCCATCAAAGACAGGTTTTTGATACAGCTTTAGCTTTAGTGCACTCTGACAAAAATAATTTTCTCTTATGATGTATTCCTTCAGTTAAATAGAGCAGCAAGAGTATTTTAACTACCACTGCTACTGTGCATTTCTACTCAGCTGAAATATCTCTTTTCAGAACAACTTCTTCATCTTATGCATGATTTTTGTTTGTTTGTTTCTTTTCATTATTGCTTGGAAGGTTGGTTTGTTGTGTTTGGATTTTTTTTTTTTAATCTACAGGTATCTCCTTGGTTGTTTGCAGCAATAATGTATCTCATCTGTGTAATTTTACAGAGAGCAAATTGTAAACAGAGTTCTCCATACACATAAAGGCATCCTGAGAAGTATATTCATGAATGAACCAGCACCTCAAGTAGGATCTGATTTTAGCATTCTCTTAGGCTTCAGGGTAAGCACTGTGTGTGACAATGCTTCTAAGCACAGAAATCCCAAACTTCAATGCTGTAAAATATGCCAGCACCACCAATGACACAGCCAATAGCAACTAAGAACAATTCCTGCTAACGTGGCTCTGAGGATTTTCCTTTTAGGGCAAATCTAAAGCAGGTGCTTACAGGCAATTTTCCCATTGTATGGCCATTACTCTGCCATCTCCAGGAACTGGCTAGCTCAGAAAACCTATCCACTACTTGGCAACCAGCAGCACAGACTGAAGCAGGGGTCTGAGCTGCCTAATTTGGCAATATTGCTGGCATCTGATATTCCCATTTACTGTGTAAGTCTGCAGACACGACAGAAACTTCCCAAAACAGGAGACAAGCCCTCAAGGAAAGCTGAGCAGTTCACTGTAATAAAAACAAAGACTGCTCTGACCTTACACACTTCAGAGTCACAGCATTCACACACCACTCAGATTTCCTGTTTGAAAAGAGGCAGTCAGCAGCCAAAGATAAAGTGCAAAACCCATGACACCTTCCAGGCTTTGCTCACTTAAGGAGTGGCACCTTCCCCTGGCAGAGAGACCCCTCAGCAGCACTCCTGGCCATTTGGAATCACAGCCCAGGCCTTTCCTCAGCTTGGACAATCTTTTTTTTCCAAAACCCACCTCAGGCAAGTATCAACAAAACAGCCAGTTCTCTGTACATCTGCTGCCATTATTTGCTGTGAGGAATTCTGTGTTTGAGTTAAAAGTACATAGAAGGAATCTGATGAGGCAATTGCCTAAACATAAATACATGTCATGTTTCCTCTCCCCAACAATTTACTCAGTGAGTAATCCAGCCTCAGTTATGAACATAAAGTACAGATATCCACACTGAGAATTTACTCCTCTGTAAAGGAAGAATCTCCTGAACAGATGGAAAGACCTACCTCTTTACCAAGCACTAAAGGTAGAAGGAGAACAGGTATCAGGCACAAGAGCACTTCCATTTAGATAATTTCTCCTCCTAGATACAATTTATGGTGTAAGAATTACAAAAGCTTGTCACTTTTTTGTATTTCCACACATTAGCCTTTATGAAAACAGGAAATGGACTCTGCATTCCCCATCTGCTCTTTCTCCTCATATTTTGGATTAAAACTGGAGACAACAAACCCTGCACTAGGGCAGAAATTGTTCTGCTGAATATTCACTTGGTCACTTCAGTACTTCCAGAAAAGTTGATATAAGTGCAAATCTTTCCTGAACTTCCTTTTCAAGACTAAGACAAGTGAGGAAAAAGATGCTCAGAGAAAGTCAGTTTGTGTCTTCTGTCAGTGTACACCGAATTCAGGTTGGTCTCCTCTGGGAAATGTGTATTCCATCATAAATTATAAGCTCCACCAGAGCTAGAGCATTCCTTTAACTTGGTGAGAAAGGTGGGTTTGTGTTCTTTGGGGGTTTTGGTAGGTTTTTCCTTGGTTAAATGGTTAACACAATTTGATTTGTGGAAAAACTAAATGTTTTGTCCTCTCCTTCAAAACGTAACAGAGAATGAGTTCCTTCTTTATGGCCACAAGTGAGCAAAGTGTAAGAACAGCAGCTCCAGTGGCTCTGGCATTGCAGCAGCAGTGCAGATTAGAGGCAGGTGCCCAAGGTGTCTTGCCTCAACACTGGAGTGAAAGGAACAAAGTCACACCCCCAGAGCAGGGTATGACTCATGTCCTTACTTCCTGGCACTAAACAAGAATTTTTGCTTTAAGTAAAGACAACCTCCACTTCAGCTGCTCAACACGAATGAAGCAATGGTAGCTGGAGGCTCCCTGGTGAAGGTGGCTGCCTTATGGAAGCTAAATTCTTACAGGATTTCTGTGTCACAAACTGGAGCTGCCTGTAAGGAGTGTTCCACAAAATTCTCCACCTTCTCAGCACAGGACTTTGGCCACATGCTCATTCTTCTTATTCTGAGGATGGAGTGGATATGAAAGGGCAAAATCACAGCTTTGTTTAAAGATTATCTGGGAATATCTGATGGCTCCACAAGTGCTGAATAGAGGTAACAGTCAAACATGCTTCTGGGACAAGAAAAAACCTACATTCTTCTGTGATCATCATTCCTGAGGATTTTTCTCATGACAGCCTAAAAAAAAATTGCTAAAAACATTTTGTCACTGATCTGCCCAAACTTCTGTGAAGCCTATTTGCATAAGGACAAATGAACATTGAGATTATCTTTCCCTTTTCATTGCATCACCTGACTTTTGGCCAAGTCAGGAAAATTTCCACTTTTCCAACCATACTGAGGAACATTAAAATATTGTAACATTGAAATAGAGATACACTAAAGTATAATTTTGAAAGAAAAATCTGCAAAGCTGTTGCAGAGTCAAATATTCACTTCTTAATGTTTAAAATACAGGAACAGTTTTGCCTGAACACCAGGCACGGGCACCTGTCTTTTGTACTGCACTTTATACAGAGAATTCAGAGTATTCTTCCAAAGAACACAGCCCTTTCCACTGTCTACAGTTCCTACAGAAACAAAAGGCAGAGAAAGACAGCTTGGCATAAATAGTCTAAAAGTACAACATTTTACTGTACATATTCAAGAACAGTAATTTATTAATGTCATAATTTATTATTTATTATGATTTTCAAATATTGCAAATCCTTTACAGACCACCAGGCCTACTTAAGTAATCATTAATTTACATAGGAAGAAACTCTAATACTTACATAGCTGTGACTCTTAAGGAAATCTGAAGGGTTGCTTGTGCAGACTTTATCCCCTTCCAAGCCAATTACTCTTTTACAGATATTTGATTTGGGGTCATTTGGGCTTTTCACAATTACAATATCTCCTCTGAGAGGAAAAAAACAAACAAAAACAAACAGAAGAACTCTAGTTACAAACTATTTGGCTGAGTACATGAGCACCCATGTATCTACTCCAAAAATATTCACACACATTAAAGACAGTCCATTGGGCTGAAAATTCTTGCATACAATTTTGGTTTCTTCAGTTTTACTCAGGTGTAATTTCACAGAGTTTTAAAAGTTGAGTGAAATTTTGTTTTTAAGATAATTTATGAAACATTTAAGACTACAACCTGAGACCAGTAATACCCATAGCTGGTTTTCAAGACCAAACTGCTTAGAGGAGAAGTTACATTCACTCAGTAGAATCATTTAGGGGGAGGAAAAAAGGATTTTTTTCTATTTTTGGACAAAGCTGTGATAGTGACAACAGACTAAATCCAAACTGAATTTTGACAAGTTGCTCATTGGGCTGTTTGTAAGTTTAAGATCCTTTAGACACAATGAAAAATTACAAGTTAGAAGCAGAAAAATACACTAAAAATCAAGGGCAGAATGTGGTTATTGACAAGCCCTGGCAAAGGGAACGCCAGATGTGCTCTCAAGAGAGCAGCGTACTTTCGAATGCAGTAAAAGTGGCGGCTGAGGTTCTCCGAAAAGACAACATCAGAGTTCTGAATGGTTGGTTCCATGGAAGGTCCAGAGCACTGCAAATTAAAAAGAAAAGAGAAAAATTACTATTTCAAACTGCTTCTTTCTAAAATAAACTTCTATTTAAATGATATGCTAATAAATTAGAAAAGGTGGAATGTAGAGAACTAAAAGTGAGCTCCTTCATGGAATGTGTGATGCATTTCAAAGCTGAGGGGAGCCTCCAGAGCACTTCTAAGGGTCACAGCTCCTTATTTCCTTGGGGCTAGTCCTGAACTGCACTAGGTGCTACAGGCCCTTATGGATTCCTTTCAGCACTGCATCTCCAGGAAATTTTTAGGAGCAGTGCTCAAAGCCCTACCCCCTTCTCTTCTCTCTGACACAGAATCATCACAGAAGCTGCAGGAGCAGCTCACAGCCAAACTCCCCCATGCCCAGCAGCAGTATCTGCCAGGTTAAGGACCTGGGGAGGAGGGGCAGGGAGCATAAAACACCCAAAAATTTGGCCAGAGTGTGAAACAAAGGCATTTCCTATCACTAACTCTAATGTTTCTTAAAGAATGGACTCTGTGCAAAATGCTTTATCAGAGTTTCCTATTTACTTTGGTGATGCCTCGAGCAATAACACATCAGAAAACAAAGTACAAATAACTTTCACAAAGGCTGGACCTGCTTCCCATAAATTGTGTTAAATGCTTTGAAAAAAATTAAGAAACCTGAAATACTGGCATCATCACGTATAAAAGTGTCAGTATTACAGTTTTATCTCCTTTTAAATGTCATGAAAATGAAGATTACCACAACAATTCCTCCAAGGTACTCAAAGGCACAGTGTGCTATGCAGCCATATTGCACGGTGTAGCCCAGAAATCGGAAGGTTTTTCCTAGGGCATTGCGAAGCATCCTACAGTGCTACGGCACCCAGCAGCTCTACAGCAAAACAGAAGAGGATCATTCACTGGAGAACAAGCAATCCAACATTTACAAACCCATCTTTAGTGTGTAACAGGAGGACAAGACTAAAAATACCCAACAGTGTAATGATACCAACAAATAACCAGACAGACCTGAAGAGGTGCACATAGAAATAAGGCATCAGGTCTTTCTGTTCTCAGCTGTAGCACAGTGCCATAACTTCTGCAGTACATTAGCCTGTAAACATTTTCTGACCCCCTTCCCCAAATATTCAAGTCCAACTCTGATTAGGAGATCCAAGTCCCACAGTGCTAATCTAAATAAAATGTTTCCAAACCACAATTTGGTGGTAACACTTAAGGAAGTGGAAAACAGACATAATGAAGTAACTGAAGCAAAGAAAACCTGCTCCCCTTAAACTCAGTGTTGCCTTATCACAAACTAAAACCACTGCAAGATTTCCCTCTTTTACTAAGGTGGGTCAATAGAGTTTGCTGAGCAAATACAGTATGTTGAAAAGAAGAAAAGGAAAAATGCTGTGTAAAATATGCCCACTTCAAAATGAAATAAAGACATCTTCTACATTTCACTCATGAAATGAAGGAATTGAAAAGTGCATGGATTTATTTTCGCAACTCTCACTAGAATTAATGGGAGTTTTGCCTGACTACATTCCAAAGACAACCGTTATTGGGAGCAAATATTCTCTAACAAGTTCATTTCCTTGTTCCAAAAGAGACGTCCTTTTTTATCTACATAAACTTCTCTGCACTAGAACAGCTTAAACCAAGCTGTGATTCATCATTCACTATCTGACTATTTTCACAGTAATGACCCAAAATACAATGGCAAACAGAAAAGTCTTGAATTGTGTCATTGGCAGATGCAGCACCCAGCACAACACACCGCAGGAACTGGAACAGCTCCCCTGGAAGGGGAATGCACTTTCAGCAGAATCTGTTCTGGTGAGGCACAGAAGTGGCTTGCTCTTGTCAATTTAGTGCACCAACCAATGCCTTACTCTTAGGCCAGACACACTGAGAGCCCAGAACTGTGACACAGGTCACAAAAGGAAGGTGGAGGCACAGCAGATGAATCTGAGTTGCAGAAGTAGGTGAATGCACAACCATGTTTTGAGAGAAGTCCATCATCAATACTTCTTAACAGCACCTGCTAGAAAGGAGCCTCACATTGCTTCTCAGTTCAGGGACAAAGAAAAATACTGCACAAGCATCCACTATTTTTGCCCCATGCTATTCAGAAACTTTATATTAACACACTGTCACCCTGATTTTTTAAGGTTTTCTAAGCCTTCTGATGTTTACATTCTTGTAATGAACTTTCTCACACACTTTCTGTAAAT
>JAYDZK010000268.1:1673013-1683587 GCA_034509185.1 Euphonia xanthogaster
CCTGATTTTTTAAGGTTTTCTAAGCCTTCTGATGTTTACATTCTTGTAATGAACTTTCTCACACACTTTCTGTAAATAACTTATTGTTTTCCATTCTTTTATGAAGGAGGAGAAATTTGATGGACTGTTGGTTCGTCCAGTGTCATTAGAGAGATGGCACTTTCACTCTCCAATTGACTGTCACTTTTGGAAATCTATAAATGTTGGAATCAGAAATTAAAAAGTCTCTTTTTACCTTGAAAAAAGCAGCGTGTACGCGTCGTGTTATTTCATGCCCTATAGTGACACTGACAAATTAAGATAGTAGAGAATTTAGGCACCTGTGGGTATTGCAGGTAAAAAAGCATTTGCAAACAATGCATTACAATGCCCAGAGCACACAGATCAAACTGGGACAAATAAACAGTAAAAACATCAAGAGAATGTACAAGCCTCCCATGCCACCAGCTGTCAGGTTGTAACTAAAATATTTTTATTATGAAACTCCAAACAAAAGCTATTCATGTCAGAAAACAAGTTTCAAAGTGATTGCATGCAGTTTCCTTTTGGATTTTGGGTGACACAAACCTAGGGATAGTTACCCTGGACACATGTTTCCTTGGGATGCTTGTGAATAGATTTGGGAGCTATTCAGGGACACCCAGGGCTCAGAGTGAGCTTTGCCTGCTGCCAGAGCTGCCATGGTAAAAAACTAACCACCAGGACAGAACATGAGTGAAGAGCTCTCAAATTTTGTTCCCAGTTCTCTTAAAATAAATTCTTAACGCCTGAGACATAGATTTCACCAACCCCTTCTTATAAATTTAGTACAAAGGATTTTTTAAAATGTTCAAGCTTATCAGATTTTATGATAACGATCACAAAATTCTTAGCTTTATATAAAAGCTTTTTACTACTACTCAAGAAAGGTAATTTCAAATGAATACACATATATACCTGGATTATAGAGTCTGACCCTGGCAAGGTACCTCCTGAGGATTGGGAGGGTGTTTTAAATGTTAAGTTCATCTTTAGACATCTAATATTCATTCCAAATAACTATAACCCTAAATTTCCATGTCATTTTAAGTAACAACTTTTAGTTAATAACTGGTTGTAGCAAGTCCAGTAAAAAAAACACCAGACCAAACTAGTTTATTAAAAAAAAAAAAAACAGAGAAATAATTACTTGAGCATCATTAAAATATAATTGCTAAAAAGTTTAATTGTTAAAATATAATTGTTTCCTCCAAGAACTTCATATCATTATATTTTTGAAACAATGTCATATTGTTGACCACAAGAAAGTAAACAGCTGAACAGTTTTCCACATCACACAATTTTAATACAAAGTACCAGCAGCAGGCCACTCCACCAGATCAAACATAAGACCATTAAGCACAATAAAATGAATTATTTAAGTCACAGGCCCCTTGAAAACTTAATGTCTCTGTAGTATAAACATCCTTATTGCAGAACTAATGGCCTAAAACCTGTTGTAATTACTTCCAGGTACTACCTACTATCATATAGCAGGTAGCTGAAAAATTTCTACCGAAATCAACATTGGTTAAAAAAGGTCACACATCCATATTTATCACAGAGAACACAATTTCATTATTTTACCACAACTGTATAGTTGGAAAATACACAGCAAATAAAATGCAAAATGTAATTACTAATATCTTCTGTTCCCTTTCCCTCCCATAGCCTGTGCTTTCATCACTCGGTTTTTGTTTGTTTGTTTATAAAATTAATCACAGCTAGCAGGGTAGAAATCACTTTGAGCCTCATGAATGACATCCAAGAGATGGGAAAGGATTAGTTCTCAGTTGCTGCCAGTTATAGCGCCAGGTGGCTTTTTCTGCAGCGAAGGTGTTACCGATAATCCCATTACATTGGTACTAAATCTTGCAGACATCAAAATTATCACCAAGGTTCCTTTTCATCCCATCCTTTCCAAATGACTGGAAGTCGCTTCACCTGAAAGAAGTCAAATCCACATGCAGCTGCTGTTTTAGCAGCCAGCGGACTCCCTGAGAATGCCAATTGTGATCCAATTTCGCTGTGCTGGTGGCCCCCTATTCCCTGTCCAATAATACATCTGTTAAAAAATCCTACAGCTACAAATCAAGTTTAATCCTACCAGGGACCTCATGTTGGTCTTGTCTTCCAAAAAGGCAGCAGGTTTTGCCGTCTATCTCTGCCAGTGTCTGGGGAATACTCTTTAAATCCCAGCTCTACTTAGAAGAATAAGCTAAGGATCACAAAACATGACCTCAAAAACCCTGATATGACTATATTCTGACCCAGAGGCATTCATTCTAGGTGAAGATTAGAACTTTGCATAATAAGATTACACAGCAAGTGAATGATATCAAGGGACTATCCATATGCAGCCGCCTGGTTTTCTATAGACAGCCTGTGCTCTGCAATATGCAGTGCAGACGAAACAGAGCTTGGGCTTTCTAGCTGAAATAAAATAGATTCACATAAATTAGTTGGCCATTTCCAGATTCCTAAATCCCCTATTACATCTTTTATTGACAGCTCCTGTGAGGATAGCACAAATGGTATTCTCTTTGTACTCTCTGCTTCTGTAGCACTCGCACTCTGAGGGAAATGTACATAGGTTGTCTAGAAATTAACATCTTGTTTGCTGTAATCTTGGATTACAATTATCGTGTACATAATAAAATTAGAAAATCAATGAGCAGATTTATCATTTCCAGAAAACCAATGGCATTGTGTAAGACAATTTAAGATACGGCGCTGAATTTTTAAATGCAGGAAAATCAAAGTTGCAGGCACTGAAATTGTGATTAAACAAAGCACTGCACTTGGCACTAAACAGACTTTCCATTTTCATAAAACATTTCCGGTCGCATTTGCTTTATATCATGTTTCCCAATTCTGGAATTTCACTGAATATGTAGTGAGAGATTATCAGTTTTTCCTTCTGCAACAAAAACTCTTCTCCTAACATTCTCCACTTCTAACCAGACACCTTTCTCTACACATAACTTGCACCATCTCTTTCCCACAGAATTAATCTGAGATTACTTTAAAAAACAATCCAAAAACCCAAACCAAAGAAAAAACTGCACACTGAGTAGGCTATTTAAATATTTATGTTTGAGCTGTTATTTGTATTAGATCATTATTTTAAAACTTCTGCATGAAACTGATGTCACATGTGCTAGAAGAGTGAAGAATGCATATGTTGGTTATTTGGATGCTTCCCATATTAGATACACAATATGTTTTAAATATATATATATGAATATACAAAATATAAATATACAAAATGCGTTAAATATTCTAACTTCAATCTGAGGATTCTGAACATCTAAAGCAAAACAAAGAACCATTTTCAAAAGGTCCCTCTGTGCTGGAGATCAGAAGAATTGCTTTTTATTTCCAGCTGTTGCTTTACTGTGGAAGAAACACTGGACTTGGTCTGGCAAATGAGAGCAAGCTTGGTGATATTCTGGAAGAGATTTCTTTTTTACACATTATCTCTACTATGCACTGGCAGTTTGTCTCCAACGAGAGCTCCTTCAGCTGCTGATCTCAAGCTGACAAGGAGTTTAATCCTGTAAACATAACACAATTGGCTGGTGTTAAATAACCAGAGACTACCGACAAGAAGGAGCAATTTCCCAACACAGATTTCAGGTAGTTCTCACTGGTTCTATTTACCTTTGGGAAGCAGCTCCTAACACTTGCACAACCCTGAATAAAACACTGTTTTAATGGCCAGATGCATTCCAAAGCTTGTCCTCCTCTGCAGCTCCATTCACTCCTCTTTGCTGAACAGTGAAACCCAGACAGCTGAGCAAAGGCATGGTCATACATGGGCCTCTGAGGGATGTCAAAATACTCACTTTACAGTCTTCTGCAACAAGGTCAAAGTCAGTACAAACACCAAACACCTTTGGTGTTTGTCCTGACTATGGTGACCTGGCAGACACCATAGTCACCTTCCTGGTAACTAAGAAAAATGGGCTGTGCCCACGTCACAATGTGTTTATGTTCAATTTCAATACATGCACTTCCTTGAGACACAGACATATAAACATTGAAAATTCATTTCAGTTTAGTAAGACAAAGAGTTACAAGCCTTAATTTCACATTAGGCACTAAAAATCTACAACCCTACCAAAGCTGAAGCTGCCCATGGCTCACGTGTCCCCTGCACTTCCCAGCTGACACATCTTGTGGAAATATGATTTTGGAAATACTGCTCAAAGCAGCGAAGAGAAGAGGGATGAATAACTCCCCTGTGCACTGAGAACTAAAAAGGCTGCTTAAAATATTTTGTCATTACAAAGAGGATGGTTTGCTGGTAAAAACTATCCAACCCAACAAAAACACCACAAACAAAAACCCAAACCTCCTGCACATTTCAGTACACCATCAGCAAGACTATTTAGAAAAAACACAATTGTCTACATCTTATTGCCAGTGCTGGTCTCAGAGAGAATGCCATCATTGAAGAGTGCTCCACAGTAGTTTAAAAACACAGAAGTCACAAATTATCCAATCTTTAAACAAACAGTAAATCAAACAAATAAACAAACCATTAAACATCTGAAAAATACAAAAGCAATAAACAAGACCAGTTTTAGCACTGTCAGAAAATAGCAGTGAAGAATCCTTCTGTATGTTTATCAATGCTCCCCAGTTATGAGCATCACCTTCTAACGAAATAGCTTATACACTCTGCATTAAAAAAATGTGTTAAAAACAGGAGAAAGGCAACACAGCCAGACAAGAGAGTGCTCAGTATTTATATTTTCAAGTTACCTGAATAGAAGAAAAATGCAAATCAAATGCTTATCACTGCTGTTATTCTGCAAAAATGTTGACTGCTTTCCCCAGCTGCTGTTTAGTTACAAAGTTCTAAATACACACATGTGCATGGACTCAAGGACTTTTTTCAGAGCAAAATGGTACTTCAGGAGAGTTTATGCAGTAAAAATAAACTGTAATCAGTATTTTTGTTCATTGCTCAATAAAATTTTATTACTCATTTCTGAGCTGTTTTATGTGTAATGCACAAGTTCTGTAAGGTCTTCTCCACTTAGAGATACAAGTATAAAAAAGTTCCAAACATCAATAGATGAGTGCAATGATATTCAGTCTAAGTTAATCCCCAGACATCCAAATCCATGAATAAAAATTCATCAGTTTTAAATACACTGAGCCTATTAAGCAAGAACAAAAGCATATGCACAAAAGAGCTTTTAATATATTTCAAAGCCCACAAGAGCCACGGTCTCATTAAAATTATAAATTACACAAACATGGAATAAAGATTCAAACTGCAGTGCAGCTAAGCAGATTACAGCAAACCCCGCGTTCCATATGATAACACACCATGGCCCTCCCAGATGGGGGCTTGGAACAAAAAGGCCATCACTGCAGCTAGGGAAAACCTCCTTGTGATCTCTGCTTTCTGTTCAGCAGATGACAGCCAAATAATATGTTGATTATTCTGTTTGTGCTGCTAAGCTTGTAAGATGGAATAAAAGCGATATGATCTATTGTGAACTCCATGCTAATGTGTTGCTCCACTCATAAATAATATACTGAATTTATTCTGAAACTATCTTTTTATCTGACTTCCAGGTTTTAAATGCATGAACTAAAATAGAAAGCCAGCATAAGCTATTATTTAATTTGATGGTTTAAAATAAAAGATACAGCTGACACAATAATAAATGTGAAAACTGACTACTTAGTGAATCAAATAAGTAGAGGTGCCTTTCTCCAATTTAGTAAATGATCCTAAGCAGAGCACACTCCAGCCCCACAAACTGCACCCTCACTGATACTAAACACATCACCAAGCAGGGCCTGCATGGCTCATTTTACCACAGACACCCAGCCCAAACAGGAGTTTCAAATGAGGACACAAGTACTTGTGAAACAGAAAAGCAGTACAGAAACAATCACTGGATAACTTCATTAGTACTGTCTCCCTGAACTGCCTTCTTAAAAACTTTTTAGGTTTTTAATAAGTGCTAAGATTTTATTTCATCTACATCTGCTCATCTGGTTTGTTCTAAAAGTACAGAACATGGCATGCCCTTTCTTCCATAATACATTGCTTTTCTAAAAGGAAAACCAGTGACTGGTCATACAGCCCCTTTCACAGATACTTTCTGCATGTTAAGAAAATTGGTGATATTCCTACAACTTAATGTTTGTGAATTTCAGTTCTTTTGTGCCAGAAATATTATAAATTCTATTAAAAATTCACTCTGGCTTGGCAATAGCATGAGAACACCATGATCAAACAGTGAACACCAAGATCAAACAGTGCTTCACACTTCTTGGACCAATGGAAGCACAACTGAGGAAAGGTGGAAGCATGAGGCTCCAACTATGTGCAACAGTTTTCACAGAAATATAAGAGCAGGGTGTAAAAACATAAAAGCTCCATTACCCTTCTCCCTCTGCTAGGGACACAGTCACAGGAGTAATTCACAGAAATATTGAAAACATGGCTACTGAAGAGACACAGGTTTTCTAATAAACCTTAACCACAGGTTTTCTAATAAATGCAATTCAGTATAGGGGGGGAAATTGGGAAAAATGGCAGCCCTGCTCCCAGATAGATGTTCCTGAAATGGGGCTCCCACAAAGAACTTTTGGCATGGAATTGGCAGGCTCGGTGTAGGGGATGGAAGCTGAATCCACTGAGATAAAGAATAATGATGATTTGCTAAAATACAGCCTGGCTACAAAAAAAAAAAGGCCAGATAGTCATTATTTTATTTTATTATTTCACCAAAACACTATTCCAAATTCGAAGCAATTTAAGTTTCCCTAAGTAGCCAGTTGTGAATCTGGCTTTACAATGAGTTTTACAAGGTTGCTTGCTTGTCTTATATCCAAATTTATAACTCGCACTGAAAAATCTCAATTTTACTTCCTGACTACTTAAAGGCCAAAATTTTCTTCATCTGCCCCTCAGTGACCAAATTAGTTTACCATTCTAGTCAAATTTTTTCAAGAGCAAGCAATAGACATCTCTACAGAATTCTTTACTGCAGGACACCCTGGTCCATGCCTCATTCTGTGGATGGCCAGAGTGCTGTGAAAGTTGGTAGGAGCTGAAAAATCAAGCTGGCATTCCTGTCTGGAATATCTATGGAGACAATAACCAGAAAACATCACTGGCCAGTACCAGAAACCTGAGGCTCCTTCCATGTTTGTGCATCTCACCAAGGATTATGAGAAATACAAGGAAAACAATCTCTACTAAATACAGCACTAATCTGCATGATTCTTATTAAGACACTAAATTAAACTCACAATTCACTTTCAAGATTATTGTTCTGCAGGTTTCAGTACTATTATACTGTACAGTTCTGAAATTACAGAAACATAAAGTAATTTTTAAAATAATTTCAAAAATAATTTCTTGTCTTCAGCACATACTACTTTAACTCATATCTCCTAATTTACTTCTATTTTAAAAGAGCTGTTTAAATTTGACACAGGTTTAAATTTTTTTCCCTGTTGCTCAGGATATCTGTAAGGATGACTTTGGGTAACATCCAGAGGCTTTCTGAATAATATCTTATGTTTTATATAATATCATACAACCGGCAAGTCCTAAACACGCCAAAAATTCTTTCATTTGCCACAGACTGACTGAATAAGCAGTCTTTAAGCTTTTTCACACTGAAAAAAAACCCACGTCTTTTGGTGTCAGAGCTTCCAGGATTAAACATTCTTTCCAGTTGTTGGCTCATGGCCTGAAGATCCTGCACTTTCAAACGTATCCCATTCTAGCTAGTTCAAAGATCAGGAAAATGAAGCCATCTTCTTTGCAGCCATAATCCATGACCCATGCTGTTAGATACTTAAGAACATCTCAAAAGCAAACTACCTTGTTTCAGCTCCCAGCAGGAGCTCAGCAGGGCGTGGGTCACATGACTGCAGGCCCAGCCTGGTCAGGTGACTCAGTGCCTAATCTGATTTGGTGCCTATAAAACTTTAATCAGTACAGTCTAATAGCAGCACATTCCTCAACTGATGAGCAAAACAGCCTGGAGATGGAACAGCAAACACTAATAAGATTATGAATTAGAGCAGCTACTGGGATGTGCTTTTCTGGTTCTCTATCCCACAAAAATCCAACAGAAAAATATCACTGAAAACTGATCTGGCAGACATACATAATTGAAATTAATTTGAAATAAAATGGGCTGGTGTTTTATTCCAAAATGAACAGCATTTTGTTCGAAGACAAGAGCATACATGAATTTTCTGCAGCACAATTAAAATCCAGCAAAACCACTGATTTGAAAGCAAAGACAACAGAACACATCCATCGGTAGTAACACCCTGTTATTGAGGAACACTGCCCACACAGTGCTGCTGGTGTTAACTTGCCCTATGAGCCTACATGGGCAACCCACGTGGTAATGAGAGGCCAGGACAACTGTGCTCCCTCTTATTGATGCCTTCTGTCCCTTCGTGGTCACCAGAAGGTGATCCCTTGTGCAGGCTGCCCTAGAGCAGAGGCTGGACAGAGCTAAAGAATAAAGCAGGGATTCATTCAAAGGATCTCCTCCATGGACCCACCTTGGGCAGCACCAGAGCCCAGCCAGGGCTGCACCCAACATGAACCCAAATGGCCCCAAAATGCACGAGCGCTCCCGGGGTCTCTCCCTGGGATCAGTTCTGCTCCATTTGCACCTTGCAGTTCATTGTCCCATTCCAGCTTTAGCCCAGGCAGTCCCACCCTGCTTGTTTTTCTCTCTCCAGCCCACGGGGTTTGTGCTCTTGGCCTGAGATTTGGATCATTTGTCCTTGGTGCCCAGCTGGAGAAGGAATTGTTTTGTCTCCCTGCTCTGTGCAGAGAGCTCACCATGCCCTCATGTGAAGCCCAGACCCACCCACTAAAGCAGCACAGGATGTGAAAAACAGAAAAGCTGAATGGCTGAGACAGCTGTATTTGAGTCAAGCCTAACAAAAGCCAAGGCAGGTGCTCACCCCCTCAGCGAGTGCGTCCGCGCCACGTCGTCCTCGTCGGTGTCACTGCTGATGGTGATGACGCTGACGGGGCTGGGGGAGCTGGCCAGGAACAGGGTCTGGCGGGGGCTGCTGGGGACAGGGGGCTCAGGGGCCAGCCTGAGAGAGGCCTCCTGCCCCTCCGAGTTGAGATTGTCCTGTGCTTCTATACAACTTATTCTCTTGACAGCCTTCAGGTTGAGGATCTTTGGAGAGATAAAGGCTGAATTTTGGATATTGGTGTTTTGTAGCATGTTGCTCCTGAGGAGGAAACAACAACAATTTGGCATTTAGTGAATCTCAGCCTGGGAAAAGTAGGCTGTTTTCAACGAAACCAAAGCAGGCAATGTAGGCTAAGTCACCAATTTAGAAAAGAAAAAAAAAAAACAAAAAAAAACAGGCAATGTAGGCTAAACCACCAATTTAGAAAAACACAGAACAGTAAACACAGGCAAAATACCTGGCATGGATGGTTTCCGACAAAAAAAGATACCAAGTATGTAATATCAAAGACATCAACACTGAATAGAGTATACTGAAATTCCCACGTTCTTATAAAGGTAAAAACAAATGAAAATCCCATTTGGGTGAAAAACAAGCAAATAAAATCCAGCTGAATTTCCTGCAAGGATTCTCCTTGAAAAGAAAAGCTGGTAGCCTCCAGATGAACCCCTGGCTTAATACAGGACTGCTGACACTGCCCACATAACCCACACACTTTCCCCCTCAAGGAGCATCCCACCCCTTTGCCACCACTTTGCATGGCACTGGGGCACATTTTCTTCAGCAAGCAGCTGAAGTATTTTTGGCTATCAGTGAAAGGTGACTGCAAGGCACACAGCAACCCTGTTACACAGCCTCTCTTTATTTTTAGTTGTCTAAACCTGATCTATCCTCCTTCATGTCAACTTAGGAATATCTCATTAGAGCTACCTCAGGACATTCTTATACCTTCCCACGACACTCCACCATGATAGGCACATATGACTCAAAAATAATTAAAACTAGTTAGTATTGCAAGCATTGTTCCATCTAGTCTACCACCAAAATAACTTGAAGAGAAAGGAAAGAAAGTCTTTTCCCAAAAGACTAAGAGGAATTGTGTCCAACAAAGATGTCACTTCTACAAGTTATTCCCTTGCCCACAAAACAGCAATAACAGAGGTGGGAATCCATAAAATCAGAGGGTTTTGGGAAAGCTGCAAAAGGCAGGCCTCAGAGACAGCAGAACTGTGGTTAGAGCTGAGCAGCAGCCATGAGATTGGTCAGCAGAAAAATTATGTAAGAAGTAGAAAAGTGAGGACAAATAGAACAATGGTCCATGTATTAATGCTGGTCTAGAATAACTCCCTGAGCTGCAGAAAAGTTTATCTAGTCAGATATTAGGAAGTTCTAAGCTCAATAATGGAGCTCTGTGCACTGTGTTTGAAGGCTTACAAGCAGGTGTTGTATTGGAAGTAAGCAAGCATTGTTTAACCAAAGGTACCTGTGCTTACAGTGGTTGGATGGAGCTACTGTCAGTGTGCTTTTGCTTTGTGTGATTGGTCAAAAAACTTATAAAG
>JAYDZK010000268.1:1710284-1720366 GCA_034509185.1 Euphonia xanthogaster
GAGCAATCACACAGGGAGCAGAGGGCTCACAGGGGCAGGGCATCAACAGGAGGGCATAAAAGGCTGGGCTGAAGGGCCAAAAAAGCAGGCACTTGCAGCCTCCTGAAGAGGTGAGGTCTTACTCTGCATGGGCTGAAGCCTTCTGGAATTGTGTGGGGACACTCTGGGCATTGTGGCTGTCTCAGCTGTGACACTTACTTGGCCTTTAACTGAGAGTTGATTATCTGAGGGATGGTAACTGGATTGAGAATCTAAGGTTCTCTTTCGTGTGGTGCTGGAAGTTGGGGGGGAGGAGGAGGAGGAGGAATGTTTTGAAAGGTTTTCATTCTGAGTTATGTGTGCATTACTTTTTACATATAGTTGGTAATAAAGTTGCTTTTTTTCCTTTATTTCTAAGCTTGAGCCTGCTTTGCTCTATTTCTGGTCACATCTCACAGCAGACACCAGGAGGAATACATTTTCATGGGGGCACTGCCATTGTGCCAGCGTCAAACCATGACAAAAATGTATCATAGAAGTGATAAAATCTAAATGTTTGGGTTTCAGTGTCCACAAATATCTGTTTAACAAATCTAGTTGGGAACTTTGTAGAGTTGCTTTGCTCATTTAATGGGCTATTGCTTCCAGTGCTCATCTCTGAAGGTTTTCAGGAATAAGGCTGGTATCATTTACTCTGCTTAGGCTCAGGCCTGTGCATTATGCTCTGCAGCAGGGTTTTTACAGAGTTTGGGATGAGGACACTCAGTTCCTTCACACAATTTTACTTTCTCAGTCTCTGCTGTATTTATCTGTCACATATTTAAGCATTCATGAACTAATTCAGAAAAATATGAGATTTTTAAAAATATCATGTGATTGTCTGATAGGCATTCTTGGGTTTAAGTGTTGTAAAATGCAGCCCCAGTGCAAGGGAGTTACAGCCAAAGAGTTCTGTGACTTAAGTGTGGGGTTTACTTCTGTGTATGTGGAGTATAGACTGTATTCTCATGGCTTAAAAATAGACTGCTTAGAGTACTTGCAACTGGCTTTTCTTATTTCCTAAACCAGAGGGATATTGCTTCCTGTTTCTCTTCACACAATTCTTGTTTACCCTGGGCTGGCACACATTAGGTCTTTCTGAATGTCAAGGGAAAATTTCTGTAGACCAGCCTTAGCTGGAATGGAAATAAGTTACTGTATAAGGGCTGCTGAAAGAAGAAAAATTGGTATCCATTCATTTATATTCTTTAACAATACACCTTGTATTCACAAGTATTTACAATCAAAATAGAATCCTCTCCCCAATTTTTTTTGGGAGTAGGACACTTTAAACTGACATTTATAGAATGCATTGTTGAAAAGAAAGTATTTACCCTTCCTGATTTACCATCTGGTGTCCTTTAAATACTAAAAATTAACATGATGAAAAAGGGCCTTAAATTCATGTGAATTTTAGTATTATTAGTATTTTTATTTTAGTATTATCCCTTTAGTATTTTTTTATTTTGTGTTTTTATCATACTTGTGATAATAACTGCACTTCAAAATAGTTGCATGAATCTGTGTGAAAAACATATTTATTGATACATAAATAGATACTGTTTTAAATTCTTAAGTACTTTGAGTTATGCAGTTATTGAAACCCATGAGGATCAAAGGATTTTATATAAGAGGGATTTCACATACAGCTTGGATTATGTTGCTAAATAATAGCACAGTAGTACTTCTTTAGAATTGTAAAATAGCTTAGAGAGGAGTATGATGCCTATAGTTGGTGTAATGCATTGGTAATTAAGAGGGTGTGAGGTTAAGCTTCATTAACTGCTGTGGGATTGTATCTTGGATTTTATTATCCCCCAGAGAACACAAGAAGTGAGAGAGGTCAAACTGTTAGAATCTGATTTTGCCTCGTGCATCTGCCAGAACAAGGCAGGCTCAGTACTGCGGCAGCAAACCCAGAAGGACCTGGGCTGCAGCAGGTACAGATCATCCACCAGTTTATTGCACAGATAAAAGCTTTATTACTGAAATAAATTATCCCCTCTTTGCAGTAAAACCTTCATAGCTTGGTTTGCAGGAAACAAAATTATTTTAATTGCTTTGTCATTTACTGTGACCACTCCAGAAAACTGGTTTTTCCTCCCAAACTTTTTTTTTCATTTTAAAACAGCAACAAGCTTCCTTCTCTCCAGCCCAACTGCCCTTAATAACTTTAGCACTTGTCTGCCTTTTTGTGTGTTCATGCTGCATAGCAAAGATTTGTATTTTAGTTGACCCCAAGAAATGCTGTATGTTTTGGGGTTTTTTTATTTTTATTTTAACTAATGCACTGCTACATGCTTTGTTTTTATATGTACCTTATGAAAGATTTGTCTTTTTTTAGCCTGGGGGATGTAACAGTTCTCAGAAGTTGACAGACACACTGATGCCACAGCGTTGTCAGTCCCAAAGCTTTTCAAAGCTCTGTGTTGTGGGAGCTGAGATATTTTTCAGCAAAAATAGATTAAATAGAGAGATTATGGGATGATAGCCCAACTCTCCTTTTCTTGGTCCATTGTTTAAATAACACTTTGATTTCCAGATCCTGCCTGAAATTTTGTAAATAAATTTTCCATATTTTGGTAATACTGCCTTCTTTAAAATTCTGATTTTGATTCGAAGAGCATAAATCTATTAAATCCTAAATTATGTCATCCTTGGACAGTAATGAAGCTTTTCATGGTGCTGAGGAGTTGTGAAGTACAGATCCAACCATCCAGCCTTTATTTTTGAGGCTACATTGAGCCTATTTTTGAGGCTAATGACAGATATATTTTTGAGGTTATGTCTGTGTAATGACAGATATATTTTTGAGGATATATCTGTGTAATGAGAGCTGGGCTGCCAACTCTCACACTGAGGTGCTCTGTGTCACTCAGGCATGGTCAGGTTTGGAAACAGTTCCTTTCTTGAGAGAAAAAATTGCATTTAATTACCAGAGTCAGAAGAGGGGAAAGCCTTTCATTCCAATTCTAGTTATTTGTGAAGAATAAAAGCAGATAAGAAGAAAAGGAGAAATTTATGGATCATTCAGTATTTTCAGTATTTGCCCATTGTAGTGGTTTGGGTTTGTTAATTTGAGATTTTGTTAATTTTGAGATTTTTTGGCTAATTGTATCAAGAAGTGTGCTGGGTTTAGTGTTGATTAATTATTAGTGTTGATTAATTATTAGTGTACACAACTTACTTTCTGTTGTGAGGTAGAATTAGGAGGAAGGTAAAGTAGGTTTAAAATTTTAAAAGGGTACAAAGAAAAATTATTAATAATAATTAAAGAGTAATATGAAATAGAATAAAACTTTTAGAATATTTTCCTCTTTTATATAACTTTTTTCTTTTTATTACCAATGTAAAGAAAGAAAATTTTAAAAAAGAAACTTTTTAACTAGAACTTTGTGAACTTTATGCGTTCTGTCCATAAGTAAGCTAAAGAAAGACTATCCCAGAAGCAGTAAACGACCTAAAACTTTAAATTAAGGCCTGTGATACATGAATCAGTACATCCTAAGGAAAAGCAGTGACCATCTAGGTATTTTTCTGAGTCTTCAGGAGGCTGAAGAAGGCTTGTTGGCCTCTAGAGAGCACAGACATACCTTCAGACAGCTCCTGCACGTTCTGCCTCTCTTTTCTCTTCCAGCTTGGTGTAAATGGGGTTGAGGGTATCTGAAGCTGGTTGCTTTATCAACAGTGATAAAATTAGGATGGAAATCTGGAGGTGAACAATCTTTATTAGCTCTGCTTATTGTTCTTTATATAGAATATGATGAAATTACAGACAAACTCTGACCTTGAATAGGATTGGAATTTTCTTTTCCCCTCTTTGTGCTCATTCCAAGTATATCTTGGAGAGTATTTAACCAGGTTAATCAAACTGGGTGAGCTTAGGCAGTTGGTCTTCAAATTATCCAAAGGCAGAGCACCTTCTCCAGGCTGCAGCTTATTATGTACAGAGCCTCCTCAGAGGCCATGTAGCTCACAACCCCCACATCCAAGGGTATAATTCAGGGTATCTTTGCTTTAGGACAGATTTTGGCAAAGAAAATTGCATGGCTGAGAGATGTAGGAGGCCCAGAAATGTCTTAAATTTCAGTGTCCCTTGCACAGGGACAAGAACATGGCTCATCTAAGAGACATTCTTCAGGTGAGCATGGTAGTTATTAGGTGAAGGCATTTGAAAAGCAGCTCAGAGTTGGTCTGCTCTGAGAGAGTTCTTGGAGTGCTCCTGGTCTTTTCTCCTTTTCCTTTAAGGGACAAGACAGAATACACCAGACCTAAGCTGATGCATGTGCTCTTCTAATGTCCGAAGTTTTTTAATTATGTCAAAATAAAAGCTCTTTCTTGTGTTAGAAATTAAAATCAAACTATATTGGCAAAAAAAAAAAAGGCTGTTTCAGATGGATACTTTGATGGATTTTCATCTCTGTCAGCCAAAATCTTTTATCAACTTCAGGTGAGACCATATTTTTCCTTGATCTCTTAATCTGCTTCATTTTTAGCAGCAGTTAGGACACACCACAGTGCCAAATTGTGTTGCAGGGATGTTGTGTGTGCCTCTGATTGTTTGGGACTGAGTTTTTTGGGTGACAGCAGCTGGGATTTGTGGTGTCTCCCTGCCACACAGGGCTGTGGAAGAAGGTTCTGTTCTCTCACTGGAAGGCAGGAACTTTTTCTCAGTGTTACATGAGGTTATTTAAGCAGCTTGGAGAATTTCTCACCCTTATTGTCTTGACCTCTGTTCTTTTTTCAGCATGATATACATTTTATGTGTAAAATACACAAATTTTTGTAGTTAATATCGCTGTCTCAAATTTGGCTTCCCCAATTGCTACATAACAGCAATGAACCAGCAGCACAAATTGTAGGCATCTGCAGTGATTCTAGGGGAGAAAGATATTAAAGAGCTGTAAGAAATATTGCTGCTGTTTTCCCTTTACCTGCAGGAAGGAGAATTGTACAATATGCCATTTCCTGCCTTTTGGCTTTGCAGGTGATGTGGAAGCTGCCCAGTGGTGGTGTCTGAACCAGGGGCAGGCTCAGGGGGTTGGATGAAATGTTTAAGCAAGATTTCATGAGCTCTGCAGGCTCTTGTTTTCAGAAAATCAGAGATTACCCACCACTACAAAAAAGTACCTGGGAGCAAGTTGATCTGGAAATGTTGCTTGGGCCTCCAAATTACTTCTTTACAAAACTCACTTTTATAAGTGAATAAATGAAACTTGGTTTGGGTTTTTTTTAACTACTCTTAAATGAGGAATGTTTTGAGATGATCATGTATCAGCAGCTCTTCACTGAAAAAGAAAGACCTTTTTATGATAGGAAGTTTAAATCTATGAAAAATCTATTTATTAAATTATTATTAAATATGTTTATGAATAATTGTAGGAGGAAATTAAATCTGCACAATAGTTGAACTGTTCAGTATGTGTTTTCAAAGTAACATTTCAGTTGGAAAATAAGATTGATTAACTCTGTTGAGGATGGCTGAGTTACAGAATTAACAATTCAAAGTAACTTTTTTTTTTTAAGAAAAATACTTCATATAATGCTCTGAGAAGTAAATGTAAGTGGTTTTTATCTGCATGTATGTGAAATACATCAGGGTTGTTGTCAGCTCTGGTTTGTCCTTATACTTTCTCAGAACCTTTCAGTACAGTGTTCTGTTTTCATTTGGTCCCATGTTTCAGAATTCTTTGATTTGAAAGCTTGCCTGCTTTCTTGCTGGGTAGACATAATGGAATTCAGACTAAAGTTGGGTTTTTTTTTAGTTGAAACAGCTTTTATAAATCTGTAAACTTAATGAAAACTGTAAATACTAAATCAAAATTTTCATCTTTGTGCAGCTTTCCTACCTAGAAAACCCAATTTTTCCTGCCACAGTAATGAGTTTATTGCATGCAAGTGTATTTTTTAAACAAGCTGTGATAAATCTGAAAATATAACTCCCTACATAATGGTTCTCATGAATAGTCATTACCAGCCTTTTGCAATTCATTTGTAAAAATAAAAGTAATAAAATAACTTGCTCAAAGGTGTGTTTTCTCTTTTACTGAGCTGCTGAAACACATGGATACAGTTGTTCTATTTCTGCAAATTTATTAAGTTGAAAAGTTTATAAAAGTTTTCCTAACTTCCATTGCCTGGTGCCTCAGAAAGTGTAGTGACCATCCCCAGGAAGAGACAGAAGCACCTATCTGAAATCTCTTTTTTTTTCCATAATTATAGCTGTGATATTAATTTATGCAAAAATAAACAAAGTAGCACATATTATTAGTAAGGTTATGTATAGAAATATGCACATTAATAGTTTTTTATTCTAATAACTATTGGCTATTAATATTGATTATTATTAAATATTATTATGTTAATATTTACATAATGAATGATGATAATAAAATATATGTAAATAAAAATATACATCTAGATATATATTAATAAAATTAATGCATGTGTAATTTATTATTAAATTATTATTACAGATGATTGCAATTAAACTTTAAATTCCTAATAATTTATTATTAGATATTAATGTTAATTTTATGAATAGTAAATAAGTGCAACACTAAACCCAAAATGGGTGTGTTAAAGCTTTCATTGTCCCCTTTCTGAGTTGGTACCATGTGTACCCACACAAAGCCATGAACGCCCCTGGGAATTTATGGGCACCATAAGCCCTGCCTGTGTGCAGTGTGTGATGTGTGTCCCACCCTTCAGTCCAGATCCTTCTTCTAAAGGTTTCAGATTTGCTTTTTGATATGTCTCCACACACAGTACAGAGCTACTGGCCGGCTCTGTGTGCGTTTGACCCTTGAGGCATGTCACAGCTCTTCCTCAAGAGTCTTTGCTCAAGGAAAACAGAGTTTTCAGCTAAGCCTTGTTCTGTTTGAAGCAGAGATTCTGTGCCCTCCAGCTTACAGGGATGGGTGTGATTAAGTTGGGGTAGAAAACTTCATTGCACTTTATTTTTCCAGTAGGTGTAGAAGCCCATTGCATGAGTTCTGAATTCAGCACGTGTCGTTTACTTTTTTAGCAGCGCAGCAAAGGCAGAAAGTGCATTAGAAACTTGAAAAAAAATCCAGACTTGAACATTCCCCCCTTCCTTTCCTGTGTCTGTGTCCATGAGATATCCATCATGAGTAGATATCATGGTTAGCAGAAGAGAAAATTTAAACCATACTTGATGGTTACAGTGGCTTTCAGCTGGTGTCTGTTGGCTGTTGTGATCTCTTGGAGACTTCTGAAAGATTTACAGCAGCTAATAAAGTTCTTATGTTAAAATAGGCTTAAATTTGCTATGGGAAAAGGCTTAAATATGCAGGGAACTTGCCCACTGTCAGAAATTGAGTAGTTTAGGAGATCAACCTCTAAAGAAAGATTACAAAAACAGAATATGGGTGATACTCAGTGGGAATGGGAATACTCAAGATGAAGTAGAGCATCAAATGTGGCATTTCCATTCTGCATTCTTTCTTTTACTTCTATAATTCATGTTTCCAGTGATAATTACATGGGGTTTTTTCCTGCTCAGTATTAGCAGGAGCCAGTCCTTCAGAAGAGTTCTTTTAATCAGGCTTTGTTACAGATTTTGCAGCTGCCCATTATACTCAGATAACTGTGTTATCTAGCTGGAGGGGGGTGGGGATGGAAACCTGAACTGCTATTTCTCCTGTAGATAGCTGACATTTTTTTGCTCTCTACCTGTAGGAGCTTCCAGCCCCTTTGCTTGATGATTCCTACAGGAAGGAATTGGGAGATGAAGCAGCAGCTGTGAAGTCTGAGGATTTTCAGGATTCTATGAAAATAGCCTGGCGCTACCAAAATTTACCAAAAATGGAGGTAATGGCTATTTCCTGCTTCTTTCCTCTTGCACTTAAAATGAATTTGAAAAGCAAATGCTTTTCAGTAGAACCTAGACAATGTCCAGTGTTACAGGATTGCCTCTTGAGGGAAAATTATCATACACCACTGAATATTTTAATTACTAGTGATGCAAAAAGAAAGGGAAATTGAGAGTTTGCAGGTACTCTAAAACTCACTACAGACAACAGTAATTTAAAGGCAAAAAACCATTAAGTTCCATGGGATTTTTCAATGAGTATTCTCAAATTGAGACAGCTTTTTATGAAAGTTTGGATAATGTGCTTGCTTCCAAAGTTTGCCCAAATTTAGTTGCACACAAATTGCTTAAGTGGGTTTAATCAACAGGACTTAGTGGGTGTCTGCAGTGGAAGCACTGTGTGGAAGCAAGCTGTTGACCTGCTTATCCATGTGCATAACAACTAAAGCAAGCACTTGAGATTCTATCAGCCTCACAGGCACTGGGAGCTAAGCACTGTGCAGGAACAATGTAAGGAGCAAGCTCAGTGGCCAGTCTTTCAGAGTTTACAGTTGTTGGTGTTTTGTGGGCAATCAATCTCCCATGGCTGGTGGCTTTCTTATTTAATCCAGTGGCACAATCAGTCTTCAACAAAAATACAGCATTTCTGGCTATCCAGAATCAAATCCTGGTTTTGTCTGTACATTTTAGTCTACATTTATAAATTCTGGTTTCGATGTAGTCATACCTGCCTAGTAAGTTCAGTTGTATTCTTAAAAACATAATTGGAATGTGACAAAATGATCTTACAAGGCTTGGCATGTTTGGTTTTCTGTGAAATTGCACAGACATGGCTATACAGTTGTGTCAGAAAAGACTTATATATGGTGACATGCCAAATCAAACAGCCTCCAGGGTAATCATATAATTTCATCAATTTTATTATTGTGAAGCTTGCTGTGCCACTCTGAACCATCCCCAAAATAATTTGTCTGTTTTAAAATCTAGCAGAGTTCCTTGTACATGGATATGAAAACGTTTGCATGGTGTTAACAAATTCTGTTCTGATGTTCTAACAAAATAGAAAAATTATTTAAAAATTCAGTTGGGTGTCCACTCATCTTCTTTTACTTCATAGTAGTAACCACTTCTTCCACTAATGTAATATTTCTTGAAAATGCATGATGTATGTACCCTTGATTACTGAAAATTGATTATGCAAGATAGAATAAGCTTGTCTGTCTTTCTGGTGGAGTTTTGCTTGTTATTGTTGCTTTTTGAATTAGACCTTGATTATTCTCAATAGTTGAGGCACAATGGTTTTTTGTGTATGCTAAATTTATACAAAAATTAAAACACAAATCAAAGTATCAATCTTAAACAATCTATACTTAAGATTCCTCAGGACATTTTAATTGGTGAAAAAATTGTTTAAATTTCTATTTTTCAATATTTTGTATTGAAGTTATCATAAAATTTTTGCTGTGTTCTATGTAATTGGATTGGTGATTATACTCCATTGAGGAAAAATCTGATACTGCCTTGCTACCCATAACAACACATTTAGTTCAATAATTTACTGAACAACTTTGGTTGTGATTCCTCCTTTAAATGTTCCTTTGCTGGTAAAAACCGATGTTGAATAAAATTTCAAGGCATATTTTCCAAACTGATTGAACTAATATGCCAGTGCATTTTCAAAAACTGCCGTCAAATAGTTTCAACTGTGAAAGAGAAAAATTAGCTTTGCTTTAAGCTAGAGCTCTAAACATGATAGCAGAAACTTTTCTACCCATTATCTGGCTAAATACAGAGCAGGAATGCTGAGTAAAAGATGTCTTTGTGGTATTTTTATTGATTGATTTGTTTACTGTTTCTGAGTAATAATAGATTTTTGACTGGTAGGTCAGATGTTCCCTTTGCATTTATTTGACCCTGTTTAGACCAGCCAGGTACCTGGTTTTTGTTCTTAGGCATGGTAATTGTATTAGTGCTCTTCACAGCTGTCACAGTTTCTCTACATATTGCACATACCTTGCATCAGAAAAACATAGATTTATAAGAAATCTGTTGGAGTGAAAGACCTTCTTATGTTTGGGGACCCTTTGCCAGTTTGTTACTTATATCTGTATCAGAGGTGAATTCATTTCAACTTTTGAGTATACGGAGAGCCTCTTTTGCAATACAAGACAGTGTGGTTTTTTCCCTTTTTTTTTTTTTTTTTTTTTTTTTTTTTTTTTTTTGAATGAAC
>JAYDZK010000268.1:1720466-1733280 GCA_034509185.1 Euphonia xanthogaster
AGTGTGGGTTTTTTTTTTTTTTTTTTTTTTTTTTTTTTTGAATGAACTGCTTATGTTCTTGGGGCAATATATAAACTGTCACAGCATGAAATCAATTTTCTGCCTTGGTTCATCCTAAATCTGAGATTTCTAGCACATTAGGATTGCAATTAGAAACATTAACAGCAGACGGTAGCGTAAAAGCGCGCTCTGCTCCCTGACAATTCAGGGTATTTCTCCTTGTGCAAACCAGGAATCCAGGGAAGAGCTGGCCTGAGCCTCCAGCCTGCTAAGGAATGTAGTGATGCCTTCTTGAGGAACTGGACCAGAGGCTAGAAGGAGTCAAGAGGAATAAAGTGGATATTTATTGAAGTCCCTTCAAAGGCCACACCCTGGCAGTGCCCAGATGGCTCCAAGATGGAAGCAAAAGAGAGCTTGGTCACGGGATCTCACATTTTTATGTTTTAATCCATTTGCATATTGGAGTTAATTGTCCAATTAATGGCTTCAAATGACGAAGGTTCATCCTCCTTGCTTGCTTGTCCGCCCTCCTCATGTTTTTTAAGCTTTGGGCCTGAACTTTGAAGAGATTGTCCTTGAGTCTCCAGCTAGAATGGGATTGTTTTGTCTTCACCATCCTGTGAATAGATCCTAGTAACACTTAATATAAACTATAAAGTAACTTACTATAAAGCTAGAAGCTGCACACCAAACCAGAAGAGAAAAGCCTAAAGCCCAAGGTATCGGTGTCAGGGCTGGCGAGTGTGCGCTGGGCGCCGCGCGGCCGCTCTGCCCCCTTTCATTATTCACGCTTCCTTGGGTCAGGTAGGCTTTCCAGCAGCTCCCTGCTAAGCCTGGGAATGCAGGACACTGAGCCCTATTCAGGGCCCTCTGCCATGGACCCAGCTTTTATTGCTTTTATGGGGTTTTATTAGCGCCAAATCCCAGGCTCCACCCAGTTTGTAGGCGCTGTGCTCATTCTTTGGAAGCGGGAGAGGTTATCACCTACCTTAATCCCTGCAGCGGGGTGGATTAAGGACACCAATGTGCCTCAGGATTCTCAAAGAGGATCCTGGAAACTTCTTGTTTCTTCTTTTTTGCTGTCTTTACTAAACTCTATTGGGCCTCAGGAAGGATTTGCATCTGAAATGGGCGACCTGGAGCTTTTCTCAATGAAGACATCAGATCAAAGTTCAGTTAGTCAAGGCCTTTCTAAAACATTAAGGGGGCTTGGAAGTACACAATAAAAAGATGAGCTCTGGCAGAGATTGCAGTAAAAACATTCTGATCTGTAATCCGGATAAAGAATAGATTATAGGCCAAAGAACAGCCCCTGTTTAAATTGCTTTCAGAATCCTTGTTTTGAATAAAGTTATATTTTACAATAAAAACATTTAAATTTTGATGGAATGTTGTGCTTTATTGAACTGCCTGCTTTAAAAATCAGATACCAAGAAATAAATTGGTACACTGATTTAGAGAATGTGCTTTTCTATATGTGTTTCTTGTGAAACTGGTTGCCTCGAATGCCTAGATAGTCATAAGCAATTCCATGGATTTTTAATTTTTTTTAATAAAAACTGCTTATTTCTTTTAACTAAAAGTTTGGGTTTCATTGGTTATTCTGGGAAAAGTATTGCATTATTGTTCCTGTTGATATTCTCTGATAACTGACCAGGCCTAACACCTATTAGTCAAATAATTTCAAAACATTTACCCTAAATCAAATCATTCTAACTAATCTTAACAGTTTAATACATTTTTTGTGAAATACTATCTACTTGAATATTTCATGGTATAACAGTTTGGAGGGGGGTTCCTAAACCAGGATGGGGGGGGGGGGGTTAACTTTTTATGTATAATTCATTTAATGTTGCAGGTTCTGTTCTGAATTCCATTAATATGGACAAAACAGATGCATTTATTTCCTCCATTTAATAGCACAGCATGTTCAAAATGTGTTATTCCTGCACAGGTATACATTAAATTTGGTTTATGGTGTTTCAAATACCAAAATTAAGATCTGAAGAAAATGTATCTTCATTATGGCAAATCATAGTTATTGCATGTAATGCTCAGCCTACTGTTTGATTTTCAAGGAATTGAAAATAATTTTAAACTCTTTGTTAACTTTCTATTAAAATCACTTATATGAAGATGCAAAGGTTGGTTTTTTCGCTGATCATAAATAAAGAGAAAAACTTTCCAAGTCAGCTGAAAATATTTCTGAAGCACCCATATAATTGTCAGAGACTGAAAAATCAAAGAGGCCGAACACACAATGTTCTGCTGATTTCACAGATCTGACCTCTGCAAATTTGTGATCATCTGTCTAGAACATGTGCAAAAAATACATTCTTTTAATTATCTGACTGCACTTTGGTGCTCCAACTTGGAATAGCAGAGCTTGAACTCTGTGTGAAGATTCACATTCAAGGATGACAATGGGGGAACGAAAACTTAGTAGTAATTATTATGATGTTTTTCTACTTAAGCTTTTATTTAGGCTGAATGGGAAAACCCCAGAGGTTTGAAGTGTATTGCTAGTTAATTACTTTCCTTTGACAGATAATAGTTTAAGATTGTAATCAGTACTGTTGTTTCCACAGACCAGCCCAACAACATATACAAAGTTTGGCCATTATTATGATGTTTCTAAAAAAATGTCTCCAGAACTGTGTCAGTCTGTGAAATTGCACAGTTTTTACCTCCATGAAGAATTGCCATTTGAGCCTAAAATGAAAACATGGTAAGTTTTGATGCCACAGTTCTGTTGTGTGTTTAGATTTTGCATGCATATTGGCGGGAAATGATAATTTTGGTCTGCACTTGCTGTGGGGATGAGGGGGGTCAGGAGCAGTTTGGCTGTGGGTTCCACTCGGTGCCACCCAGCTGGTGTGGCACAGGGACAGCTCAGAGCTCTGCTCCCAGCTGGGGGAGTGTTGGAGTTCTGGTTGCTGAGAATTTTAAATTTTCTGTGCTGGCAGGCACTTAACCCCAAGAGATCACTGCATTTGACCTGAGGCTGTGGAGAAGGATTCCAAAATGGAATGACAGAGCTGGGATTGTGGGTGTGGAGTTTGAATAGAAATGTGTAATATCACATGGGGGAAAACTTAGAGTTTGGGGTTTCAGAATATAGTAATAGATATAAAGCAAGATGGAGGTTTTAGGGTGGAGGCTGATCCTTCTTCTTCACCTTCTTCTCCATGGGTTTGGGTGGGTTTGTGTAATTGGTCAGGAAACTCCACATTGTGGACTTCAAGTGATTAATTATTGGGTTAAAAGTGAAAATAATTTAGGTGTCATTTCTTAATTGGACAGTTTATCCTTAAAAGGCCTCGTAACAAAAGATAATTAGCCATTTTGTGCCTTGTTAGTGAAGAACTGCAGAACTCACTGCCTGTGAGACTGCAACATAGATAAGAAATAATAAACACCTGAGTCTGGACATGAACTATCCTCTCAAGTGCCTTCAATCCCAATCCAAACAGAGGAATGAGGAAGCTGAAAACTGGCAGGGGAGGGAGCAGGTTGGCTGTGACAATTAAGGCAGACATTACTAGGACAGCCTAGCTGAAGGTTGAGCCCAGCCCTGCTGACAGCCCAGTGTGGGGACTGGGAGAGCTGTTCCTGTCTGGCTGAGAATCCTCCCTGAGCGCCGTGCCCCAGCAGCTCAGAGATGGGCTTGTCAGGTGGCTATCAGCCTTAAAAGGATCTCTGCAGTTCTCAGGGCTTAGGAGACAGGCCATCCTTGACCTACATAGCTTAGAGTGCTAGATCAGATTAGTTGATGATGTGCTTTTACTTCTTACATCCTACAGCTTCACCTAAGGAAAATGCAATATGCTGTGAATAAAATTACAATCACTAATTACGTCTTACAAAACATTTCCTATTCAAGCTCTTCTCGGAATGAATAACTCATTATGTTTATGGCTGTCAGTAGGGAATTAAGGAAGACTGAGAGAAAATGAGTGACAGTAGCAAAGACTCATCTTAGCCTGTAGACACACACATCCATTGTGTCTTTCTTGGAGACGCTTCAAGTCAAGTCAAACATCGAGGCTGGGCCAGCAATTGCTTTGTCCAGCCCAGTCACTGAATTTATATCATACTGTAATTTATATAATTCATATAAGACCGAGCTTTATAGATCCCAGTGTATAGGGCCAGCTCCTGGAGGCAGTGTGGGATTCATTGGGATTGATTTCCACTGCAGTGCACTCATATAAAACCTCAGATTTATGAAAGAAGTGCAGCATGAGCCACCTTTCTTAGAGCTGTAGCAAAGCAAAAGCCAAGTCTCTCTCTAATTTGTTCTGTTACATGATCAGATGTCTCTGCTTTGTGAAGTAAATTCTTGTGATAGTGTAAAAAAACCTCAGTTTTAGGACAAAGCAGAGAACTTCTTTCAATATAAGTATTTGAACCAACTTTGTTTATATGCTAATGTTATAATTTCTAATTTTTAGTAGCAGAGCAATAGAGGATGGACACAAAAAATATCTGACAGCAAGTGTTGTTACAGTTACTGAGCAATTTAACTGCCTTTCTCTTCTCTAGCTAATGAGAATGTTGTGACTCATCCACTAACTATATGGCTGTCAAGTATTAGTTCATTTTACATTAAAATCAAATTAACTCACCAGTATAGCATAAGGAATGGACTTTATGCATTTGATTTCATAAGCCTTGTTTAATGCTGATATTGTGCTTGTGTGCTAGCCTGATAAAAGTGCATCATTCTTACTATGTGAGTTCTACTCTTTTTTTTTAGTTTAAATCTAACAGAAAGATTGGATTTATGTAATTTTCTTGGCAAATTGGTAGAGCACAGAGTGATGAGGTGAGGAAGATTATCAGATAAGAGTGGCCTTTGGAAGGCTTATCTCCTTTTCCTCTCCCTGCCACCTCAGTGAGGGTCTCCTTCAAGAAGCCTCTCCCAGGGAAATGAAGGAATTGTGATGTTGGAAGTAAAGGCAGGTACCAAAGTAACAGCCAGCCACCATTCCAAACATTGTCATGCACTCTAAAAACTGCATGATGTATGACAGGGAGGAGCAGAGACCACACTGGGAATAGCAAACTCTTAGAAATCTGTGGGAGATGTAGAGTTGGGTCTCTTTCTTTACAGTAGCTCATTTGTCTTCTAACTTTGATTGGTGTCATTCCTGACCACAAACACAGTGGGTTTTGGATTCCCTATTTTAAAAAGGTTGTACTAGGTCAGTGTTAAGACAAGGTGGGAAGGAAGAATTTTTCTAAATTACAGTCCCTGATATTAGGCTTAAAAAGGAGAATGGAAGTTCTTGAAGAAATGGAAGCAGAGTTAAAAGCTGACATGCAGAGGATGCAGCTCTGTCTTCTGCAGTCATGGGCTGCTGTAAATTTCTATGCTGAGTAGAAATACGGGCAGGAAATATGGAGATGTTTTTCTAATGATTTGCACAAGAAGTTGCCTTGCAGACAGGAGTATTGTAGAATCTCCATCACTGAAAATTTCTAAGGACAAGCTAGGTAAATGTCTGTCAGACTAATTGAGGTCCTTTTCATCCCTGTATTTGCGATTCTTTAATTCACATTAGTCATGATGTCTAAATTAAATTAAATTAAATCCAAAAAAGAAATCCATTTTATTTCACCTGTTCCTCAGTGAGTGAACTGTCTCTGAAATTGTAGCTAATGTATTTTTTTAGACAATTTCAGAGTTTCCCTTGCATGATCAGAGACGTAGGGGATTTATATAGGCCAGAAACTCTTGGCCCTTTTGAGAAATCATGTATATTTATATATATGTCCCTCTCTGGCTATCCACACAAGCACTTGGTTTCTTTATGGACTTGGAAAGAAAGGCGATTTTTTTTTTTTTTTGACTGATTGGATTAAAACTGATCTTTTATTTGCAATTAAAAATGAGTTTTGGAGGTTATTAACATCATTTGGCTGGATCAGTCTTCCTTTTGTTTCCTGTGTTTTCACATGTGTGTGTACCTGATTTTTGATAGAGGGAGGGGCAAAGTGTTACCCTATAAACTGGCACCTGTGTGTATAGTGTAGGTATAGCATTTAATGGCCATGTTTGCTATACTTCCTGCAGTTCTGGGGCCTGATGGCTGAATTAGACCATGGGCTTCCCTTGGATAATCACTCAAGCTGGGTGGGAGTTCATTTCCCCATGCTAAAAATTAACTGAAGCCAGTGCTGCTGAAGGAAGCAGTAAATGGGCCTGGGTGCTTGGTGGCAGAAGAAGGCACAAACCCTCCCTGCCTTATCTCACTTTTATGCTGGGGAAGGGCAGTTGTGTGCTGGTGCTGGGCCCAGCTTTACAGGGATGTGTGGCTGGCAGCAGCTGCTCTGCAGTGCTTGTTGCCAGGATATTCTGTGTCCCTGGAGCTGGCACCCAGCAGGAAGGCAGGAATATCCTCCCTGGTGGCCCTGGGCACTGCAGGCAACACTTATTTTCTATCTATGCTTTCAGTCTCCTTCAGGGCAATTCCCAAACAAGAAGGTTTGGTAATCAAAGAAACCAAAATAATTAAGTTGTAGTTTTTCAGTGACACTTGTAAATTTTACCTTGAGAAAGTATGTGCTCTTGAAAAAAAGAGTAAATTTATCTAGAGACTGGTTTTACCAATAAATTTAGATAAAACAGGTTTGACTGTCTTGCCTAATGGAGTCTCCTTTTCCATAACAAGGCTATTTGTCATACCCTTGATAACCTCACCTTTGTTAAGTGCTTGGAAACTATCAGCAGAGAAGTCAGAGCCTTTGTTGTAACCAGGATACCTTCTTGCCAGCTCCTGCTTTACCCATTACTAAAGTGCTAAACCAAAAAAAAGAGTAAAGGAGGAATTGTTTAAACTCATTATCAACATCAAATCTTGTTTAGCAACAAAACCAAAAAAAGACTAGAAATTGGAAATTAAGAAATATCTTATTTCCTTCCTTAAATATTGTGACAAACATTGCCAGAAGGGTAATGCAACTTGCTTTTATAAACAGTGTTTCTACATTATCTTTCGTGCTCTTATTTACTTAAGATGGGTCAAATTCAAGGAAACCATTAATATTTTAGAAAGAGGTAGAAAAGCACCTGTTTTGACATTTTTAAAGAATCTATACACACTACGGGGTTTTGAAAAATTCTTTCTTTGCAGCAAATCTCCTCCTGCTAGATTAATTGAAGATTTAATTTATTTTATTTCTTTGGTTTAATTTTGAGACCCTTTAATGCTGCAAGTGCTTTGGTTATTTTATTCTTTTATCCGCTAGCTTTTAAAAACAAGTTAGGAATGAATCAGAAATCTGCAAATATTTTGATTGCAGTATATTCTCTGGCAAAATAAAATATTATCTGTTCTGATAATGCAAAGACACAGAGAGAGAGTTTTGGCTACTGTGGGGGCCTAAAGTTCACCCTGTAAGCTGCCAGCTGCCACACAGTGTAGGTAGAACATTTAATAGCCATTCCTTTTGCAACTGAGCACTGGGAAAGTAATGGACTTGAGAAGTTCAACTTGCTTTTTTTTGTGTAGCAAGGCAGACTTTATGCATGAAATATCAGGTTGAGATCATACACTGCCAGTTAGTTTTCAGGTCTGAATTTCATAAAGGGTATTAAATTATTAAAGTGCATCAGTTTAGCCAGAAGCCTTCTAGGGTACTAAATCTGAAACAAACACGGAGTTTAATTGGGAAACTCTCCTTTGTGTTCATATCAGAGAAGGGTCATCTCTTAACCTTTTTTGATATTGATTGTTTCAAAACTCAAATTTCTTAGGACCACATGACTTTTTGATTGTAGATGTTTATAACTCAAGTATATTTGAGGGTTGGGGTTGGATGGATACTGTTTTCTTAAAGGAAACACATGTTTTTGAGTTGAAGCAATGGTGCAAAAGACAGATCATTGCAATTCTTACATGCTTCTCAGAAAAGTTGAATTCACCCCTGTGCCAAGGGATGAAAGCAAGTTTATTTGGGTTTGTTCATCAGTAAAATGCATTTGGATAACAGCCTAGGCTCTCAGCAAAGTAATGAGAATAATATTAGTAATAGTATATCATTAATATTTGGGCAAGGCAGTCTCTCAAGGTGCCTTCCAACCTGAGCTGTTACCAGACACGTAAATTATGGAGCAAACAAGAATATTTTTAAAGGCAAAATTTTCAAAATAACCTGTTGTATATCCAAAGAAGTACAGCAAGAGGTTTGAATCCTCAACCCTTGATGAGACTGCAAGAAAATGTCAAAGACAGAAAAGATGGAAGGGCTTAAGCTGCAATGAGGAACCTGCATCAGGCCCAGACACTCAACCCCGTGTGGTCCGTGGGATTTAAGAAAACAATTTCTCTTTTAAAAGCAAGCACCTGAATTGCTCTTTGAAAGTAAAGAGCTTCTAAATCTGACAAGATGATTTGCTGAACTTTCATTTTGTGTGAAGTCTGCTTAAATCCATTTTTAGCCTTTGGTTTGCTTTTGTTTATTTTTCTGAATGTTATATTTTCTAAACAATACATAGAATAAACACTACCTCGCAATTTTGCTGTCATGCAAATAAAGCTGTGAAAATACATGAAAAATTTTCATAGAAAGTGAACTCTGTTCATCAGGGCATTGATGAGGTACACTTGGAATAACAACTGGGTAGATCTCGGTCAGTTACAGAAGATTAGTACTGGGCTGGAATGGTTTCAGCTTTAAGTTGATACATTAAATGATTAATCTTCTAGATGTAAGTGAGCCTGACATAATTAAGTTATGCTAATCCCTAGAGATTTTAGCTTTCACTAAATGTCTGAGCACTGAACTAGTTAATATGAAGCAATCACAACTGCTTATAATGTCAACTTTATTATTGGGTAACTTTGGTCAACTTTATTATTATTTGGGGTATTTTTTTTTCTTTTCTGACACCTCTTTTCCATGTGACACTTGCACTGAGAGCTGCATCTGTTCATATTTATTTTTTATGCAGCTGTTAGAGACATATAGGAGGATATTAACATGTGGAACTAAAATATTTCTGCTTCCCAACAGGAATATGAACAGTGGTTATGCAAGGCTGCTTCAGTCCATTCAGAGGATCATTTCCCAGGAGGGCTTTGATGGCTCTGATCCCCAGGTACTGAACACCCTCACACTCCTCTTTAATCCTGTAACTATTCTTTTCTTGCTTTTCTTGCACAAAGGTCTTACACAAATTATTAAGGAACAAATTGTTTCTAAGCATTGCTGAAGGAAACAAGCAAAATAAAGTGTTGCTCATGTTTTAAGGGTTTTTTTTTTTGAGTTTTTACCTGTTACAGATATGCAGAGAAGGAAATGTAAGGCAGCATTAGTCAAATGCATTTTCTGCAATTAGTTAATAAATGGATGGCCAAATATAATGGAAATAAGCAAAACACATTTTCACCTACAATATTTATTTTTCAAATTATAGCTTTAGCAAAATCTGCTCAAGAATCTTGAGGTTAAACATTTCCCCCTAAATGTTCAGGTTTTTATATTGTTGTTTTAACTGGTGTGAATTTTTTAATTGATTAAATGGTAATATCTTTATGTGGTGAGCATTGAAAAAGAAGTAAAGAAATAAGAATGCTATTTCAATTTACAAATGAGCTTATCAGCCTTCTAAAAATCTCTGTACTCTTCATAAAGTACAAAATGTAGGAATCAAAACCACTTTCAGTGTAACAACTTAGGCTGAAAGACCTTTTTCTAATTTGAGCAGCGCCCTGTAAGTTATTCTTTGTCATATTCAGCAGCATGGCAGTCCTTTGGAGCTGATGGAAATAATACAATCAGTTATATATATTGATGCTCAATTGAAAGGTAATTATTGCTGTACCATGGAAATGCCACTGCAGTAGAAGCCAATTAGCATCGACTCTGTGGAGCCTGAAATGATTCAATGCAAGTTCAATATCTTAGGAATATTAGGGTTTTTTTTTTCCTGTTGCTTAAGAGCACATCAAGAACTGCCTGAATCTGCTGGAATAGCATGGGAATCGTTTTTGCAGGGAGATGATGCAGGAGAGGCTGTTTTCCTGTCTGCCAGTGGGGTTTAGGAGCGTTACCTGCACCGAGCCCTCGTGTGTAAATGTCGGTGCTTGTGCTCAGCCGAGATGTCTGGGAGGGTTTTGCCCTCCCCTCGGTGGCAGTGCCAGCCTGGAGAAGGCCATTGGTCCCTGCCAGGCCCCTCTCCCCACGGTAGCCATGGCAACAGGGATGTGTGTCATCCTCCCGTGCTGCACGGGGATGCTCCTCCTGCCTCAGAGCCCTGGGTGACACAAACACCCTGCCAGCCTCCAGCTAGCCTCCTGCCCAAGACATCAGCCTCTTATTGCTTATTTTTCTTTATAAATACACTTATATAAAAGAAAATGAAGGTTTTTCAGAGCCAGAATTTGGGTATTTTTTTTGCTTGCAAAAATTAAACATTTATTTATTATTTTCTCTGCTTTTTGTCAACCGTTTCAAAATTACTTACTGGTGTCAACAAAACAGAACCTGAACTTTAACTGAGATGAATCTAACAGTGTATTTTTGCTCAATAATACATATAAATTTCAAAGGTGAAACTTTAAAAGTTAGTTTTCAGGCCAGTTTATTGATCTAGAAAGCCATTAGCACTATGTAGTTCCTTCTGTTTCAAGGGAGGTAAGGCAAACAATTTCCTGGAGTGGTTTCTATTATTTTATTTTAATATTCCACTTTCCCCCTTGCATCATCTTTCTTTGTACAGTCAAATTTTGTACATTCAGAGGCCTTTTATAATACACACTTCTTAAAAACGTATCCAGACTTGAATGTAGCAGTGGCCTGGAACACACCTTGGATCTTTTATTTGCCAAATCTCTGAGCAATTCCTTGCTATTTCATTTCAATTACTGAGCTCTCTAAAGTGCTTTTTAAGTAGGCAGGTGTGAAGATTGTAGAGTAAGGAGCAGCCTGTATCCTTCTGGACCTGTGTATAGTTGCCATATATAATCATAAAAGCTTCTGAGAAGTTTGTGCATGTACTCCCACCCCCACCCCCAAATAATCCTGTACCTGACTGGTAAAACTTTCAGATATTTTTGGCTGCTTTCACATCAATTTGCCAATGATACTCAGATTTACTCCTTTATTTGAAGAAAACTGAGCAGAGTGTAACTCATCCCCGCTGAGAGATGGTTTGACACAATTGGGAAAATAAGTGAAAACCACCATTAGAGGTTTGGTAACCTTTGATAAAATACTCAGGCATCTCTAGGACCTAGTACAGTCAGCTAACATTAGTTAATAGTTAATAATTAATTAACACTTGGAAAATCAGAGTTTGAATTACCTAGAAGCTGCAAATACAGGCATCAGGTTTGCAGCCTTGCTAAAGCCTCCCAGTAACTCTGCTGTTGATGCTTAAGTGGGAATCCTTTACAAATTGATCATGGTATTCAGCTCTATACAATAGCACCTCTTTGTTTCAGAGTGTTTTGGGGTTTTCATGTTTGTCACCAGAGCTTTAATAGGCAGCTATTTCCTAACATTAATTTTGTATACTTTTGTATACTTACTTCAGGGTGATAGTTGAGGGGGATTTATTCCATTGTTGTCTTAGAGTTGGGTTTTCTGAATTCTTCATAATCAGAATTTCTGCTGCCAAATCAAACACTGTTACAAGAATTACAATTATTTTTTTTAAATTACAAAATAACTCCAAACTTCTAGGCTAATGTGAATATTAAAGATCTAGTGGTGCATTTTTAAAAAAGTTATCCTACTCTTTACAGCAGGCTGGTTGTGGGAGAATATTATACTTCCACTTTTCTTATATTTCAGTTTTGGAATAAACTGAAATAGAAATAAATTTTATATATATTATGTATATTAGTATATATCTTTTTAGATAATAGATTATACTGGTAGAAGTTCTATTACTGGCCAAATAAATACTTCTGATATTAGCTGGTGTCTGAATAGCTTTATCTTTTACTACTCTTATGATCTGATGTTGTGAAATAACCATCTGTCATCCTCTCTCCATTGAGAGAACAGTTGTTTCCTCTGTATGCTGTTCTTATGGATGTTGCTCATAAGAAAAAATATTTTTCTCATTTTAAAAGTTTCTGTAAGTTTTGTGTATGTTTGTGTTGATATTTTGAAATACTGAAATGCTTTCTCTGCCTGGTTAATGTTCATGATATCTGGATAAAAGAGTTTTCTTTAATGCCTGGTTGTTCTTTTTCCTGTTGATTAAGTGCACATCAAGAACTGCCTGAATCTGCTCTGATCAGAAGTAATTCAAGAATATTAGTCAACAACTTCTCTTTTTTGGTATTCTTTTTAAAACTGAACACCTGATCCGAGAGGATACCATACAGAGAAGTGTTGTCTTATCCTGTACCGTTGTCCTGATCTTCAGACAGTGGTGTAAAAAGTTCACTTTTTGTAACCAAAGCCTAAAAGCCTGCAAAGACTGAGACTAAAGAAGCCAGACTTGAAGCACAGATTGCTTCCCCAGGGACTGGAGGTGAATTGGCAGATCAGCTCCGTGGGTGAGACACACAACTGGATAAAAGCAGAGCCATGTGGGGCTGACTGTGTCACCATCCAGGCTCAGCCTACCCAACATGGATAAGGAAGCTTTTGGAAGAGCAGCCTCTTGCCTTGTCCAAGCCTCTTCTTTGGATTTCTAGAGCAGCTGTGCAGTGGCTTGTGCTTGAGAGTTGCTGTTTATTCCAGATGTTGGAAATTAATGTCTACTGATGCCTTTGTGCAGGCTGCCCTAGAGCAGAGGCTGGACAGAGCTAAAGAATAAAGCAGGGATTCATTCAAAGGATCTCCTCCA
>JAYDZK010000268.1:1733494-1743526 GCA_034509185.1 Euphonia xanthogaster
GAGATTTGGATCATTTGTCCTTGGTGCCCAGCTGGAGAAGGAATTGTTTTGTCTCCCTGCTCTGTGCAGAGAGCTCAGCATCCCCTCATGTGAAGCGCAGACCCACCCACCAAAGCAGCAGAGAATGTGAAAAATAGAAAAGCTGAAACCCTGAGGCATCAGTGCAGTTTATCAAAACACTTTTCTTTAGTGAGAAGTAATTGCAAGCTTTTACTTATCATAACTGTTATTTATATGTACATATATGTGTGTGTGTGTGTGTAATTAAAGAAAGCTGGTTTTCCAGTATGAACCCTGAACTCTAGAAATGTTTCTTTGATCACCTTGTGCAGGGAGTCTTTCAATGAGGGAGTTCCTTGTCTCTCTCTCAGCTGTTGATAGCATGTATACTGAAAATCCTTTCCAAAGACCACCAGGAAGGGTCACATCAAACAATGTAGAAATGAGAGTTGTCATCATGAGAGATAACAATTTACTTTGCATAAACAAATTAAAACTTTGGCTTCATCATCTTTCCCTTCAGAAAAGGAGCTTTATCTTGGCCACTGCCTCTAAAACAGACCAGAAACTCTCATGTCAAGGTGGGGTCCTTAAGGGACATCTGTCCCCATCACACTCTGTGTTTCCAAAGCTGTGGCTACAACTTAGTGGGAAGAAGTTGAAAGGGACATAAATGATACTTGGAGACTTCTAAGGCAGTGGCAGGCCCCCGTGCTGGTGAGCAAAGCACTGACCTTGTTCTCTCAGAAGGAGCAGAAAAAGTGGAACTGAAGCAAAGCTGTGGAACAGTCAGGTTATGGAAGTGACACAGAAAAAAGGTGAAAATAGAGGGAGAAGTTGTGTTTGATTAGTCCAGCAGGCTGTCTTAGAACTGGGAGAAAATACTCGTCTACATGATTTTTAAGACAGTGTTGGGGGGTAGAAAGGATATAAAATGTCCTAGTGTTACTAGATTTTATTTCAGAATATACTTATATTTAGCTGGTTAAAAACCACAAATTAGTAGTTCTCAGTATTTCCACGTGTCTATTAGATTATCCATGGTATCTAAGCAGTGAAAAAGAATCCCATTCCATTTGCAATTTTTATAAGATTGACAGAGATGACTGTGATTTCATAGAACACACAATTATTATGGACATGCATTCTAGAAATTGTATTCCTCCTAGCATTTAAAAAATAACGACTTTTTTTATTTTTTATTTTTATTTCCCAACAGAAAAAACAAAGGAATGTTTTGAGGATAGGAATTCAGAGCCTGGGTTCCATCTTGTGGGGTGATGATGTTTGTTGCAGTGATGCTCCTGAGGATCCTCAGAGCCTGACCAAATTCCTGTATGTTCTGCGTGGCCTGCTCAGGAAGTCCCTGTCAGCCTGCATCATCACACTGCCTGCTCACCTCATCCAGGTAGGAATGCTGCTTTTGCTGCCTCCCAGAGCTGCCACATCACTTAGCAAAAGTTTAAAGCCTATGGTAAACAAAAACAAATGCAGTTCTGGACATTTTTTAAAGTCTTTTTGTTCAAAGTGTGAACTTAAAATGTGACTGCATCTTATGCTTTATGCTTTCGTGGGAGAGTCCTGCTGCAAAATCTACGAAGACCTAAGTATAAAATTATTTTATTTAGTGGTCCCTTAAAGCACAGAGATTTTGGGGGTTTTATTGATGAAACGTCTAGGGCAAACAGTGCATGAAGCAAAAAGAAAATTCTCTTTTCTCAACCACAAAAATAGGAATACATTATTCTGGAAGAGAGTTTCAAGAAAATTACACAAAAAACTTGCCCAGTTATGAATTTGATGAACAGTTATGCCAAATGTTGGTCTTATTCCTTTTTTAAACAGTTGTCAAAATTTCAGAAACTGTAAAGAAGCAAATATCTATGGTAATCTGTTTTCCAGTCATTTTTACAACATGTCTATGTACTTTCAAAAGTGCTTTCAAAGTGCTTTTTGGAGTATCAGTACAAGGCTTTTCAGCCTGCTTTCTTTATCTAAAATACTCATTATAGTGATATCTGATCTTGTTTGTAAGGGTATAGATTTGCTCTATAATTCTAGTGTCCTCTTATACTGGGACTAGGAGCAAGCCAGTTATGGCATGAGTCATTTTCCCAACTGCAAAATCAGAAGCAATTAACAGCATTGTTCCTGATAGTATACAGAGACTTAAATATATCTTCTGAAATTGAACTTTTTTAGCAAAAGGAAAAATGTAGATAGTATTTTGTTCTGTAACTTACAAAAGCAAAAATATTATTATTCACAATGAACAGAGAGCCTATAATTTTATGTATTTGATTTGATCATAGTAAAAAAGTACTGGATAAAACCTCATATTATGCAAAATATTTTCATAGTTGGTGAGTTTATCAATAGGTGAAATCCTGGCTTAGGCAGGTACATGACTCACATGTACTGCATTTTGTTAAAGGTCTTTGAAAACCTGCAAATGTTATTTATTTAAATACCAATGCAATTAATGCAAATAATCCTCCAAAAATAAGGTTGATTTTCTAGTTTTAGTCGAAAGTGTGTGAATATTTATCTTGCAGTGCATATCTCTACCTCCTTACTTATTATTTTTAAATATTAGCTGGCAGTCTGCCTTCAGAAAGAGGGGCAGTTAAATTTAATGCAAGAAATAGAATTTGTGAATGTAACAACTGTGATCCTACTTCTTACACACTGGGATTGCCTGTCCATAACTGGGATATATTTCCATCGTGGTCTTCTTTATATATCGTGCCAATAAAAAGAATGTTTGTGTTTTAGAGAAGTGTCTCTAAGATAGATACTGAAGTTTGCTTCAAACTTACTTGAGAAGTTGATTATATTGATGAAACTTCTAGGGCAAACAGTGCATGAAGAAAAAAGAAAATATATAAATTCCAGGGAGTTAGAATTGAAATTATACTTCATTTTTTAAATAACTGAGTTTTTAATTTTAACAGTAAGTGCTGGAAATTTCTGAATCCAAAAAAAAAAAGTACAGAATGTGCAGAATCTTTGCCTATTTGTCTTAAACAAACAAGGGCATTAATTTTATTTTTTTTGAAACTGTGTTAGTTGGTGTGCCCTTTAAGCACGGCGCTGTGGAGAGAGCTGTCACTAGGAGGAGCGGAGCTGCTGCGGGTCCCTCCTAGCCCACAGGAGTGAGTTCCCAGAGCCCTGCTGTGTGCTTGCTGGCCTCTCCAAGCAGCCTGACAGGGAGCCCCTGGGAGCATGTGCAGCCTCCCTGGCACCGTTAATTGGGGATGCTGCAGAGCGCAGCCCAACATGTGCCGAGCTGCCTGGCATCACAGCAGCTGCTCTCCTTCCCTCTGCACGCCTCCTCTCCTCTCTGCTGCACTCACCAAGTCAAGAAAACCTCTCTTCTTCCCAGCACAGTGAGACACAGGGAGTTTTTTTCTTTTATTTCCAAGCATATTTGTGTTTAATTCCATCAGCCAGTTCTAGCACATGCTTTATCTGTTGAATCTCAAGTCAGTGCACTGAGCACGTAGAGAATTCACTCTGCTTTCCTGAAGATGTAATAAATTCCCCATTTTTTTTTCCTGAACTGCTCTAGTACTACTCTAATAGTTCCTCTGCTTCCCAGTTTGTAGTTCAGCCCCTAACTAAATTAATTGGGTGGCCTCCACGTAAATTCCTCACATGTGTAATTTTCATGAAGGACATGTAAGTTCAAAATCACATTTCATCAAAGTTTTGTCTGGATGACAGATACAAAAAATTACTTTGTCTTTACCTGCTTTGTCATGAAAAAGTGTATTTTTGGTAGTGACATAACTTATCTTGTCTCTGCCAATCTCCAGTACTAGTTACTCCAGTGAAGAAGAAATAAAACAATTGGTAGTACTGATTTTTGACAGGGGCAATGTCTTTTCAGCCCAGACTAATTCTGGTTTTTATATGAAGTATATTAATAATGCATATATATATTTTTAATTGTTTTCTTTCCTGTATTTTGCCAAATACTTTGCATGTTGTACTGTGACAGGGAGTTCACAAATTGACTCTACCTGCTTTCTTTCTTTTTCAGAAAGTTTAATTTTGCCTTTACCTTTCATATATTATCCTCCTTTTTTGGCTGGTGAGACATTAAAATGATCCTCCCTATTTAATATTTTCTCTATTCTGGTTTGCAGTTTTTCTCATGCTGCCTTCTTAATCTGTTTCTGAACATTCACTTACCTTTTTAGATAAACAGTAATGCTGTTATTGTTGGTCCACTTTCCCTAAATTCTCATTTCTGGTTTGGCTCTTCAGTGATTGCAGAGCATTAAATAGTGATTTTGTTCTTGATGTTTTCTTGCATTATTCCTTTGTCTTAGATTTAATAACTTGGAATTGCATTTATCCAAAGATAATGCTCATTAATCCAAGCTGATGGGACAGTTCATGATGTCCTGTAAGGCTGTATTTTGGTAAAAGACACAAGTTTGCCAAAAAAGTCTGTCTGTGTGTGGACTTTTTCCAGAATAACTGGAAAAAAATTGTACTCCACTAAAGCACAGAGATTTTGGGGGTTTTATTGATGGAACTTCTAGGGCAAACAGTGCATGAAGAAAAAAGAAAATTCTCTCTTCTCAACCACAAAAACAGGATTACACTATTCTGGAAGAGGGTTTCAAGAAAATGACACAAAAAACTTATCCAGTTATGAATTTTATTCAGGTGATGTGTGACAAGTTTTTACTTGATTGATATTTTCTACTGATTGAACATCCTCTTATCTTACACTGTCTGTCAGGTAATAAATATTGAGCTACTTCCAAGTGGGATTAAAATAGTTGATGGAAGGTTATTTTTCAAGTTTTCCTACTGCTTCTTGGAAAAGCATTGTGCCTAAGAAATCATATGGTACATTTGAAAAGGGAAAATTACTTCCATTTTCAAAATCTAGCATTGATCAAGGAGGGCAGCCTGAAGAGCCATTTCATTTGTTGTTACAATTTCCAAGTTTAAGGATTATTATAAAAACAAGTAAGAATTCTTTTTCTGTGTTTTGATAATCAGTGCATTTAAATACCTAAATTTAGAAAAAGAATTACTGTGCAATTATGTGAATGAAAGGACTTTAATGTCACTGGTCTATAATGGAAAAGTCCTAATTTGGAATTTAAAATATTTTCCCATTGTATTTTTTTTCTTTAATTGCTAGAAATCATTGGTAAATGAACATCTTTCCCTCAAAACACTAAGGAATGTTTTTAATTCTATTCCTGTCCTTCCCAATTTTGTATCTCTTAAGCAGTAGTCGATTTCTTTGAGTAGATTATTCTATTCAGTGGGGAAAGCGTAGCACTTGTTAAAGCCATCCTTTATTTTGAACTCGAAGCTGGTATTACTGCTAAGGACTAAAAACCATATTAGTCAGCATGCACCAAGGGAAATTAATTGACTAATGAAAAGTCAGTATGAATAACTCTTCTTACAGAGCCTGTCCTCCGAGTCTGCAGTTCTGTTTAGCAGGGTATTTTCATTATTTCATCCAGTAGGTTAAAAAATTCATTTCCTACAATATTAATGTTTTGAATTCACCCAGGTGCAGAAGTTACTGTAGGTTTCAGCATTGAAAAATTCAGAAACAATCCTTTTCACATCCCAAGCCTTTTGTGTTCACACTGAGTGATTTAGCAGCTAAAGTCAAAGTCAAGAATCCATTGCTAATATAGGATCATAAGATGTGAACTCCTATAGCTGGTGAATTTCTCACAGTTTGAAATCTTTATTCCTATGACAAGAACTAAGAGTGATTGCCTGCCTTAGAGCTCTCACTCCTGAGAGTTCACTGGTGTAAAGTGCTGAATAACCTCCAAATGTATTTGATGAGGTAGCTGCACAAAGATTTGCATTGAGATCCAACATCATGTGGGTTTTATATCATAATTAAGGAAGCTTTCAAATTTCTCTGCAAAATAGAAACCATGAAGATGAAATGGTCTTAATATTTTTCTGTGTTGGTTTTTTTTTTCTTGCTTTTTAATGCTGCATGTTGTTTTTTGTTGTATGTGAGACATAGATGTTAACAGCTGTAGAAATAAGTATCAAGAGTTGTAAGTTTATGACAGGTTATCCACATAGTTTTAGGGCATGAGTAGTTTGGTCTTTAGACATTCATAAAATCATCTTTAAAATTCTGACTGGGTCAGAAGCTCAGGGAAGTGTCCTATTCAAAATTTGATCTGGGAAACAGTAATTTTTTTTTTCATTTCTCTTATTGCTGATAGTATTTGCTAACCATGCTGTAGAAGAAATAAAAGTGTTATGTGGTTTCATAGAGTCAGATTTTGCTTGCCAGCAGGCTGTGTTCTAGCACTACCACTTCTGATTTGGTAACAACTACCCATTTCAAAAACAAATACAATATACATCTGAAGCATGTTTTTGTCCCCACACATTAGCTGTCTGCTAACCAAATTAACTATATTATGGTGAATAGTCACACTGTTTGTTGAAGTGGCATGCCTAAAACAGCCTTGTCATTTTAATAAATTTTACTTTTTCGAAAGACATTATATACACATCCTCCCCATCTCTCTTTAATTAAAAAAAAAAAACCTCTTTCCCAAAATGCACATGTTAAACTGGAGAAGTGCAGGAGCACATGCAAGGTGGCAATTTTATTTTACATTTTAGGTCTATAAACTGAAAATACACCTATGAAAATCCAGTAAGATTTAGAACCAAGCCTTTGAACTACAGCATTAGAGCTAAACAGTTAAATATCCCATCACAGTATGGAGATAGTCATCTGTTCAAGCATATGGAATCTTTTGGCTACTGGACTAAGCAGTTAATATAATGCCCAGTGTCCAGACATGGACACAACTGTTATGGAAGCAGAAGGGAGGAGGCTCATCTATTGAGCCCGTTTGGGCACTGATAAGTAAAGATTAAAAGAGTGACTTCAAATAATACAGGGCAAAGGAGTTATTGCTTTAAGCAAGTAATTCCTTTAGAAAATGGAAGGTAGCGCATTATTTTCCAAAGCAGGTTTTTGTTCTTTTTTTTTTTTTTTTTGCTTGACTTCAGGTTCTTGAGGAAAAAAAACAAACCACCAAACCCTGTGAGTAGCATTAAATATAGGATTTATCTGTTCTGTTTCAGAATCAGAACAAAGAACAAAAATTTTGTGTAAAACTATTTTACATTTAAATCCTTGCATATGTCCATCTTATTTCCATTAAGATTTCCATCTTAAGTGATTTTCACAGAACCACATATTGAGCTCCTGTGTGCTTAGGAACATTACAATGGGAACTTTTGGTGTTGTTTAAAAATCCTGAAATTTTGGAATCCTGTTCTACCTCTTTTTGTTTAGACATTCTCTATTAATTAGAATATAATCATAATAAAAAGGAATACTGCATCTTTAATGATGTTTTTGTGCCTGTGTAGTTAAGCTTTAATGCTGGGGGGGGGAAAAATTAAATTAGCCTTGTAACCTCTTTCTCTTCCAGACTGATGATGGAAAATAAAAGCTCTTAGCCACAGAATGTAACACTTAGAATTAATATTTAATTAGACCAGCAAATTGTACACCGTGGCTGAAAGCTTCCAAAGAGTTGTTAGTGCCACAATTGACCTACAAGTTTAATAATAACTCACTTCTAGAAGCAAGTGCCAGTTCAGCACAGTGGAGCCACTGTAAGAAAGTCCTGGGAGATTAAAATCAGCAAACCAAATGGCAGGCGAGGATTCCTGGGATGGAGCCTTCTGGAAAGCTGGGAGCTGGAGTAGCTTTGCAGCCAGGATTCAGATGAGAACAGTGGGCAAAAAAAGCTGATCCCTCCTGTTCTGGGAGCTTCTGGTTGTAGGCCAAAATCTTAGAACAGATTTTTTTCTAAATGTTCTTACTGCAGCTAATAATTTCTGTCACAAATCAAGTCATGAATGGCTTATCTTCATCTTTTAATTCAGTTTTAATACGAACATTGTCACTGAATTCACCGCTCATGGATTTTACTCGTGGAAGAAGGATACATTTTTGCTGTGATGTGTCATTTAGTAAGTTTGTATTGCAGAATATTTAATTTTATAGCATCTTACTGCTACATAAAGGAGTCCTTGTTAGAGTAAGATAGGGCAAGCAATTTGTGGTAATATAGTGAAATGTGTAAATTAAATATTAAATAAGTGTACATTGTAAAATATAATATTTAGAAGGTTAAATAGCCTAATTTTGCTTTTCATTTTACGAAGAATTAAAATATAAAGCCTGGAACTCTCCATTAGACATCCATCTGAGCCTTAATTCTGTGGCAAATTATTCTAGAGAAATAGGGCACCATAAGTTCAAAAATGTGCAAACACACAGCAACAGACTGAGGAAGGAGCACTCTGCATTATTTATTGGCTAGATCCTAAATAATTAAAGAAATGCCTACTCATTAGTTAAAAATTAAAGCCGGGGAGGCCCTTGCCAGCAGAGGGAGCAGTCATGTCTTTCCTTGGGTCCCCTTCCTTTCCAGCCCACCCATCATTTCCACCCTACCTCTCCTTATTGCCCAGCCAGTTTCCCATCTGGACCCAGCTCTGCCAGCCTGCTCCTGATGACAGCCTATAATTTTGTACTGGATAAGGGATTAGTTTTTTGAATGGTTTTTATATTTCAGAGTCTTGCCACTTGGTTATCCACGCCAGTTAGGTGTTCCTTTTGATGCTTGTGTGCTGTTAATTGAAATAACAGTGCAGGTTCTTTTTGGTCACCTGGGAATAAAATGAGATTCACTGTTTAAAAAATTAAAGTTGCAGTGAGTGTTAGCCTTTCTAAATTGGTAAGAAAACTGCAATGACTTTTTTTTTTTTCAGGCAAAATGGCAACAAAAGGAACTCCTGAACCTTTTTCTTATAATGAATGACTCCCAATGGAGTCATAGGATTTTAGTTAAGCCAATTGGTTTCAAATATATAATTTTGGCAGTTTTGTTGTGGCTCTTTTGTAACATGACTCACTCTTCAGACTGCTTTTTCTTCTCTGTTTTATACTGCCCTATGACTAACTTGTAGCATGGCATATTTTCTGTGTTCAGTTTTCTAGAGGAATCTGCCCAAATAATCAGTTCATTTTTTCAATGCTTAAAGACAAGAAATAGCCTGTAGATTTCTGATTATATGCTTTTATAACAGTGAGACAATCTCCTTAGTGAAAACCAGATAATGTTCAGGGGAGGTCCTGGGCTCATCTTATCCCACGTCTTGTACTGATTTCTTCATTCTTGTACTGATTTCTTTCTTCTGGCATGGAGGAAGGGCTGAAGCAGATTTATTTCATCTCCTCAGTGCAGTATGACTTGTGCAAGAGCCCCATGCCCCAGAACCACTCTGTCACCTGCAGCTTTCAGTCACAGAACGCTGAGGAAAGAGAAGAGAGAAGCACTGGGCAGGGCTCAGCTCAGAAAGTGTCACCCTCTAACACACTGCACATCTGTCACCTCTTTCAGCCAGACAATAACAGGATTTTCAGCTTTCTGGCCTTCCACTCCCACACCATCTTCTTGATGTTTTGCTGCTGCCCCAAATCCAAGGATGCACCTCCTGAAGCAAACCTCGGCTGGAGGGGAGCAGGCAGAGCTGCAGTGGGAGGCTGAGCTGGGAGCCCAGCTCACTCCTGGCTGCCTTTTGGCTTTGGCCAGCTCACACCACACCTCTGTGCTTGTTCCTGCCTTGTAAATGAGGAATGCAGCCCTTGCCTGTCTTTTGTGAAGCACTTGGAGATCAACAGATGGAACATTTGATTTAAGCTGCTAAACTTGGTTCATCTTTTTTAGGCTGCAGCAGCAACTGTTACTGACTTGCTTAATTTATCTCTCTTCAGTGAGCTCTCATTTCACTGCTGGCCTTTGGGTCTGCCCTTCAATGGCACAATAGACAAATTTCTGATTTTCTGAGGTGCCAGGGTTTGCTGGCCTTAGATGCTTTCATAGCTCAAGTAATGCACGAGTCCACCTTCAATGAAGATGCAAAGTTTGGTTTTTGGGGCTTTTTTGGGTTTTTTTTTGGTTGGTTGGTTGGTTGGTTGGT
>JAYDZK010000268.1:1743626-1777610 GCA_034509185.1 Euphonia xanthogaster
GCCTTAGATGCTTTCATAGCTCAAGTAATGCACGAGTCCACCTTCAAGGAAGATGAAAAGTTTGGTTTTTGGCGCTTTTTTGGGTTTTTTTTTGGTTGGTTGGTTGGTTGGTTGTTTTTGTGGGTTTTTTTTTTTGAAATGTGTGATATTTACTTTTATTTCCTGGCTCATTATTCTGCCTGAAAAATTATCAAAATTCACTGTGTACAGTGTCATCCACCTTCATCTGACATTTTTTGGTAATATGCAAAAACCCTAGCAGAGACAACTATGAAGACAAATGTTATTAAAAGCAACCTTAAGAGAACAACCAAAATCTGGAATTAATTTGTTGTGTAACATATTGACCAACAGATGCTTTGTTACTCTCTTCCCATTTTTCTGAGTATGTTGCATCTAATTGCCTGCTCTTGTCTTCACTACTTGTCCTTTCTTTGCTTCTGCAACTTGTATAAAATTTTTCAAAAATATTTTTTACTGCTTTAAATTAGCTGATGTAACTAGCTATGTTATTTGGCTATAGTAATATTATATAGTAATATATAATATATAATATATTATTTTAATTATTATATATTATATAATATTATTGTATATAATATATACATAATATGTGTTATCTTTATATATATAAATATATAAATATATCTATAGATAGAAAGATAGATAGAGTATATAATTACTGTATTGTATAGTAATGTTATTTTACCTCTAAACAAGTCAACCAAAATCAGTGTTTCTCTTGTTTCATCCATACAGGATATTATACCTAAGTTTTATTATAGTCAGTTGGGTTCTTCAAAGGTAAAAAGAAGATTCCTAATCAGTCAGAATCCCCAGGTGTGGATTTCTCACCACTGAAAGTGTTGTACTTTGTAGCAAATCCTCTAAGTTTATTTCTTGAGTCTTCCAGCAAAGACATGGCACTTGTGTTCAGTTTTCTTGAGAGGTTGGTACACATTTCTGCACACCAAAATTTGTTGATGGTCATTTTATATTCCCATGGCCTGAGTGTACATTCATTTTAGATCCAAAATTCAACATTGAGTTAGGAAATTTGCTGTGTGCAAACACACCTAATCAGTTTGGAGTTGGAAGATGTGTAGAATTTTATACTTTACAGTCTTTATTAATTATCAAATAGCACTTTTTGCCAGAGCAGTTGTTAATAATTTATTTTGGGGATTTGTGAATAAGAATAATGCATTAATACATTGAATCCTGCTATTATCCTATTATTATTTGTGAATAATAATCATTATAAGTGCACAAACTGGATCTCTCTTTAAAACTAATACAAGGGGCCATTACCTAACTTCTTTTATCAAAAGAAGATGTATGGGTAATTCTGAATTTTTCTTGAGCAGTAATTATTAACAAACGGTCATAAATATTTAAGCCATGTTTCTTAATAATTTATCTTTCCAATGTAAAATCCTTTGAAGATTAAGTAGTAATGACAAGTGGTAAATATTTGTGTATTGTGAAGTCATTACTGCATCATCGTGTGATGATCTCTCAAAAATATCAAGGACTATTTCATTTATTGAATATCCAACCACTGTTTCTTTTTAGTTCAGTGTGGCTCTCTCCATTATGGTGCTAAGCTTACTTCAGTTTTATGACTGAATGTAACAGAATTTAGAAAAAAACCCAACCAATTTTTTAGCTGTTCTTGAAACTTCACACACCAAATTTTGCTTTAATTTCGTAAGATTCATATTATTTGGCATGAACTTGCTTGGTGTTTATTATTGAGACCTTCTTTCAAATGAACTGTCAGGGTTTCTGGATTCACCTGTTGGTAACAACAGAGATTGTTGCCTCCAATTAAAATTTTACCTGGGCTTGGGAGAAGTATCTGAATTCCTCTTTGCTGTCATACAAAATACTAAACTGGGTTTTGTCCCAGTAAAAACAATATGTGTAAGTAGTGTTTTAGGTGATGAAATAGAAGTAGGATTCAATGTATTAATTCTTAATTAAATAAAACCAGTAAGGGGGTTATATTACCAGAATGTAAAGATACAGAAGTAGCCCTGTACCAAAATATAGGCCTAATGTCTCTCTGAAAAGAGATGTGCTCTTAAAATACCTTATTTTCAATGCAGTATGTAAGTCCATATTAAAATTATCTTCATGTACTAATCAGAATAAAAATGCAAATATATGCAAAAATGTTTATATATATATATATATATATATATATATTTATATAAGTGGTTATTGTATCTCATTGTAGATCTTTAACATGAGTGTCTTATTTTCCTTTTAAATTTTGAGATTGTTTATATGTACTATGTAGAAAAGTTGAGGCTGTCCTAAGAAAAATTTCCACTCCCTGACTTTACTTATGTAGTGCAAGCACTGAGGATTTAAATATTTTCATTACAGAAATATTGTGAGGTTTTTAATTTTTTAGAAACTGACAAAACGAGAGGAGGGATTTTGGGTGTTGGAAAAATTTTGACAGGAAATCAGAGGAGAACTAGAAATTAGAGCAGAGGGGGAAAGACAGATTTTTTCCCTAATAGGGAATCCAGATGAACCAAGATTGATTTGATTAATAGTAGTAATGATAAAATTGTGGTGCATTGAGAACTCAGTCCAGTAGAAACACTCAATATTAATTTCAGTGTGTAAGTTTCAGCATACAGGCTGTGCATGAATTTCTGTTGGTGGAGCCCCATACAGAACACGATGCATTTTAAACAGCTTTTATTGTAAATAAATATTTTTAAACAACATATAAGAATTGCTCAAATTATTGCACAAATAATTACTCAAAGCTATGCACCTTCTGCAAATAAATTAGTAAGACAAAGCAATCTTTTTCCATAATTGCCCTTGCCCAAAGCTGCCTAAACACGTGTGCAGTTCCCATTTCCAGAGCCAGCTCGCTGCGTGGATTTTCTTGACATGTTTTGAAAGTACACTTTGGTTGAACCCAAATATTGCAAGTTTGCACTTAAAAGAAAATGTCTGTCTCAAACAGTAGCACAAAGTAAGATATAGAATGGATGCCCAGCCCAGCCTGCACAACAGGATTGCTACCGTGTTGTTAGAATAATTATATTTTGGCAGAACTATCTAATTTATAAAAACTGCAGCACATCTAGCAAGACTGAAAACTTTCCAAGACTGGTTTTTTGGGTTGGGTTTTTTGGTGTTTTTTCATTTTTAGTATAATTTAAAACAATACCTCTTCTAGCTGCCAACAAACTCTTTCCCTGAATCTCACCATTCCTGGCTTCCCTCCTAACCATGTCCTGGCTCCCCTCCAGAGCTGCCAAGTTTATGCCAGAAGCAGGAGGTATATTTGTATGGGGCTGGAGGAAGATCTGGAGCTCTGTTAAATTTTCCAGCCCAGATGGGGCAACATGATTTGTGTGTTTATGTCAGTGTGCCATACATCACAACTATCTGTGTGCTGACGTCAGCTTTGATTGGGCATTAATGTGCTGAACACTGCAAACTAGAAAATACATGATAGATACAGATCTATGGCAACAATGCCACATAAGCAAATGTCTGTTTGGTGTGGCCATTCACTGTGCAAAATATTTCCCGAGATACACTGCATTAAGCCAGGGGAATATTTTGACACACTTCAAAAACAAAAACAAAATCAGCGTGGGCAAAGAGAGCACCACTTAAGAAAGCAGCCCCTTTCAGAGGAAGAGCTGAAACCCAACATATTAGGCAAATATTGAGGTGCTGTCCCTCACTTGAATCTTAATTTTGAATTAAAACCAAATAGGAGGATGCTATTCTTATGATTTGCAGGACTCTCAGGGATGGGGGTATGTTGCTGATGGTTGAGCACCTTTCTTTGCACAGTTTTTGTGACCCATTGTTATCAAAACTGGCAAGCAAAAGCATCAATGGACAGCAAATATTTTTTTCAAAGGATAGGATATTTTTTTCTGTATCAGGAGTTTAGCTTTCTTTTCAGGAATCATCAGTGTTTATTTATTTATAGAAAAGTTTTTTGAGATGGCCATTTCTGGTCTGTGGGATTACAGAGGTCACTGACTACTTTAGGTTAAGATTTATACCATCTTTATGTGATTGCCCCCATAGAATAAAGATTCCATTAAAATATAATATATTGTCTCTCTCTTCCTAGAAGAGGAAATGATTTGCAAGCCAGCTTTACAATTGCAGGGGCAGATACAATAGCAAGGTGTAGGGATTGGTGTGTGGGCAGTGTCCTTTTACCTCACATCCCTTATGTTATTCCTCAGAAAGGAAATTCTGTAGGATGGCAGCACTTTATCATTCTCCATGGGCAGATTTGTGGGCAAAATGGAAGTTCCCTGACTCCATGGGGGTGGATGCTCTTGGCCTGGGCACAAGAGGCTTTGAAAAGAGACCCCTCCCCAGGACTTGATGCCATCTGGCCCAGAAGGTGGGGAAGGGAGGGGGTGTGAAGGTGCCATGGGATCTGTGGATTGAGGGCTGGTAACCTGAGCAGATTGGGCTGTCCCAGACAGACCACAACTTCATGTCGAGGTCAGAAAACAGAATTCCCTTTATTCTTTGACAGGAGCAGGAGATTTTCACCTTTGGTGTCTGTTCTGTAAGCTTCTCTGTGGCTAGAAAATCATGGTTACTGAAGTGTGGGTTCATGGCAGCAGTTGGGAGGTTGATCACCATTTTAATAAACCTGAATGTCAGTACAGTGCATGGACTACTCTAACACGTCTGGGGAGGTTTTAGTGTCTCTGCTCCTAATTGATAAATTGCTATTGTGCAATAGTTCATCAGTACTTAAATTTACCTTTCAGAATAAGCAGAAGTCATACAGTTTATGAAAGAAGTGCAAAATGTACAAAATACTTTAATGAAAAATACCAAACTATAACCTGGAACTGCAGAGCTAATTCCTTATAATTGCAATGGGTATTTTGAGATGATTAGGCTTGATACCCCTGAAGGTTTGATAAATGTAGCACCTACAAGCACCAAGAACAAGAGTATTATAACTATTAAGATAACTATTTCTTATCTTCAAGAAATATTTTGATTTTTACCACAGAAGTGTTTCTTTTTTCTTCTCATTAAATACTGACATCATCAAAGCATTTAAGAACATTTTTTCTGACTTACCTCTGAAGATCTCTGTTGTGACCTTTGAATGTCTCTTTCTGCTATATAAAATTGAGTAAAGAAAACCACGTGGAAAACAGCTTTTTTAATGCATATGACAGTACATTGTAGAACAAGACATAAGGCAGCACCTAAAAAATCACAAATATATTGAGAAATGGTAGTGCTGATTGAAGCTTTAGAGTCATGTGCTGTGCAGAGAGAAACTTTTAGAGGGAAAAATGCTGAGAAATTAGCATTGAGTTTTCCATGTTCCAATGACAGCCAAAATGAATAATTGTGTGGGCTCTGCTTGCTCAAAATATTAGAGATGATATGCCTAAGTGTGTTAAAAACCAAGGTTTTCAGAACCCAAACAAAAACTGGGCATCTGACTCACAGCAGAAATCAATGAGATGAGCCTAACACATGGCTTGTAAATATTGCTGATGTGAGCAAATGCTTGTTGTGGAGATTTAGGGAAATGTTAATTTAGTGCTAAGTTAGCCCTTTCATGGTTTATCCTCGTCAAATATTTGTTTTCTTCAGACATGTACTTGAAGTCTTTTTAAATTTTTTTAAGGAAAAAGCCTTCTAACATAATTTCTAAGTATCGATGACCTATTTTCCCCTCACATTTTGTCACTGAGAAGACCAAGGCTTGCTCTGTGAACATTAATTACCTTTTTCATCACGTAGCATGTGTATTTTGTTTCCATGTCTTACAGAATAAAGCAATTATGGAACGTGTAACAAACTTGTCAGATATGGTGGTTGGTCTTGAATCATTTATTGGCTCTGAGAGAGAAACCAATCCATTGTACAAGGATTACCACGGTGAGTTCCATCTTCAGCAAGGCAAAAAGTCTGCCCTGGGTGTTTCTGGGGCACTTAGCAGCTCACCCCTCCAGTTGGGTATCTGCTCTAAAGCAGCGTTTGATTTCATTTTGGAATTATACCTCTTAAATGTTTCCCCTTGCCTAAGCAGCCTTGAGTTAGGGAAATTTTCAGCAAAGTGCATTAAGGCTGCAAAGGAAACATGGCAACTCCTTGCATGTTGTCAAGCTGCATTACTGAGGCACGGCTCAATCAGATGTACATCTCACCAGGCAGGCTTTGGGGAATTCACATGCAGGGGAGGCTTGGCAATCATCTGACCAGCGAGCTGAACTTGTCATGAAATCAATACTTTCTGATCTGCCAAGTTTTAAATTGAGAACACGGGAGAACATGTATTTTAGTTAGTAAGGTGGATAAACTGCTGAATTATGTGCTGAAAAATAATGTTCTGTTTTGTCAGCTATAGGTTGCGGCACTTGCACTTTTAAGGAAATGTAAAATATGAAACTGATTTTGGTAAAAAGTCATGTAGCCTTTCAAGTGTTTTATCTTCAAAATGGGTAATGGTGCTTAATCTTGCATGTTGTTTCCCAAAGATTTTTGTCAGCTGTTGCAGTAGAAGTATTTAAATTTTGAAAATAATATTAGAAGTTGTGCACAGCCAGAGCAGTGAATAACAGTTTTAGGTAATCCAGAGCACTGCTCAGACTGTGCACAAATTACAGCTCTTATTATTGTGATATTACTGTAGTTCCATGGAAACCTTTAGCTGAAAGTAAACTGCTTATCTGAAATCTGCTGTAAACACATGACAGTGGCAGTGTTTTCCCTAGCAGAATGTATGGAGTTCACAGAATAAAAAAGCAAAGATGGTGTTGAGACACCACTGTGTGTATGCAAGCTGTAATTAATAAATCAGAGAAAAATCTTTCTGACTGTGAAAGTGGAGCTCATTTCATTATCTGGAAAAAAAAGGTGAATGAAAAAGAAACCGTGAACAAAAGCTGGAATCATTTGCCTAATTATTTTTCCGACTGTATAATCGTGATATGGCCTTTGTTTATGCTAACATAATTCTGTCAATTTAATACTCCTTTTTCCATTACTGCAGAGATCCTTTAGGACAATGTTTGTTTTAGCCGTTATTTCCTGCTTTCCTCTAAAAATGTACGCTAAGCCGTTTCTGGTGCTATTTAACACCAATTATGTGCCAATATACATAGCTTTTGAGATTTGCACAACCTTCATTTGACAGTCTAAAAAGAGGTGGTTCTAAGGTTTTAACTTTGTGGATTCTTTTTGCCTAAGAACATATTTTAAGGTATTTACTGCAGATGATGAAAGATTTTGACATTACTCAAGAGAAGTTTGATTACGTTATTGCATTATTTAATGAATCCTCCTTAATCATTTTGCTAATGTTCCTGCAAATTTAAATGTTTGAAAAGCCACAAAATAACAAAAGAATTATATAGATTACCCCTAAATGAAAATGTTTGGGATACTGTATATAAGCAACCCTGTCTTACACCTGCTGTTCCTATATGTAATAATTAGATTTTGTTTTCAAAAACCTAACAAAGAATTCTTCTAATTCGCTGGACAGGAGGCAGGGATAGAAGGTTTAACACTGTAATAACACTTTTCTAATATTATTGACAATTATTGTAATTAGCGCCCGTAAAAATGCTGCTTTTTAAAGTAAGAAACTTTAAAAAAAAATAAATCAATGCCTGAAGAAAATGCTTGCCTAATTTGAAATTTGTTTGGGGCTTTTCTCACAGCTGCCGTTTTGAAGTCAGGTACCTTTTCTAAATGTTCAGTATTTCCATTTAGGCGCTGGCTTTGTGAATAGCAAATATAGGCCAGTAATTGAGAAGCCCTGTAGAATTTTCCTGGTTTTCAGACGTAGAAAATCCCCCTTAGGTTGTTCAGAGACTATATTAGGCTGCACAAAAACCATCCAGCGTCCTTGTCAGAAAAAATCAGCTTGACTTGCAGCTGACAGAACGCAGAGCTTGCAGTGCACCTAGCACTGCTAAAAACATCTGAGCAGCCCCAGAAGCCTCCTGCAGGAGGAAAATTTATGTCTTCTGGGGCGGCACAGGGGTTAAAAATCATTAAAAAGCGTCACCTGAACCGGGATTCCCCAGAAACTTTTTTTTTTTTTTCCAGGTGGTTTTCGGGGCAGGAAAGGAGGGAGTTCTCATTAGAGCTTCAGTGGTTATCAGTAACCCATAAGCCTTGTTTTGCTGGCTGCTTACTGGTGCATTTAATAAAATAAAGATCACTCCGTGGTGCCGTGGGCAGCATGCAAGGTGATAGCCATATTTGCTTACTGTAAATACAAGGGGAAATCACACACAAACCGGCTGTAGTTTTGACAAGTATTAAGATGGCTCTTTACATCTGTACTCCTGTACCAAAGTGCAATTAGTTTTCCTCGCACAAGGATTTCTGTTTATCTTATTCTGCTTGATTACTTGAGCATAATCGCGCCGTTTGCTTCATTGCTCCTGGTAGTAAGCTCCAGTTTAAAAAGGGGAGGATGAGTGTGTGTAAATATACAGAATTCTGCTGTAAGACTCTAATTTATGCATCTGGATGACAGCGTTTCCTTAATTTTTTTTTCTTCCCCCTCCTTTACTCTTTCTTTCCACAAGGTTTGGTTCATGTACATCAGATTCCTCGGCTTAATAGCTTGATCTGTGATGTGTCAGACACCAAGGACCTTGCTTTTAGATTAAAAAGGAAGCAGTTCACCATCGAGGTAAGAGAAACGTTGTTTCACTGTTTAGAACCCAAAAGGTGGAGCTAATCCCATCTCTTATGTTTCGTTTTGTTGAAATACATAAAATATGCATCAGATGATGCCAATTCATTTCGTTCTGGCTTTGCTGTTGGGAAGGGGGTTATAAAATACTGTAATATGCCTTCTAATTAAAAATGTCTCGTTTGCTGCACCGAATCGGTCTGCTATAAATACTTTATTTTGGTTTAAAATGTACATAGAAAGTAGGCCACAACCTTCAATAACAAAGCATGACATGTTTCTAAGGATGTCAGGAGCATATTTAATTAAATGTTAATGACTTGCTCTTACTTGTGTTAGTGGGTGGGAAAGTAGCTACATGTTATTACCCCAGTAGAGGGATTTTAATGTATAATGTTGCCTAAAATTGTGTGTGGTATGGGGGATAAGTGTCCTTATCAGTATTCAGAAACCATTTTCTTTGCATTACTGAAATCACCTTTCGCTCTTTTATGTCATTTTAAACACAGTATCATTTACACTAATGTCCTTAAGTAAATTTCCTACTAAATTCAAACTTTTTTTCTGTGACCTTTATGCAGACAGTCCTGATAGAAGGCAGTTATACAAAAGATGTATTTCATTTTAATCTTGCTAAAGAGCAAATGAACATAGCACTATTAAGCAATTAGAGCTGATGTATTTATTAACCAAGTAATGCTTGGAGATGGAAGATGGCTTTCAGGGTGATGCAATAGTCATCGGTACAGTCTGGGCAATTTTTTTTTTTTTTAACAAAGACATAAAACAGCCAAGCATCCCTGACAAACCATTTTGTTTAATCTCTTTTCAAATGAAAAGCTCTTAAGCGGGCCACTTGTCTTAACTGCTTGAAACCATAAAAAGGGAGAATTGCCACCAATAAATTAGCATATTTTTTACTCCATCACCAAATGCTGGTCAATGTGGCTTGGCACTGCTTTGGTGTTTGGGACTTCACCCTTAAGTGACCACTTTGGCCCTTATTTGACCCTCTGCCCTTTTTAGCTGGCCACTTGATAAGGTAACTTAAGGGTTCTCTCTCTTCACTGCCCCCTCCCCTTCACAATTGCAAGTAGCCCTAACCTATAAATCATTGAAAGGGCTCTATCAAGTGACAAATTAAGGTGCCCTCCTCCTAATTAATGGTCATCAATGTCTTTAATTATCTAATCCTATTGAGAGGTAGTTAATAGTTAATCAGGCAGCCAGTTCTTCATGCAGGTCATCTCTGCGTGAGTGCTAGAAGTTTCTCAACTAGAGGTATCCTCTTCAGAAGCCACTTAAAGGCAAGCACATGGAGGAGGGCTTTTTTCCCCAAGACAATTCCTTTATAAGGTTTGTCACTTTCCAGAGAATGCAGCCAGTGAAACTAGGCATTGTGAGGTATTAAAGCATTTGAACAACTGCTTTTGAGCGGTACAGTAGAAACAAAACCCTTGGTAGTCTGTGTTTGGTTTTAAAATACAAATGTTCTCTCAGTTTTCAGAGGTATGGAGAAGCATGCACCCTCATTTCCCAGCAGAGTAAATTCTCATTTGTTGTAGCTGTGAATTAGGATATTTGGGTGGTTTCTCATCCCCGAGTCCTATCTCAGGATACAATTTTCTCTTCCAGATGCATTTAAGATTCTAATCTGTAATGTAATTTGGAAGGAAAGAAAACCCTTAGCAGGAGGCTCTGTAAAAAGAATTGAATTAGCCATGGGACATTGGAAACAGGAGTGAAGTGCAACTCTTGAAACAACCTGTTGCCTCAGACATGCGTAGATGACCCACTTGTATAATTCCTGCCTTCGCTGCTCAGCTGCAGCCCCTTTTGAATAACTTCAGGTTTTGTTAGAGATATGCTTTCTGTAAGCTGAACTGACACAAACTCTCCCTTTTTGAACATCCTAGATCACTGTCCTACTGTGATCTTCCTTTACACGTTTCACTAATCTATAATACATATGTTTTTCTTCCCCATACTCTTAGGGAAAGCAGACTGCAGAGAGGCTGGCTGGAGCAAGAAGGGCAGTGAGAAAATGGGAGCAAGGGAAAGCTGAATTAGGAAAAGATGTGAATAAGGCCTTCTAAAATGGGTTTCTGCAGTTAGAATGTGATGTGTCAGCAGTCAGTCAGTGCTGGTTCTGGGGGCAGAAGCAAAAAGCAGCACAACAGTGTGCATTGCAAGCATTGTACATGCCCTATGCAGAATGCAGTGAGTTAGGACTTCTTCAGTATGTAGCTTAAATATGAAATGAAAATGTATATGGAGTACCTTAGAGCTTTTGGAAAGATTCTACGTACTTATAGACACAATTTAGGATAAAAATATTGCCCTCTACTTGAAATGCTGCTTTAAAATCAAATTGCATAAGAAAAGCTAAAAACACGGAACCTGTGAATTAAGGTGAAATTTCTTCCCAAAGGGTTTTCTTCACTAGACCATTCTTTTTTTATAGTTTAAATAAGAGCATGGGACATGGATTTACCCGTCTCTGGTTTGCTCACCAGTTAAATAACTCCTTATAGTTTGCCCTCACAGGTGGAAAACCTTGAATGTCAAATCTATTTTATTAGATTGCAGTTTTGTGGGAGGAACTCCGCCTCTTTATAGCCTGCGGAATCTTTTAACCGTTTCAGTTTTCCTCGCATCTTTTTCATCAAAATAAGATTGACTGAAATGTTTTCCAAAGAGATTTTATTTTAAAATTCAGGATGAAAATGGTTTTTAAATGAATATTTATGAGTGCTCATTGTCTATTTATAAATTATGAAGAGGAACCTTCCAGGAAAACTTCCATGCTTATCTAAAAGGTGCAGTAGCTATTTCAAGCTTTCCCAAATCTTCACACGTTAGTTACTAGCAATATTCTCTTATATGCAGTATTATCAGAGATCTATCTTATGTGCATGCCACTTTAAAGGACACAATTTTGAAGTTAGCCTGTCTAATCCTATTTCTTCCCACTTTGGAATCTTAATTAGAAGGAGATAAAAACCATCATTTGACTAAATTATTGTCTCGAATCTGTAGCAAAAGGTATAATCCGCAATTGGGCCAATTAGTGTACCCCATAGTTAGCTATGCTGAGGCAGGAAACTTGATTAGATCTGACACCAGCCTAGTTCCCACTGTTGTTTTGCCAGGTATGATGGTCAGACTTCAAAGGGCTTGAGGCATCAGCAGGGCAAGGTTTGGAGGCCAGCTTAGGTCCGGTCGTTAATCTCTCTGCTAAAACCACAGCAGCCCTCGCACAAAACAAGCTTACACGACACAATCATGCGGTATTAAAGTTTGGGTTGAGTCATGCCAATTTGCCTTTGATTTTCTGATGATTGACTAAAAGATGGCTACATGACTAGACACATACTGAACGTTTACTGATTAGGTAAGTTCCCCAAATATTTGAAATATTTTTTGATTTCTCAGTTAAATGATATGACAGCCCGTTCGTCTTAACGCGGCCGTTCAGCGGAGTTGCTCTTGAAGTGCTTTTTTGCTCACTTGGTAGCTCTGAGTGTAACTTTTATCAACATTGGAGAAATTTTGTAGGGCCATTACATTCATAGTTTTATTTGCCAGAACTTTATCTTTGTTGTTCCAAAGCCTCCTGTGTCAATACTTGAGAAATCTCTGCTTAAATTTGGTTTTTTCCCTGCCCCAAATTTCTATGGGAAGATTGTTTATCTTTCTTGTTTCTCTCCCAAATTTGCCCTGAACCAGGACAAGGTAGATTTGTAATTACTCTCCAAAAGGACATTTTCCCTTAATTATTTTCCACCTCACCATCAAGTAAAGCGCTGCTCCACGGCTGTGATTACATAAGTGTTCTTTTCTTTTGCAGTCTGATTTGTTCAAATATTGCAGTAACAGTGACATGTTTCCATTCTGAGAAAAGCCTAAGGCTGCTTTAGTATTATTCCAAATGATTGAAATTGCCATCTTGCTGACTTTCCCTTGGGCAGCTTAGGGCCTGTTTACTTTTGTATTTGTTTCACATGTTCCCTCTGAGTTTGGCTGGCAGGACATCATTACCTGGTTTGACAAGACAGTTGGAGAAGATTCATATTTGATTAACTCCCTTTGTTATTGTCTGGACAACACAGACCTCTGAAATTATCTATTTAAAGTTAAAACCCCCGATACATTCAGATAAATGCTTGCAAACAGGAAAGTTTGTGAGGGTGTTTTTTTAATTCCCTACTTTTGCTTAATTTATAAGTCTTCAAGTTACTTTCATTTATTAAAGGTATAGAGATGAAGCTTTTTTCCTAGAAGTTTTTATATTATGGTTTGTCTAATAAATAGTTGTGCAAATACATTTTTTTAATCAAAATTCAAGTCACAGCAGCCAATATTTTCTTTTAAATGGCTACACCACCTGTGCAGCCCACAATAAAAATCTTTAGAAGCCAGCTCAGTTTGAAGCCAAATGTCATACATGGTTTAAAGAATTGCCACGCAGCAAAAAACAAGTTTCCAGAGCTTAAGGTACAAGTCCAGGAGTTTCTTTTCTGAGAGGTGTTTCCTAACAGGAGAGAGGAAGAAATTAGATGAGTCCTGTGGCTGGTTTCTCAGAGCAGGGCAGACGCAGTAAGGCACAGTGGAGCACTCTCATTTTCCCCATGGTAATTGCCAGAGTAAAAGGTGAAGTCTTTGGAAGGAAACATAACCACCAAAAGCAGCAACTGAGCCTCTACAGAAATAAAAATAAACATGTGATTCCAGAGGCATTCAAATAATGTCCTGTCTTCGTCTGGCAGTAAAAGACTGTGAGAAAATGAATGATTGCCAAAATAAGAAGTAATTGCAACTCCAGGTATTCCTTGTGTCTGTTGTGTGTCCAACACTGGTATTTGGAAGATGGCTTCAAACTCTTTAAGGTGGTGATTTTGGCCATTTAAAACAAGACCTGTGGCTTAGGTAGCCTCCATCTGAAATCTCTGCATTTCTGACTTTTTCTGTCTTCCTTTCAGGGTCTCTCTTTTCATTGCTTGTCTTAGACAGACTACACTGTGATAAACTTCTTATTTGCAAGAGGGAGGTGCAAGTGGCCACTGTCAGGGGTTATTTAGCAAAACAGGTGGGCAAGACAAGTCAGAGCTGATGTCTGCAGTGCTTCAGTAAAACCACAGGTTTGGTCCTAAGGGGCTCAGGAGCTGGCAGCATCACTGGGTGCCAGAACTGTGCTCCTGCAAACATTCCCTGAGTAATTTTTCATCAGGAGCAGGTATAGAAACAGAGGCTTAGGCTATTTCTTCTGAAGGAACAAGTCAACCCTGTCAGCAGCACATATGGGATCAGTATATATTTAAAATACAGTATCTATTAAATCAGTGTATATTTAAAATCCATGCCATACCAACCTCTCAGTTGAAGTGAGAACTAGAAAATGGCAGTGACAGCATCACTTCTTTTAGCTTCTCCCAAGAGAATTTGAAGCAGTCTTCATTAATGGCTGAAGACAATATAATCTTGATTGTATTCCTCAGATCCTTCTAAAGTTGAGTAAATTTGCAAATAAATGCAGTTGAATTAATGAGCTATTTTTGGCCACTGTTAACAAAAGGAATGAGTGAACCTGAGAGCTGACAAAAGGCAAAACACTGGTTAATTATAAATTTAGGTAAACTGTCAACCATTCAGTAAAATAAGGAAAATGAGCTAATATCTGCTACAACATACATGTTACCATACTGATCTATGTACCTTGATATATAGAAAAAAACTACTCTGCATTTGGAGATTGTCAAAACAGGCAATGAGACAAGACTTGACCCTCAGTTAGGGCCTTATGATATCAAAATAAACCTTCTTTTACCAAGCCAGCACTTGTGTCTGCCTGGGGCAAGGATGAAACTTCCCTGGTTCTCCTGGTTCAGGGACAAGACAGAATTTTCCTGAAGTGTTACAGAAAGTGTATTTCTTCAGTTTTCTCACCCCCATTGTGTTTGAGAACACAGCCACCCCTGGGGCTTGCATGGGATACCCTGAGCAGCTGCATCATACCTGGCAAACTCTGTGCTGGATGTTCTCTCCAGCTGCAGGGCTCCAGTGCAGGGAACTCTGCATATAAAACTAAAATTTCCAACAGAGAGAGGCAAAACACTGGAATAAAGTTCAGCTGGAATTTACAGCAGCAAACCCAGGCTTTTTGCATTGATTTTTCCTGTCCATTTTCCCCATTATATTCACCACTGGGTTATTTAAAAATAGTTCAAAAGACAATAATTATAATACCATAACATGTTCTTAATCTAAAACTAATAATACTGAAAAAAAAAAAAAGGTTCTCCTGCAAAACTAATTCTGTCATAATACCAAGCTCCATTTTGCATTATTTCACCTAGTAGCCAGTTCAGGTTCTCTTTACCTGGCATGGTGTACTTCACTGAATTGTTTTGTCAGATGCTGTCAAGCCAACCTACCATTGTTAAAGAAAATCAAACTAAATCATTTTGGCATGAGCCTTCCAGGAATAAGGCACAGAATATGAAGGGTTTGATGAAATCAAGGATTTGATTTCAATATTGTAAAAGACTGCCTGTCAAAAATGTATTACATTCTTTCAAACAATTTTGAATAAATATACGTGTTTTAAATTGTGACAGTACAATTTAGCTAAAGTTTTGGGAGAGTATTTTTAAATTACAATAACTTGAGGTGAAACAATACTTGGAGAGCTCCTATTTGAAAAGAAAAAACTCTCTGAATCTAAATGGTACACTGGACTGAAATCAAGTGATCAATTTTATGCAGTATATGGAATTTCAGAACACATATCCTGTGCACATGTGGAAGAATTTAATTTGAAAACATCACCTTCTTGTTGCATACTGCTTCTTAAGGTAAATTAAATTATTAATTATTTGTCTGTAGGCAAATAGAGGAAGATATTGTTAACTCTTAGGTTTCATAGGAAGATTTGTAATATCCTGAAATTTATTTAACAATTACTTTTGGTTTATGGGTTGTGTAATGCTGTAATGCGAGAGTTCCATTCAGTTTTTCAAAACTTTAACCCTTGTAATACAGCACAAGTGCAGTTTCTTGTTAGCAAACAGAGCCCATTTAACAGAACTTAAACAAATAATTCCAGTGTTTGGAAATCTTTATGCCACGTGCTGTTGCAAGGGAAGAACGTGCAGCACAAAGTCATTAATGCTCTGGAAGGTCACTTGTGCATGTTGTAATGGGCTGCTCATTCTCAGGATCTGTGCTAAGGGTCAGTGTTGCAGCATGAAAGGCTTTGGCCTGTTCAGTCTCTAAATAAGTGGGTCAACTTCTCCTGCATTTGTCAGAAAAGTAAAGCAGCTGACATACTCCCACTTTCTAACTATTGGAAGGCAGGTAGAATAAGGGCATCTTTTGTAAAATTGTTGGTTGATAAGGGTTAAAAAACTCTTTCTCTACAAATCTCTATAAAAGATTATATTATTCATTATTGTATTATTCACTATTACATTATTCACTATGCTTTAGACAAAGGTCTGTGGGCATGAGTTAGAAAGGTATTGATCTTTCAATAGTGAGTCTTTAAGGAGCAAAAAGAGTTTAGCCCCATGTCAGTAGTGCTCAGCAGGAACTGAGTGCCATTTCCATTAAATGCTCTTTAAAATATCACAAGTTTTAATAAAATTAGGATATTTTGTCTTTGTATCATGTTCTCATTTCACAAAGAGTAACAAATCCAATCAGGCTGTTACATGGTAAGACACATCTCAGGTTTTCTGTATCTCTCTAAAGGCAGGAAAATGAAAATGCAAGCTGAGAGAAGTCCCATGTTCTCATCCACAGGTGCACATTGTACCTGAACCTTATTGCCATGCCCTGAGATTCAAGGCTCTTAGCAAAAGGGATGAGAGGGGGAGGATTTTCCATGTCCAAGATGTGCATCCATCTGGATCTCCTTGTGTCAGTGCTGTTTGTTCTGGTTTTAATTATGATCTTTGGGTAGGAAGTGACTCAAAGTACTCTCTGAATGAGGGAACTGCAAGATAGCCCTACCTAATGCTTGTAAAGGGTTAAAATGGCATTTTGTAGGGAAACAGACCAATGCTGCCAAACATTTGCCATGACTAGTAACACACTTAAATTTCCAATGTTTTATTGGAACTCTGGAAATTCAGGATTAAGTGTTGACTTTTCCAGTCTTTTGAAAATATTAATGGTTTTGGATGAACATAAATCTGTAAGGAAACCACAAATTTATAGTTCCTTTAAATTTTTCACCTCTACAGAAATTGTTTCATGCCATTTTTTTGATCTATTTCTTTTACCGGTTCACGAAAAATATTACACTTGATTGAGCTGTTAACATACAGGAGCATGGGTTTTTAAATTATTTTTATTGAGAGCAAACTGGTCATTATTCTTAGCCTGAAAGACTTCATGAAGGTGCCAGAAAGAGAGAGGAGGGAAAAAAAAAAACAAAACCATACACTGCAAAGTACTGTAGCTGAAGAAAAAATGTTCTAAAATCATTGTGCAAATATTATTTTTTGCTTTGGCTTAATTATGGGGAATTATCTGTAACTAAATTCCAGAGTGCATTTTATTCTTATGTTTCTGGCCAAGAGAATTTTGCAAAAAGTAGATTATCATAAGCAAAATGGGTGAGAACTACAGTGACCAAAGTGTAAGTAAAGTTAGGTTCTGGTCATGCCATCTTTATTGCTCTCTCTCTCACAGTTGTTCCAGTTACATGGTTTTGGTATTTTTTGTATTTGGTTTTTCTCAGTTCTATTTCATAGGGTTTTCAAAGGATTCTGTACCACACATAATGTAATTTAAAGTTTCTCATTGCATGTTGAAAACCAATAGCTTTTGAAATATCAAATGAAGCTGTCTCCTGGAAGGAAAACATTATTTATTGCAGTTAAAGTGGTGTTTGTGGCCAGCTTAACATTGACACCATATTATTCCCCTGCAGAATGGATTATATTACTGAATTAACTGTTCTGTTTCCTCCTTCCTTCTGAAGAAAGTAAGCAATAATTGTATAGTGTACAATAATTGAAGCTTTTTATTGCTGTCCATAAATGCATAAATAAATAAAGGGAATTTGGCTGCCAGCTTACACCAGTCATAGGCTGCTTGACTTTCAGAAAACAGCTGGTAGCACTTGCTGAAAGTAGTTCATTTTAAATGCCTCATTTCAGGTATTTAAGGTTTGAAAAACCTGGTTTTAGCTTATGAAAACACAGTCTATGGGCTTTTCATCTACTTTTTTCCTGTTTGAAGTCTGTTATAGGAAAAATTACTCAAGAATTCACTCTGGTGTTGTAAGTTCACGTTTACAAAACACTTGCTAAATGGACTTATTTTTTTTTCTCCTGTTAAACCAGTAGTCTTTTGGTAGTGTGTTTGCTTGATTCTTGTTGAACAGTAAAAGCAGAAAGCAAAGACAACCAGTTTGCCACTTTTCAGTGGGAGTAATGCGAGTACTGCTCAGGAGAAATCCACTCCACCCTGCATCCAAAGCAGCCCCTGCTATTCTCAAAATAACCTGGTTGCTCAATATTTAAAGTTTTGAGATCTTCAGTAGTCTTTGCTAAGGCACTGTACCTCACTTTTTGTGGGAAGGACAGGGTTGTGCAGCCCACATGAGCTTTTGAGGATCTGGCCATGGGAGCTGTGTTTTGAGGGGGTTTCTGAAGTCTCTGTGACACACCTGAGATATCTGCCAGGCATTTGAATATTTGTGAGCAAAACATTCCCCGAGTTTGGGGAGGAGCTGCTCAGCGACTGCCTCACCCAGGCTGGCTCCTGGCTCTCCAGATGGAGCAGGGAGGAGCTGGAGGTCAGGGCTTACCTCATTGCTCTCTCCAGCTCCTGAAAGGTGGCTGTGCTCAGCTGGGGGTTGGTCTCTTTCTCCAGGAACTGACAGAATGAGAGGACACCAAGAGCTGCACCAAGGGAAATGTAGGTTGGATTTTAGGAAGGAGTTTTTCACAGAAAGGGTGACAAAGTTCTGGAATGGCTGCCCGGGAGGTGGTGGAGTCCCCATCCCTGGGTGTGTTTAACAAAGCCTGGATGTGGCACTGGGTGCCAGGGCTTGGTTGAGCTGTTGGGGCTGGGTTGGACTCCATGGTCTTGAAGGTCTCTCCCAACCTGGTCATTCTGTGAATTCTGTGATTCTGTGCAGTTTGCAGATCCTTGGGTCTGGGAGAGTCCTCGGTTGGGGATTGCTGTCCCAGGATAGTTCAGGGTTCAGGCATTCCCCCTTAGCTGCTTCCATCCGTGAGCCAACACGTGAGTGGATGAACCAGAGCAGACCAAGGCAAGTGGCCTTCATCCCGCTCATGGATGTAACCCCAGCCTGGGTGTCCAGTGTGTGATGTGCAGGATGAACACATCCCTGGCCTCTGGATGTGCCAGATGTTACAACTGAGCAGCATTTTCTTTCTGTGTCTCCATTATGTGCAGTGATCCATTGGTTTCATCTCTTCTCTCATGGATTTATTGGGGATTCAGCCATGTTTTGCTCAATTGATAAATCCTGCACTCTCTGGAGATTGAGATGGCTCAGGCCTGCAATCTAAAGCCCCTGGTAAACTTGCTGATCAGCACTTCTCACCTCTGGGTGTAAGGCTTTGTAACTCTGGGCAGGTTACAGCTTTCCTCTATTGCCTCAAATGCACTTTCTCTACCAGAGAGTGGTATGGCAGGAGTTACATCAGCTTTTTTTTTTTTTTTTTTTTTGCTTTAATGAAGGAAAAAATGGTTCTTCTAGGATGAGTATTTTTTAAGAGGTACAGACCAGTATGTAATTTGTAATTCTTGTTGCTGTTAAAAAAAAACCTAATAGGGAGGAAATCTACTACTTGTATTTAGATCTGATCCTCAATAGTAGCATAGCCATGGGCTGTTTATGCTTGGTCTACATCATCTAGACTAAAAATAGCGTTCCTGTCATTTTATTGGCAGAGTTTTAGCTACTCCTTTAATTCTGTTTAAAAATGGATAGAGGGAAAGACAGCATAAATATTGAATGTGTGCAGATATTTCAGCAAGTAACTAAAAGGAGATTCCTGATGCTTTGAAGAGTTCTATAATTAAATGGAATTCTTATTTTAAGAGACATTTCTTAAATTAATATGATCTTTGAAAGTATTACCTTAATTTTTGTTATTCATATCATTAAAGTCACTACTTTTAAATAGGTATTTAGTGCTGTCCTGCTGAAGTTTATTCTTTTTAGATTTCCTTTACATTTTGATAAGAAATTACTGGTGAGGCATTTCACGTTAAAAGGGAAGCCACATTATTTCTGTATTTTCTGTTAATAAAGTGAGGTTTTGCAGGATTAGAAGACAAGTCACTACTGCCTGCTAAAATCTTCAGCAATAGCCTGAACATTTCAGGCTTACTCTGTTATGGTTTTTGAAAACCTGTGGAAACAAGGAGAGAAGAACTGGCTTTTTTGTATTCTGGCTGTCCTATAAAAACTTGGGCTTCTTTAGAAACTTTCAAGGCCACAGCCATGTTATGTAAAAGACAGTTTTAAGGTGGAAATGCATCTCTGATTATTTTTTATTGATCTGAAAAGGGCATTTTGACTTGGAAAAGGCCATGAAAATTAGATTCAGGCTACTGGAACACCCTTAAATCTGCAAAGGAGAATTTTTACTGTGTTAGTAGAGTAAGGCTCTATTGTAGAAAAGTTGCAGTGAAATGATTTTGTCAGTGGATTACTTATAGTCTCATATAAGAGGCACCTTTTCCTCTGTCTGAACTAAAATTCTGTTTGTACCATGGTCTTTACTGCTTCTGCTTCTCCATTTTTGTTCATCCACACCCTGATGTGTATTTGCATCCTTTAGGGCAGTATTATCCTGCACACTCAGTGTCTTCATCTGTGCTCACACAAGTAGGAGTAACTGGAATTCTTTCTTGCAGCTTCTTTGATTTTCATTAATTTTTGTTTCTCGGGTTTTCATCCTGAAATTCTGTTGTTGCTGTACAAATTGATCCAAAAAATCAGCATTTGAAAGTTAACTTCTGTTAACTGCTGCTTTTATGGAAGGTTGGTGGTGGTGTTACAAATGAGGTGATGGAAAGAGAAGCAATGAATATTGGAGGTTTTACATTAGGGCATCCAAAATAAAGGAAATAGTTGCAATCCATCTGTTGCATAGCACTGACATAGGGGGCATATCAGTTTTCAGAAGTCATAATCAGAACAGAATATTACTGCTGGAAATTATGCCTCACTGGAGTGGTTTTATGCATATAATCTAGACTTCTGGTAAAAATATCTATAAGTAAAGCAGAATTTGTGCAAAGCTGGAATAATCCCTTAATGATCATTTTTTATTGGGAACAGTATCACTATTTCTGTGACATTATTAATATTCAAACTATTTTATCAGGGTTTTTTTTAAAGAGGAAGTATGGTTCCATACAAAATTACATCCCTGAAAGATTTTATGTTCCCAACATTAAAAAAAAAAATATTGGAAAATCACTTTCCATCTTGAAAAATCAAAGCAGCTATTCTTGTTTCAAGTTTCATCTAATATATTGTTCCGTGTGGTTGTGTGATAAACACATTATTCCTTGAACAGGAATTAAGAGTAAAGCTGCCAGGAAGGGGTTTTGTTGTCAGAGTAGTTCCCGCCTCATGTTTTGTAAGAGATTTCATGGTCCCATTGTAAAGAGTGGATGATTTAAAACGTGTTCCCAAGATAAACTTTCCCATTGTCATTAATGAGGATGGATAATACTGAGTGACAAGTGCATTAGGAATGACACAGAAAGAGCTGTTAGATTTGTCAGAGCGTATCACTTCAGGCAATGAAACTTGAGGACATTCTCTTTTAGCAATTTTTTGCTATTTATTTAGAGAACCAAGGATTGTGATTGCTCACACAGGTGGATTCTGCTGTTTAGTTCATTAAATATTTAGGTAACTTTGAAAAGGTGAAGGTGATAAAAATGAGCATTGTGAGGGGCACAAGTGGTTGCTTTGTTTACAAACAATTCAAAAAAACTAATACACTGTTTATTTGTTTTTAAAATGTTTATTTTGTAGATAATTTTTTAATCTGCAATGCTCCAAACAGGAGTATTTTAAAGTTATATAATAGGAAGTCCTCTGAACTGCCACAGTGAAGCTTCTGGGATAAAGAAGCCTAAAAATTAGGACACTATACATGTAATTTACATTGACTTAAAAATTGTATTTCTCCACAGAGCGAGACTTTTTAAATATTTATTCCTGAGTAATTAATAATGCATGACTTTTTTCCTAGTGTTTAGAACCCTTCCAAACTACAACATGCCTATCCATTTCCATTTTGAACATGCAATTGGTCACTTTTTCGCCTTGATTCATCCTGCCTGGCTGCCAACCAAATTTTGCCCGTGTGCACCTCCTTGACACTAATAATGCCTGAGCTCCTCTTGGTTTGCGTGCAAGATTTCCCAGGCGGCAGTTTGGGGCCGGGATAAACTATCTATCATCATTGCATCCAGCTCCTGTGCCTCAACCAAGGCAGCCCCTGATGGAAATTGCATTTGACAACTCACCTCTCCTTGGCGTGCCCGAGGTGAACATAGCTACAGACCATCCCCGCAAGGGCAGAGCAGCTCCTCCATATGTTGGGGAGGATCCTTTTATTTGTGTCAGGAGACTTTTTTTTTTTTTTTTTTTTGCAGAGCATGTATAGGCAGAGATTTTTTTTTTATTTATTTTTTTTTCCCTACACTTCCTTGTTTGCAGCCACTGCTTTCTCCCAACCTAAAGCCTTCTGGGTTTTTGAAGTGTTTTGGGATCTTTGCTTCATCAGAGCTCTTCCTTTGAGATTAACCAGGCCAATATTGGATGCTGCTTTCTCCTAACCTAAAGCATTTTTTGTTACTGAAGCATTTTGGGATCTCTGTTTCATCAGAGCTCTTCCTTTGGGATTAACCAGGCCAATACTGGATGTATAGGAGGTAGAAATTCAAGAGGGATTTGTGGGAATCCATAAAATCAGAGGGTTTTGGGAAAGCTCCAAAAGACAGGTTTCAGAACTGCCATTAGAGCTAAGCAGTAGAGCTAAGCTTGGTCAGCAGAAAAATTATGTAAGAAGTAGAAAAGTAAGGACAAATAGAACAACGGTCTGTGTATTAAAGCTTGGCTAGAATAAATCCCTAAGCTGCAGAAAAGTTTATCTAGTGAGATATTAGGAAGTTCTAAGCTAGCTCCAGTAGTGCAGGCCAAGAACCTGTTACTCTGTTGACCATTACCAAAACTTACAACTGCCTGGAGCATTTGGATAACACAGAACCTGAGAAAGAGTGAAAAAGTGAAAGAAATCTTTTACTTTTTTTCCAAACCGTAAATTTATTCATATTCATACCAGTGCATAGTCACTGGTTTAAAAGCCTGACTTTACAAATATGGTCTGACCAAACAGACCTCTTTATTTCTGGGTAAGATTACTCAAATTATCTTCAGAGTAAAAAGCTTTATAGGATTGCTTTTTGCTCAATATTGTCCTTTTTGTAGGAGTTCACTTTTATCATAATATTTTAAGTAGCAGCCTATGTCAAGAGTGCTGCTTTTCATTAGCGAGGTGTGTCACTAATACTTCATCAGATATAATTAATTTTTCAAATGCAACCCTTCTGAATAGCTAGAGTAATACAGTTCTATTTCTAGATTGATAATTTCTTTGTAGTTTTCTTCTATAGTTTCCATATATTGAATTAAAAGATACACTGTTTGAATTCCAAACTCGAGACATTCTATGATTCCACATTCCAACTCAAGATATTCTATGATTCTGTGATAATGCAGTTAGAAAACACTGATGAGTTGCACTCTGGGATATGTTTTGATTCCTTATTGGTTTGTGTAACAGCATGCTTTTTGCTGGTATTTTTTGTACTTTAACAGCAGCACAAAGATCCCCAGTCAATTTGTCCCTTCAAATAAGTACAGAGCATTCCTGTTGCTGAAAAGGGGAGTGGCAGTGGCACACAACTTTTCTCTCTCACACAACTCATACTTTTCTCCTTAGAACTGAAATACATTTTTTAAAGTACTTTCATTCAGCAGATTAAGTTCAAACTGAATTAGTAATCTTTTTGAAATGCTTGACAGCTGAATGTTGTGCTCATATCTATTTTAGTTTTGGGGAGGAAGCTATATGATATGGGTATCATGCTTTCTGCAGCATTTCCAGCCAACAAGTCCAGAGGAATCAGCACCCTTTTGAATATATAAATCAAATATTTTAGTAACCAGCTGCTCTGGAGGCAGGGAAGAATTACTCAGCCACACAGCCACGCTCAGCTCACCTGTTACAGCAGCAGTGTACTAAATCTACCCATAATTTATGTCCTGCTCTCCATATTTGTTAATTTGTTTATTTTAATTGGCTTCATTCTGATTCTTTTTCCTTTGAGTGTCCCTCTGTGGCCCAATACAGTGCCCTGAGTAGGTGCTGGTCACTCTAGAGCTGCTGTCTTGGGGACAGAAAGCAGTGTCACCATCTCAGAGCTGGCAGCCCAAGCACAGCACCCACCTACCCACAGCTGTTCATTCCTATTGCCTTGACATCTTCCACTCCTTGGGGGAAGCTGTTTGCTTTGTGGATGGTTCCAGAACTTTTTTCTATGTTCCCTTTGGTATCAACCACGACTTCTTAAAAAATAACTTCTTAAATTCTTTGGGTTTGAGATTTTCTTGTGTGCTCTTTCCTGTGTGACATGAAAAGCTTCCAGCCACGACTTGATGTCATGACCTTCCTCCTGTATAAATGTTCTTGTCCACTTCAGAATGAGCAGCTGTCATACAGAAATGAGGCCTTACTCAAGCCTCTTCTGTTGCACATTAAATACCTGCACTGGTTTTATTGTCTATAAAACAATATTGCAGGGGTTTGGAGGTGGTAGAGGAGTTCCATCCTGTTACCACTGCACTGCCAAAGGAGCTGAGGAAGAGGGATTTGAATTGTAGGGGTCTGCAAATTCACCAGCAGTTAAAAGTAAATGAAAAATATCATATTTTCAAGATAACCAACAATCCTTTAAAAATACTAACCATATATAGGTAAATAATTTTGTCCATCTGATTGTACACTTGAATTTATTAGTTATGTCTTAGGATCTCTAAATGTGCTTCTGTCATTGAACAATGACATAAGTAATGCAACGTCATTGAACATTACATTTTAAGATGAAAATGCAGTTATTTGTACATCTGGTCTGTAATTCTAGATAGCTTTCCTCATCAATTTCCATATCTAGTGTGGTGGTTAACACCCCCTTTGTTATTCTAGAAGTAATAAGAGATCATTAAGAGTGCTTTTGTATTGAAGAAGCATAACTTTTAAATCCTCTTGAAATTAGATTAGTGCTTTCAGAGACTGAAACTAGAAGAGACTTTTAAAATTCTAATTCAAAAAATAGTAGTTTTTATAAAAGAGGATGTCTTATGCTCTCTGTTGCATTGATAAAGCTTTACACATCCTCTGAAGAGCACTTCACAGATCACACATAAATGCAATTCCTGGGATCCAGCAGATGTTTGGAAGGTGTCAATTCAAACTTTCAATTGACTGAAGACCTTATGTCTTCATCAAGACAGCTGCTGGAAAGTACTTAATTAGCAACATTCTTACTAAAAGTTTTAATGTTGGGATGTACTTTCCATGCAGTTTCAAGCTCTGTAAAAATGGAGTAAACAGAACTAAATGCAAAGTGCTGAATCAGGCCACATGGGCAGCAGTTGGCATGTATTTGTTAATATTATTAATGCTGTTTATCTCTGAGCTGTGATCACTGCTCTTTGGCTGATGTTCCCATCCATCCTGCATTCCTCTTCACTTCCCACCTTCTTCATCTTTCTTTTGAAAAACACAATGGGAGGATCTTGCTCTTCTTGGAGACTGGACTAGATCATCTCCAGAGGTCCCTCCCAACCCAAACCAAGCAATGATTCTGGGATTCAGAGAGACCAAATACTGGAATGCTTCAGCAGCTGGATTAGTGCCTGAGCTTCTTTCCTGCTGCACTTGATTAGCAACCAAACTCTTGGCTGGCTGTTCATATGAGCTCATTAACAAAAGGAAGCCTGATAGTCAGTCTTATGTCCTAGAGATTCAAAGGAGGATTCTCTGTCCTCTGGGATGGAAGTTCAGCTGACAAGCAGAACTTCAAATCAGGCTGCTTCAAATGCTCTGGGCACTGCCACGGACTGTTTTCTGAATTCCTTGGCAACAGAGAGGCCTTGTGACTTAATAGTGTTGATTTGCTGAAAGAAATGCAATCTCTGGTTGGAAAACTACTGTTTGATGAATTGTTTCATTCAGCTACACAGCTGGTGAAAGTTCCACACAGCATTAAAAATGCTAGGCTTATACTTAGATGTCTTTGATTCTTCACAGAGCCCACGAAGACAAAAACACAAAAAAAAAAGCTTTTGCACAGACTGAAACCTGTTCCTCATGAATATTCAGAGAACTGGCTTCAATCACACAGCACAGAAAAAACATATCAATCCAACCACTTTTATTGATACTACTGCTGCTTCAGGTGTTTCATCTCGCTGCCTTTCCTCCCTGCAGCACAAGTCTGTGAACAATTTCTTATTTCTGCATTGTTCACCCTCAGCCTTGTGCTGCTTTAGCACTTATTTTGGAGGTAGGTCTGCTTAGTACCATCAAATCTTGCTGGAGATTGTGTGATGCAGGTGACTGATGGACACTGTCACCATTATTTACTTAGTTCATTTTGTCTTTCTGCTGATACACAATGCCCATGTCCTTTAGGCACCCTGGTTCCACAAAACTGCTTCAAAAGAACACAACCCCACTGCCAGGGGAAGCAGGAAGCACCCAAGAGACAAGCACTCTTCCTGTAGGAGTCTCTCTGTCCACAACACAAAGATGTTGGCCCACCTTGAATTTATGGTTCATTCATGTCCAGAATGATGGCTCTGGCATCTCTGGCCTCATTTTTAAAGAGGGTTCTTGCTGTGGAGAGAGCTACACATACACACACCCTGCCCCTATCTCCAATCCTTTGGCTCCATCAAGAAAAATCATTTCCAGTTTCACTAGGATGAGGCTGGGAGAGCTTTTCAAGCTAACAGTGCCAGTTCTTCTTAAGCAGAAAAAAGTCAGTGATTTTCTGTGTTAGGATTTCATCAACCTAGCCTAAGTCTTAGATTAGTTCAGCCTACATGTTCTATGATAGAGGAATTTTTGAGGAATTTTTGAAAGAGTGTAATGAGACATTTTGGGAATTTTTGTATGCAAAGCATCCCAAACTTAAGAAGAGAAAACAAAAGATAGATTTCACAGATATAGGATAGGTATACTGCTGTTTAAGATATTTAAAGTGATGTTAAATTGCAAGGACCTTGAAAATTAAGAAATGTGGTTTGTGTTTGCTTCAGCAGTAAAAAATGGGATAATGGAGGGCTAGAATGACATTGGTGTTCCTAACCAAAGCACTGGACTAGAAAAATAATCTTTGCAGTAATGTTAGAATATGTCTGGATTTATCAAGATGATAAAGAAAAAGGTTGGAGGGAAATAATTCAGGTCTTGGCAATGGAAACAAAATATATAGACCAAGAAGAAAGGTTACCTATTAGGAGTGTTCTGTGGGAAGAAGTATTGCTTTCTTCTTCATTTCTATGACGCTGTTTAGGTTTTGAGAAGTGAACTGCCACAATCTGAGTTGGCAGTGTCTAAGTGCCAGTGTTGCATTACTGTGAGCTATCATCTTATCTCTTTAATCTCTTCAATCTCTTTATATCCATTATCATAATCAGTATTATGCAAGTCATGGATCTGTTCAGAGATTTTTTGATGCTTCCGCTTCTTGTTGTGGTTCCTTGTTTTGATTATCAGCTTTGAGCTGTTGAGTTCTGTGCAAGAACACTGCATCTACCCTGACTGTTAATGGAAATTTGATTGAGGTCTCATCTGATTTGGAATTACAGTTCTCATGAAGCATGTTTTCCCAAGCCCACAACAGCCAGTGTCAGCTGGATCTATGAGTCCTGGTAGCCATAACACAAATGACTCATAAAAAGCAAGTGACACAAACAAGAAGTGCAGTTGATTTGTGTCTTGATTGGGCTGTAAATAACACTTGAAGTGGATGATTTCAGAGCCCTGTGGAGCAAATGATGTAAGAGCTGGCAGGGATCTCAGACTGAGCCCTGAAGAATTCCGTACAGCTGTACCAAAATTCCATACAGCTGTACCAGAATTCCCTACCAAATGGCAGAGGGTTGCATGATCAGGTTTAAGTTCCTCTTGGGCATGAATTCCAAGGCATTCCAGCTCAACACTGTGGATCAGCCTGTTCTTCTGGACTTGTGCCTTTAGAGGAGCTGTGTTCTGACTGTAGGCATGAGCACTTTCATGCTCAGCTTTCTCTGAAACTCAGAAGAAGGCAGAAGGTTGATTGAAGTTGACTCATTTGTCATTTGTGATGAGGCGGGTGGGAGCTGCAGGTAAATCACCACAGGTTCCTTTGGGTGGAAAGGTTTCTAGGCTGCACTAGTTTTTCCTCTAATCTGCAGGGCATAAACTTAGTGAGAGGTAGCAATAGAGTAAGAAATTGAAGGAATCTGGGCTGACAAGGCTACACACTTGTTGGATATGGAAGAAAAGAGAAAGAAAAAAATAAGGGGTTCAGTGATTTTTAGTAAAGAGTTGGGGGCACAAGAAAACACTACACAGAGAAAGAAAGTGAGGACATGGGCAACAACAAATTAGATCTTCAATTAAGATTATTAACTCTATAATATGTTTTTAATTCACTTTTTTCTAACAGTGGCAAAGACAGTTTTTAGGTCACCCTTGCCTAGCAGAAAGGCAGTGATTGTAATTCATTGAGGACAAGGTGGGTGGCATTTTTAAGACAATGCAAATAGCCATGCCATGTGAGGATGCTTGTTCTTGCTCAGATGTCTTGGTTTGTCTAGGAAATTTGTCCAGATTTGTCAGATCTGTAGAAAAAACAAAGTGCTGTCTCAGTGGTTTTAAATTAATTTGTGCCTGCGACTGGGATTTAACAGTTCCTTTGAAGCAATTATTATTTTAGTACAAGTGTATATGAGATGCTACCTGTCAATGAGCACCTGGGGAATCCTCAGCATGCAGATCACTGACCTGATAAACTGAAGCAGCTCCCAGGGAGTTGTTATGGTCTGTCGCATCAATGAGTATTTAGGGACTCTTTAATATGTGGATTATTAGGACAGTAAAAACGTCTGCAGCCCATTGTGTCAGTGCAGCTGTTCCACAGGAGGGCTATTGCACAGCCTCACAAATGTTGTAGAAAAGAAGTTGGCTAAGCTGCTGTGGTAGCCATGGTTTTGCATTAAACAACTGGGCTTTTTTAACCTTTTCCCAAAAAAAAAAGAAGCTTAGGCGCTGGTGCTCATACTCAAGTGGTTGAGTTTGGAGACTGCATTCATAAAAATTGCCATTTTTCAATTACACATCAGGTGAACAAGAAATTTCCATATTGAATTCTGTGACAGTTCTTTCCCTAATTTTTTCATCTGTTGTGTAGGAAGCAAACAGCAAAAGTAACAGCAGTTAAACTTCTCAATTTACAGCAGTGACTGATACCAACCCGGGACACATCCTGACAAGGAGACTGACCTGTGAAACTCATTTCCTTGGTGCAGCATTCAAAAATGACTTTGTGTCAAACAAAGCAAAAAGCAAAATTATTCCTGAGGAATATAAAATTTTTACTATATTTCAGCATTTTTAACAGTTTCTGAAACACTGCTCCAAAAAACCAAAACCTGGTTTTGACTATACTAACATGTACAGCTGACAAAATAAATGAATAAACAAAAGATAAATCAAATATGAAAAAGATAAAACAAAGATAAATCAAGATAAAACAAATGATAAATCAAATAAATTTTGGTTATCTGACTTAGTATAGATGCACACAAGATGATAAAGCAAGGCTTTGTGAACACCATGAATAATTTCCTGTATACATTTCTAACACAACTTAACTTCAAATTTTGCATTTCAATAACAGGCTACAAAAATCCAACTAACACCATTTTTACTCATGTCCATATGATATTCCTATTTGCAAAAATTCTGTGGGCCTGAGAAGAAGAAATACATAATAAGGTAATGAAGATGACAAAGTGTGTAATGATTACTGTGAATATGGAATGTAGGTCCAAAGTTGCATTTTTAAAGAGCTTCTGCAATTTTTTTTTTTTACTGTTTTATTTTTTTTTCTCTAGGTAATTAATATGAGAAAATGCACAGTACTGAACTTAAGTGGAATAATTTTAAATGGTGTTTACTTTCACTTGTATTTACATCTAGAGGGGATGTTGTATAGATGGAGCATGAAATTGCAGGTTTAGATGTCAGAATTTTAAACACGATTTTTCCATTTGTCAAAACCTTAAAATAAAAATGTGGTTTTCAGGTACATGGCCAAAACCTGCTGGAAAGCTGTTGGGTTTGTAGCCCTGCTCCCTGTCTGTCACAGGGGAAGGTGTGGGACACGAGGAGAGCACATTCACGCTCGTGCTCTTGGAGGAAACCCACTCTGAACACCCTCAAGGAGTCTGTACTTTGTTCCCAAGTGCTCAAAACACATTTAAGCCTGATGTTTCAACTGAACAATGGAAAATTATGTGCCTTCCTTAGAACACCTTTAAAACCAAAATCTGTTGCCATCTCTTGGCATTCTTTGCACAGTCATCCAGAATATTCAATTTGTTTTCTAGTCAAATTAACACTGAAATAATTATGCAGCTGCAAAATTAGTCTTATAACTGCCAGCAGTGGCTGGATTTGGGCAGTGGCTCTTTCCCCAGTTTGTTAATCAATCAAATTTGGATTTTGACCTTTCTGAGCTCAGATTTGAGAGGCTGAAGATGTAGTGGTAGCATTTTAAGCAGTAAATGCTAATTTTTGCCTCTTAAACTGAGGCAAGCTGTGAAAAGCAAAGCCTTATAATAAGGAAGAGTTGTCGGCTTCAGTTTACACCTTTGATCTACAGTGAGGTTCTCAAAGTTTCCAGCATTACATTTCTTATTTGAAAAAATATTCCATTATGTCTGTTACTGACAGTTTTAGAAAAATAAGAGTACTTATTTTTAAGTTAAAAGCACAACTTTTAAGTGCTTTAAGTGCTTTTTTTAAAGTGCTTTAAGTTAAAAGTACAACTTTTTAAGTGTCGTTCACTTTGGCAGTTACTTATTTTTCTATAACTTAAGTACAACTTAAAAGTTATACTTAAGTTTTAGAAAAATAACTGCCAAATTGAACAACAATCAAGGGGAAGTAGGAACAATGAAATATTACTAAAAATAACAAGTTCCTCTCCCTGCTGGAATAATAGGAAATTATGACATTGAGAACATTATCAGGATAAAAAATGAGCAAGCTGTATACATTTGTGATGTATAATATATATAAATATATAATAACTATATATAAATATATAATATAATGTAAAAATTTATTAATTTCATTAAGCAGACCAGATTCAGAACTTTGTTCCAGGGTCAGTTTTCAATTAGAAGTTTCTTGTGAACTTGGTATTTAAATGAAAGTTACTTATCTTTGCATTGCTATCTCAATGACTGTGATATCATTTACTTAGGAGAGGTTAATCAATGTTCACAATGAAATTCATACAAAAATGCATTTCACTGTATATTGAATATTCAGTGTATATTCAGTGGGACAGAAAACCTAGATTTTGGTTTTTTTGTAATTTTCTGAATCTTACATTCAGACTTCTTTCTGAATTTTCTGAAATCTAATCTTTTGAAAAGATTTAAGTAGCTTTGTTTATAAATGGAATGATTTATTGCAGTTTAGCAATTTGGACCTCAGTTTCACTCTTCTGTCAGAAAGGAAAATACAGATCCCACAATCAAATGACAGCCACAACTTGTAAAGTAAAAGATTAGAAATTCACTCTGTGAAAATTTATCTATTGCAAAATGGGAAATAGCAGTTAAGAAAACAATTCCTTTGCTGGTTTATAGGAGCTATTAATAATTTTTAATGTGATTACCCATTAAAGCATATTGCTTCACTGAACAGGCTAAAAAAGATTGTTTGATATTTTTACGCAGATCAGTTTTTAACCAAAATACAGAGTAAAACCAGATGGGTGAAGTCATTATTTGTGATAGCACTGAAAACAGCAAATGTTTCAGGATATACATGCAAGAGATTTTTGTCAATATTGTGCCACAAATGAATAATTCATGACTGAAACAGTGTTACACTTTATAAATAAATAGCCATCTGCAGTATCATATGCCATAATCCTACAAATACTGACACCAATGAGCAATGTTTTACATGTCACTGACTCAGCAGTACTGATCTGATGTCAAAGAATAATAGTTCTAATTTAGAAAGAGTCTGTAGGCTAATCAACAACTTCTTCAGGACTGAATTCAGGATATTTAGAGTAAAAACAACCTCAGCTGTTATATCTGCCAGGTGCCAGTGATTGTCATCACTTGTTCTACCCAAGAAACTGGGAAGAATGAGGGCATTTTCCATCAAAGGAGATGTTAAAATAGCATATCAACATTTGTGGTGACTTCTGATTTGCTTTCTGGTCCCTGGGATGTTGAAGTTGTGAGCAAATGGCAGTGTGGGCTTGGTTTCAGGTCCTGCTGTTACCTGGTCACTCCCCATGGTGGTTCCTGCCTCACAGGTAGCCAGGCCATGACTAGTTATTGACCCAAAAGAAAAGGCAGAAATATCCTGGCCATCTGCCATGGGAAATGCTGTCACAAGCAAGTCTGGCAGGACTGCACAGATGAATGCAGCCAGTTTTCAGGGAGAGCATCAATAGCTTCATTTTGGCTTGAAGTGGCAATGTTTTCCAGGTTAAGTGAATTTCCTCTTTAAATAAAATCAATCTGGTTACTCTCCTGTTGGAAAAATTGGGCTGTGCCCAGAATCTGGACCATGTGAGAGACTGAGTGGTGAGAATGCCAATGTACTGAGATTTAGGTTTTCTGTACTGATTTAGGTTTTCTGTACTGGATTTAGGTTTTTTTTCCCTCGTGACGCTCTGGCTGTTATGGCAAGTGGTCTCACAGAAACAGAACTGCAGCTCCATGTCCTCTCACAGGTGCCCAGCGAGTTCTCACAACTTTATCTCCCCCCTATTTTTTGGTCTGCCCTGGGGAAGGAGGAAAAAACATTGATTACAACTGCAGCTGGTCCTGCCTCAGGGGTAAGGCGCACAGCACATACAGGCATGGGCACTATCTTACTTTCCTTACATTTCCCTTAACTCAAGCAATGACTTTGTGTCAAAATAGCTGATGCAAAAGGGGCATTTTGCATAACACAAATTTCAAAAATAGACTCCATCAGAATTTTAAAAGTTTCAATTACTACTGAAAGATTTCTTTGTCTTTTCCAGATACTCACCTATTTTGCCCTAATTTAGCTATCATGCTGGTTTCTCATTAGGTGGTTATCACAAAACAGATCTTCCAATTAACTTTCCAGTATTTAAGGCCTGTGTCTGACAAATGATCATGGTGACAACACATTGTGCGCCAACTTAAAGAATTAACTGGTTCAGAATAATGTGCACAAATAAATATAATAGAAATAAATATGAGAAGTGCTTCTCTGGCTGGTTCTGAATATTTCCATCCAAGCTCCAGGGAGTCACAGCTGATATCCATAGCTGTGACAGTCTTCCTCCTATTCCTTCCCACCCATCTTCTTTCCACCTTTGATGACAGGGCATCTTTTGCCTGGAAAGCCCAGGGAATGTTCTTTGGAGCCCACCACATCTGGTAGGGAGCAGGCTTTAGTGTAACAGTTCCCTGTCCAACAGGGAGCCCCGCACTCTTCTCTAAATTAGTGATGCTTTGTGAGAAATGCTGCTTGGAGCTCCCATCATGCAAATGTTCCTGGGGAGAGGACCTCAAGGGAGAAAAGGACAAGGTACCAATTTCATGGTTTCTGCAGGGCGCGGGGTGCCAGCAGCATTTATGGATTGTGTTGTGACTCAGGGGTAAAAATCTCTCTGGATAACATTTGTCTAGGTTTTCATGAGTGGAGTTTGGTAGAAAACATAGCTTGAGAGTGAACCATTGCAGGTCATTCATTGAGGGAAATGGGTTTGTAAAGGCTGCTCAGAACCTGACAGAAAGCTCACTCAGCCTTGTTCATCTGAGTGCAAACTCTGAGATAAGTGTGCTGCCTTAGGGAGGCCATGGAGCAGAGATGACATTGTTGGGACAGAGATTGAACCAGAAACAAGTTTCAGAA